>CM052541.1:47758767-47816860 GCA_028533065.1 Trachops cirrhosus | reverse complement strand
TAGTATGGGAAATGTAGAAGCAAAGAACTTATGACACATGGACATGAACTAAAGCGGGGGAATGTGGGTGGGAGAGGGTGTTCAGGGTGGAGGGGAATGAATGGGGGATAATAGGATAACTGTAATAGCATAATCAATAAAATATATTTTAAAAAAAATCCAAATAAGTGTGACTTAAACAAGGTAGATTTCTATTTTCCTCTCATACAAAATAAGCTGGGAGTTAGGACACCCATGTACTGTTGGTCTGGCAGGTCTGGCAAGGCACATGGTAGGCAGCCAGGTTTCTGTCCTCATGCTGCCCCACTTAGTGTGATTTCCAGTCCCAAGGGCACCTCATGGGCCAAGATGGCTGCTGCAGCTCCAACAATTACATGCTTATTACAGGCAGATGGAGGGGGAGAGAAGTGAAAGTTTCCTTACTTTAAGAAAACATTCTGCCAGTTTCATACAACATATTATTAGCTACAACTTAATCACATGGCCATATCTAACTATAAGGGAAGCCAAGAAATGTAGTCTTTTAATGGCAGCCATGGGCCCAGTCAGTACCAGGGCACTATCTCTCAGTATGTGGAGAGTGTATAGCCAGGTAGTAGTCTGCAATCATGCTACCTTATAGGCCATTGCAAGATTAAGTGAGATACAGACTGAGAGCTCAACAACTGTGGGTGACAGTGATGAATATTACAACTCAAGTAGTGACACCATCCACAGAGATATGAGAGTCAGAGATATGAGAGACCAGAGATAGGAGAGCTGGTAGGGCCCATAGGGTGATGAGTCACCACTTAAGGTGGATCTTAAGGAGGGGCAGTCATGATCCCCACTGAGACTGATCTATGGCCTAGGACAATGAGAAAGTAAGGTCAAAGTAAAAGCAAATAAGTAAGGTCAAGGTGGCCAGGTCAATACCCCTTCTTGGTTTTCTACTAAGAAGTGTGATGTCCTTCTGGTTTAATCTAAGCCCCCAGGTTTCTGCCTGTTCCTCCATGCCCTGGCCACTACAGTTTCCACTATGGAGTTTTCAAAGGCTCTGGTGCAGAAGGAAATCTGGCTCTGGGTCAATCAGAATTTTAATTAAAAATGGAAATGAAGGTTCATGTCACTAGAACTACATTCTTCCAGCCCACTGATGATTTCTGGCAGGGATAAAAATAACAGACACAGTCCTTTAGCACTAATGAGGAAAGGGCTGTTTATTTGTTATTTTTTAATGGATTCAAATTTTATAACAGCAATTTAAAATATAACGAATCATCATCATAGTGTTTCTTGGTCTTCCATCTCCTTTTGGTTGTGTATGGATTTTGTTGACCTACCGGTATTTTAATATAGAACTTTCTGAGGTCATCAAATGTATGATATAGCTATCATACCAGGTTAATGAGTGAGGAGAAAATCCTATAATTTACTTTTTATGTAAAGGACTATTGAATGTTTTCTTGAAAGAAGAAGTTTATTTAAAAAGCTGTATTTTAGTGAATAATGGGAAATTTTGCCTTTAAGGGAGGCCTGAGCTTAAACCCTTAGGCACAAGTGGTGCTCCCTCACACACATACAGAAAGCCCAGCTTTGACCATTCCACATTACGGGTTGGATTGTATCCTCTGAAACTTCATATGTCGAAGTTCTAAGCCTCAATATCTCAGAATGTGACCTTATTTGGAAATAGGGCCATTGTACATGTAATTATTTAAGATGAGGTCACTGGTGTCTTTATTAAAGGGAGAAATTTGGAATAGACACATGTACAGAGAACATCACGTGAAGATTGGACTTAGGCTGCCACAAGCCAAGAATTACCAGAAGCTATGAGAGAAGCCTGGAATACATCCTTCCCTAGCACCTTCAGAGGGAGCAAAGATCTACCAATCTTGTGTTCTAAGATTTTATTTATTTATTTTTAGAGAGAAGGGAAAGGAGAGAGAAGGAGAGGGGGAAAATGTTGATGTGTGAGAGAAACAGAAATTGGTTGCCTCTTGCACACCCACAACCCAGGCATGTGCCTTGACCAGGAATCAAACCAATGACCTTTCGGTTTGAGGA
The DNA here is from genome assembly GCA_028533065.1 of Trachops cirrhosus. Taxonomy (NCBI): domain Eukaryota; kingdom Metazoa; phylum Chordata; class Mammalia; order Chiroptera; family Phyllostomidae; genus Trachops; species Trachops cirrhosus. The sequence continues at coordinate 47,814,811 of CM052541.1, read as the reverse complement.
ATGATGCCCAACCCACTAAGCAACACCAGTTAAGGCAGATCTACCAATCTTAAATCTTGATCTCAGACTTCTAGCCTCCAGAACTATGAGACAGTAAACATCTGTTGTTTAAGAAGCCACTGCTTTTGGCACTTGGTTTATGGCAGCCCTAGAAAACTATGCAGTCCATGACTTGAAAGATACTTCACTTTAAGTCATTTGATCTCTCCAAGCCTCCTCTTCCTAAGCTATGGGTGAGCATAGCAATGTCCACCTACCTACCAGTGAGGATCAAATGTAAGAACCTTTGAAGATGGCACCTCATTACCACATGCCAAGTATTAGTATTACGCCCTAAAGTCAATAGTATATTTTCTTTTCTTCCTTTCTTCCTTCTTCTCTCCATCCCTTTCTCTTTCCTTTTTTTTTTTTTTTTTTTGTTTAAATATGTGTTAGATGTTAAGGGTTTATGTTAAATTCCTTCTTCTACCACCCAATAGTAAAAGAGGGATACTTCTGTAATATCAATAATTTGCTGGTCTTTATTGAGGACTTTAAGAACCCATACATGTTCTGCACTAAGATTTTTTGGTCACATGACTCTCTGAGAGGAACAAATCACAGTAGAAATGGACAAATTGTTGTCGTCTTGCATCCCAACACTGACCACCTGGGCACCTTCCAGGACAGAGGATCATGATCACTTATTGATATTTGATGTGGATCTGAACTGGAGTAGCTTATATTTTTGTGGACCTAGAGTTCGCATATCTTTTTAATTATGACCAAGTTCACTGCTATGTGAAAATCTTTGTGCAGGCAAAACTCACTTAGCCAGAGAAAGCAAAGAAAGCTTACACTCAACTAAATCAGGTACAGCCTGAAAAATATCTTTGAGTTAAAATGAAACTATTGATAGTTGAATAGATTTGGGGTTGTTGGTTTGCCACCTCCTCAAACCCACGGGTGAAATCTGAAACTGCCCCAAGGATGCAGCCTTGAGATTGAACTGTGGTACTGAGACTATCTGGATGGTATATGTGACTGAACCCAGTTAAGGCCTCTTAGATAAACTTTTAAGATTTGATGGGCAGGTGTGGAAAACTATTCATCTTCAGGCGGCCCAAGACAAGCCTCATAAGTAAGTTCTCTTCCTTGTTAAACCCATCATATACCAGTTTGGAGAGGTCTACCTCTTTCTTCAGTCTCTCCCTGCCCTTGTGTTTCCTTGGGGAAGCTTTTGGACCAGGGAAGATGAGCTGAACATAAATTCCAAAGACAGGGGAGAGAGTGGGGAATCTCCAATTGCCTGAGTCCATTCAACTTGTGGGTCAACTAGTGGTCATGTCTCCTTGATGACCTCCCCCAACAAGAGTACAGGAAACATTAACAGTATAATTTATATAAAGCTTGTTATTTATTGATGTGGACACCGGCCCGCAGTGTCCGCAGCATTATGAATGAGATGAGACATTCACATGGACTACCGAGTTCTGTGGACGAAAAGGGACTGCACAGCTACTTTCTCAAGGGGAGAGCGCATTGGAGTGGCCTGGCCACTCTCTCAACAGGAGAGCATGCCGACCCTTGCCTTGACAAACTTTTGTTGGGTTCAGTTTGCACAGTAATATAGGTAAAGCTTATTAATCATTGTCAGGCAGTAAGGATCAAACAACAGATAGCATATAAAGAACTATGAGGGCTTATTCTGAGTCAGGGTTTGTTAGCTAAAGGGCTACAAAACTTTGGGAAACAAACTTATTTCCTGCTTGGACCCTTATCATTTAATTGAGAGCATTCTTAGCAAAGCAGGCTTCACAGGATTTTACATATTCTTTCTTAGGCCTGATCACCTGGGCAACCCGCCCTTTCCAGCACAGGGCTGCACCACCCTCTGTCATTGTTTCAGGCTTAAGTCAGGCAGGGGAAGTAAAGCAGCCAAGAGATTAGGAGACTTCTCATAGACAGAATGAGGACTCAGGCTATGTCAAAGCTGAGGGGTGAGTGTTCATCACCCCCTTTTGCTATAGCCCCCCAAGTCCTTCCCTGGGGATCCCCATGATCATGCCTGTCTTAGGTCATCCCTCCCTTGAGGAATCTTACTCATCATTGGCTAACCAATCAAGCATTGGGGGCCAGGCTGGGTGAAGTACAAGGAGCAGAAGCGGTGCCCCTGCCAGGGAGATAAGCTTTGTCTCCTTAGTAGCTTGTGGTCCAAAGGTCGCTCACTCAGCCTTAACCATGGGGGAGTTACAGCTTCTGAAACCAGGCAGGGCAGTTCCCAACAATTTATCAGACACAGTGAAATATACTTTACTTGTATTAGTTCATTATTTCCTCACTGCAATCATATGAGGCAGGTTGCTTCTCAGATGGGAAGATGAGCTTCTTAGAAATTGTGACCATCCTGGGGTTTCACAGATAGACTTGCTAGAAAATGGCAAAGCTAAGATTCACACCCAGGTCTGCGTCATAGTCCAGTATCTGTTCTGAGACTCATGATGCTGTGGGGTGTCAGGTGTGAACGAGTGAACAAACCATTCAGCGGCATGTAGTATGTTCACAATGTTGCACAACCACCACTTCTACTAGTTCCAAGTATTTTAATCACACCAAAGGAAACCCTATACCTTTTGAGCAATTATTCCCGAATCTCCTTTCCCTTGCAGCTACTGGCAAACACTATTCTGCTTTCTGTCTCTTCTCTCTCTATGAATTTATGAATCTGTCTCTTCTCTCTACCTATTTTGGATATTTTATATAAACAGAATAACAGTGGCCCTTTGTGTTTGTCTCCTTTCATTTAGCACAATATTTCTGAGGTTAACTCGTGTCGTAGCATGTATCCATACCAAATTCCTTTTTATGGCTGAATAATACCGTGAGTATGGTTTTGAGGGAGAATGTCAGTAGCCACCCCACCACCCTCTTCCACCTGAAAATATGAAGAGGAACCAAGTCTAGTTGCTCAGATTCCTTCTCCAGTTCCCCCTGTTAGTCTCAGGTACCATGGGCAGACTGCTGAGATGCCAAGTACCCTCCCTTATTCTCCCCCTCTGCCCATATAAGTAAGGAGTGTTTGGACATGGTCTTATGCCTGCCTTCATGTACAGGGTCAAAGCACCCAGGGCTCTGGAATGGGAGCACTGACTATAGCCTAGGATATGTGGTTTCCCATTCTGTTCCCAACTTAGGATGGTAATTTTGTCCGACTTCTTCAGGGTGTTCAGAATATTCCATCACACACGTCTCTGGTGCTCCTGGGTTGTGATTCAGCTCTGTGCTGCACCTGGAGCAACAGTTTCCATATTACTCTCCCTGGTTCTACAACCACAGTCACTGCAAATCATCTTCACAGAACAGTCGGCATGATCTTTCTAAACCCCCATATGATTAAGTGATGCCGTACCCTCAATTCTGCTGTGACTTTTCATTGCTTACACGGTACACCAACACTCCTCAACACAAGTTCATTCGGGATCTGGACTCTGTGCAGTAGCATTCTTTCCTCCATACTCCTTGCACATTCTATCAAAATTGAATAAGTGGGGCTTCCCCTGGCTCCCCAAGGAAGACCCAGAGGCCCTTTCATGCTCTCTTGCCATCATGATGCCATTTACAGCCCTTCATAATGAGGGGAGAGGGGAGCAAGACACACCATTCTGAAATTATTTGTTTGTGTATCTCTCTCCCACTCAAACTGTGAGTTTCTTGAGAGCAGAAAATGTATCTTTTCAGTTTTGTATTCCCAATACCTGGCACAGTTCCTGGCATGTGGCAGGAGCTCAGTGAACATTGGTTCCTTTTGAAGAGCCAAGAATTCCAGAGAGGAGGTGATAGCCTTAAAATAATGCACAGCATATGGTGAACCTAGTTAGAAGTTGGATGTTAGGACTTATGATCTTTGGGCAATCTCTTCTAACTTCAAACATAATATTAAGGAAGAGAATGAGGGAGGGAAAAAAGTGATCGATGCTCTCCCCCAACACACATACACTTTTCCAAAGCAAAAGTAAGCCCTGGCTGGGGTGGCTCAGTGGATTGAGTGCCGGCCTGCAAATCAAAGGAGCACCAGTTTGATTCTCAGTCAGGGCATATGCCTGGGTTGTGGGCCAGGTCCCCAGTAGGCAGTGCACAAGAGGCAACCACACATTGATGTTTCTCTCCTTTTCTTCTCTTTCCCTTCCTCTCTCTAAAAATAAATGAATAAAATCTTTAAAAAATAAATCTTTAACTGTCAGAAACATTGTGGGATTGTTAAAGGTGAATGATGACAGCTACATGGTTAGATGTAGATTTTTTTTTCACTGAATATATGAAAATGACGTCAAAACGAATCCTGCCAGGCAACTTCAGAGGTTATTTTTCCCCAACAACCTGTGCTTATTCCTCTTTCCTGACCCTCTCTCTCCAACCTTACCCCACTTTTCTATTCCCCACATTTACCTCCTCTATAACCTGCTTCAGAAGTTCAGGGAAAGGTGGAAGAGGAGCCATTTCTGAACCCAGGATAACGAGAAACAGTTATGTTCCCATGGTTCTTGGTGTTTCAGGACCACGGTCTATGACATGACATTCTACAGAGCTGGCAGTTTCCTTCTAATGTGAACATTCTCTAGCCAGGTGTGCCTTGGGAGAGTATGCGGGCGTAATGGGTGAAAATCAAGGTGTGGGGGAGTTTGAGGCCTGCGACCTAAACTTTGCTTCCTCCCTATAAAGTAAGAGCAAGGGCACTTCTTACAGGTGTTAGTCTTGGTCATGTACATTAATAGCTTAAAACACTGTTCACACCAATGAGCATTACTAAAGAAAAATAATTTAGGATATGGTAAGCAGAAAATATTGTATAAACTTGAAATTAAAGAACTTTTGCCTTTAGATGCAAGAGGTTTTCTGTCAAGGGGACTCTTTAAATTTATATTTTTCCAAACATATAATAATGACAGGCCACATAGAAAAGGCCAAAAATCATATTACTGGGAAAGGAATAAATCTAAGTATTTTGACAGATCAGAATTGAAAAAAATGTCCAAAGTGCTCAGCTAGACTTAGTCATAGGTCTGCATAGATCAGAAGCAAGCAGTTAGACTCTTAGGAATAAAAGTGTTAAGAGGGCTCCAAGCAAGTCATGGTCCGTGGTTGGACTCCTGTTTGAAACCTGTGTCTGGGGTAGTTCTCTGAGCCTGAGAAAAAGAGGCTGGGAAATAGTGGGATAGAGGAGGGGTCCTATGACCCTATGTTCTAACCATAGCAATTTCCTCTGTGTTGTTCTCCATCACCTGGGGTACTGCTGACCATCACCCAGGTACACGGCTTTTAGCCAGCTTCTGGCTTAGGGTGGTAGAAGGGTATAGAAGCAGCTCGACCTTCTGCTGCCACAAGGATGGGCTCTTTCATGTACTTAATAAAACCATGGGACAGGAGTACAAAATGCTATTCAAAATCTGGCTCTGGGCTAGAGACCCAGAAAACCAAGCAAGCACAACTCTGAAATTATTAGACTAGTAGGATGGGCACAGAGGAGGTAAGAGGGAGAGGGAAAACAAAATCCTTCACTTCCTCACAGTGAGCCTGCCAGCTGAAATTTCAAGACACATGAATAAATCTAAGACTAAAAAAGACAACTCACCAAAACAACAAATGAAGCATGAATTCATTTAAAATGAAATTAATTTCATGAAACAGTTCGAAGTGGTAAAATAACTGACTCTACTATAAGAAGGAAAAGTATTTGGGATAAAATACATAAAAACTAACTGTAAGCAATCATAAAATTCAGGGAGGGGCAGTGTTCAATGTGTGGTTAAGGCATGCATAGGTTCTTGTGATCAAAAATAGAACTACTGGAAAAATCTTAGTTAAGCAAATATGTTAGCCAAGTGGAGTAATTACTAAAACTATAGAAAAACAATGTTTAGTTTCTAAACCAACAGAAGGAAAAAGGTTTTATAGAAAACTTTATCAATTCAACAGAAGGCAGGAAATGAGAAATAAAGAATTAGAGAGAAAAGGTGGTAACAAGAGATTTCAATCCATATGCACTTTAGAATTATCAGGCAGTCAGTTTTTCCCAAGATTTTTTGTCCACCAGCAGTGATGTTTAACAACGGACTGAGTGGAGATGGGGGGCTGATTTGTATTGTTCCCTGATTTCCGTGTTGTAAATACTCCCACCTTAGCCAATTTCAGGCCACCAGGGTAACATCAATCAGTTCACAAAATTCCTGAAAATGTAGCAATAATACCTAGGGAGCTTGTGCATGCTGCCTCCAGCACACCGCTGTTTGTATGGGACTGACAGGCTTTTCTCCATGGTCTTCACACTACATACAATTTTTGACAATAAAATAAAAATTTTAAAAAAGATTCTCTGCATTTTACTTGTCTAACTGAAACCATATGAAAATTTATTGGGAAAACAGGAGTTGGTGGCATTCTGTTATTAGAGTATTTATCATACAGTTATGGAAGACTAGTAATTTATGATCCTTGCTAGCAAAGCCAGATCAATACAGAGATAAATGTCCTCAGTGCAATAGAATTTATATCATCCACATGATAACTGACCACTGTGTCATACGTTCAATCATTCATCTCATTATCTGATATAACGAGCAGAAAGTCTAATATGTGTGTGATTTATTAATGCACACTAGACCCATCTAACCAGTTACCTGTCCTTGGCAACATAGTGTACAGTTGTCTACTTCCAGTAATAGGATCCCTCAAAGAGGATCAAACGCCCTTTTTAATGCTAAGCCATTTTCTGTTGAATTAGAACAGGGAGGAGAAATGCCCGAGTTAGCATTATTCCCTCTCTTCCTTTTACTTCTCCCATTCATGGATTCCTACTCTCTTCTCCTCTTCCTCCCTTCTTCCCTCCCTTTCTCTCTCCCTCCCTTTCTCCCTCTCTCCCTCTCTCCCTCTCTTCCTCTCTCTCCCTCTCTCCCTCTCTCTCTCTCTCTCCCCAAAGCTAACGTTGCTTATCCTAGAATGGGGTGGGTGGGCAAATGGTCCTGAAAGAGCCTTTCATGTCACTAATTTGCTGCTATGAGTATATTTGGTGACAGTCATTTTGAGTCACCTATCTATATGCATGTCAATGAGTTACAGTGGCTTAAAGCTCAGGGCACACCACAGTACCAGAGCAGGAAAGTGCCCTGTTCCCTGGAGAGAGAGAATAGGGAAAATGAAAACAGAAAGCTAACCATTTTGAAACCTACACACAGTTAGTTCACTAACTGCAGGAGCAGGCGCCATCCAACCCCGCCCCCTTTCTTTCTCAGCCCCCTAGGAACATTTGTGGCCTGCAACTGCTGTGCTTCGCTTTGCAAGGGTTAATCAGAGGACCTATTATTCAGCAAATTAAAGGCTTGGCTGCCTGAAACTTCCTTTCAGCAAGGATTAGGGTCTCTGATGCTGCTTTGATGTAATAGATGGAGCTGTTCTGTTCCTTCGTGTTAATGGAGGAGCAGTTAAGGGCTCCCCAGGCTCTCTTTGGCAGTTGGTGTCTTTACTCATTCGCTTGCCTAAAAAAGAAAAATATTTTATCTTACGAAAATTTAGTGCTCGAAGGAAGGAGGCACTGGATTGATGTCCCTGGGGGATGAAGTATTCATTTCTTTGTCTAAAATCACAGAGGCGTAGCACTAACTGGCTTCCTTGGGTGGCCACTTCCTCAGGAACAACCGTCTCTCCAAAGAACAATCACTGGGGCCTGGTGGTTCATTGCCCTTGGCAGTTGGCCAGAGAAATGGCAGGTGACAGGTATGGTGGTGGTTTGTGTCCTCGGGAACATGAACAAAAGCAGCCAATAGCTGTGCAAAATCCTGACTTCCATGAGACATTTACATCTTCTTATATGTGACAATACTTCCTCCAGGCTTGTGAGTAGTGGTTAGGTTGTTAATAAAAACCTGGCTTAGTTTATTTTCCTTAATTTGATTTCATCCTATCAATAATATTTGTATAATTGGCAATAAGGCAGAGAAGTGTTTAGTCAATTTAAGTCTTTAAAAATTCGCCAAATCGCTGGTAGATTTAGGTGTGGATTAAGATCAGAGAGCTCTGTGCCTTCTTGCACTGGCCACCCAGGGAGAATTTTAGTTTTTACTAGATAGTACTGTGATAGAAGGCATCAGCTGCTATCGAAGAGTGTTATAAAAAACAGCCCTATGAAATTCATGGCCATGAATACTGCAGAGAAACAGTATTCATTACATTATGTGGCATTATTTCTCTGAAAACCCAGGAAAGCTATATATCTCTAGTCTCCTTACCAGTCAGTATCACCATCATCATCAGCAGCAGCAGCATCATTATATCATTATAGTTCTCTAAGCAGCTGGTCTAAGTTTATATCACAGATTTTTAGAAATGCTATAAAAGAGACTGCCTTTTCCCTTTCTCCCTGACTGCTAGAGAGCCCAGAGCCAAATTTGTAGCCACCTCTAACGAAGTAATTTATTTTGTATTTTAATTGCAATTTTTGTTCCCTAATTTGCCCTATCTTTCATTTTTCTCATTTCCTTTTAATTATTTTTTATCTTGCCTTATTGTACATACCTTTATTTATTTAAACACAGATTGTAAGGTACCTTTCTCAAACAAGACTAAGGTATTAAAAATCAACTGCATACACTGATTGTGGGAATGTAAATGATGCAGCTGCTTCGGAAAACAGTCTTGTAGTTCAAAATATTAAATAAAAATTTATCATATGATCTAGCATTTTACCTTAGGTATATACACCAAAGAGAAATGAAAACATATGTCCACATGAAAACTTGTACACAAATGTTTATAGCAGCATTATTCATAATAGCTTACTAGTGGAAACAATTCAAATGCCCATCAATTAATGAGTGGATAAACAAGATGAGTATAGCCATACAATAGAGCATTATTTAGCAATGAAAAGGGATGAAGTATTGATACATGCTACAGTATGAATGAATTTTGAAAACATTGTGCTAAGTGAATGAAGCCAGTCACAAAGACTACATATATTACATGAAATGTCCGGATTAGGGGAATCCATGGAAACAGAAACAAAATTGACAGTTGCCTGGGATTGAGGAGGTTGAGGAGAAATGGGAGGTGACTGCTAATAGACACAGAGTTTCTTTTGGAGGTGATGAAATGTTCTAAAAGTTGATTATGGTCATGGTTGTATAACTTGATGAATATGCTAAAACTCTTTGAATTGTGTACTTTAAATGAGTGAACTGTAGTGTTTGTGAATTATAGCTCATCAAAGCTGTTATAAAAGTCATTTCAGTAACCAATCAACCTTAAATTTTATGGAGTAGTTTTTGCTGCTTTTCTTACACTTGTAATTTTTACTTTGCGTCAGACATGTACACTGTAGCTAAACCCACTTATTTTCAGCAGACAATACAGACTCGTTTGCGACTGTGACTCTCTAAGAGCAGGGATGGTCTTCTCCATAGGATGCAAATTCCCTTTATTAATTTTTTTATCCTCATTTGAGGATAAAAAATTATCCTCATTTTTTCCCATTGCTTTTAGAGGGACAGGAAGGCAGGGGAGAGGGAGAGAAGAGAAATAATGATGTAACAGAGAAACATTTATTGCTAGGCTCTCCGACCAGGGGTTGAACCGGTAAACTAGGCATGTGTCCTCACCAGGAATCAAACCTGCAACATTTTGGTGTATAGGATGATGCTCCAACCAACTGAGCCACACCAGCCAGGGTGCAAATTCCCTTTATCTAGTTCAGTAAATTTGACCCACTAGGCAAAGCGTGCGGTTGTCCAGTGGCAAGTTTCATGCCTGTGGGCACAAATGATGTCATTCTGTTTCTATTTCTTGTCTTTTCACAACCTGTCTCCCTCCCTTGTCATCTTATTCCACCTGGTAGTGAAAACAAATGAGCAGTAGTGGTCAGAGCAGTAGGGAATGCAGTGGCATCACCACAGGTGAGGAAAGAGAATGTTTCAAGAAGGTGGGACAGGTCAATGGCGACCATCAGTGAACAGAAAAGATGAGGAGGATGAGAACTAAAAAGAGATCATTGAATTGGTAACTTTAAGGCTTTTGGTTTCCATTGAGAGATTATCGTTGGGTAGTGAAGGTAGAAGGTAGGTTGTTGTGTTCACAAAGATTTAGCTACAGATCTACCCATTAAATTTAAGTTGACCTAAGATTCCACTGGTGGCCCTTTCTTTCTTGTTTCTATAGCCTTGACTTCTTTTCGGGTTCCACAGCTACAACCTCACTTTCCTTTCTCATTTCCTTAATTCAGACTGTAAGTCTCCTAAATGGATCACCTTCCTCCCTCCCTCCAATTTACTCTCTAATGTGGTGGTGCCAGTTTGTTTTCTAAGGCAAAGATCTACTTGTGTTATCTTCCCACTCAAAAGGGGCGTGTTCAGAGCGGCTGAAAAAGAAAACCTAAGCTTGTTGTCATGGCCGTCTAGGTCCCAAGTAGCATGTGCCCAGCCAGGTTCTCACCCCCATCTCTGTTCCAGTTGTGTTATCTATTCTACTCTCTTCCCCATACGAGCTGTGCATTCTACCAGTGGGCTTCCACTCCCACTTACTTTTCTCATTTGGAATGCTCCTTCCCTGCCCTTCCTGTCAGCATGCCTTTCATCATTTAAGACCCTAGGGTCACCTCTCCTGTGGAACACGTGTTCTCCTCGCTGGAATTGTGGACTTCATCTGAGCTGCTCCAGTGCTTACACTTTTCAGCACTGAATGGTTATTTATGCCCGAATCTATTCTTCTATTTGTTTCTAAATTCCATGAAAGCTAATATTTCACTCTAGGTATCTTTCCTCCCAAGCACTTGGTGGAATACCATTCGTAGTAAATATTTACTGAGTGTTTGAATGAATCAATGAATGCTATCCCACCTGGTTCCCTAAATATTTCATATGTGTAAGTTTAATATTATCTCAGAAAACAAGTTTCTTATGGAGGCATATAATATCTTTTGTTTGTTTTGCACTCTCTTAGTCCCCCTTCCAGTCCTGGGGTGTCGCTGAGCATGAAATGGTCACGTGCTATGGAACTGGTGGTGCATTTCTCATAGGGGATGGCTGGGCGCTGTCCATTGCTTCCCCTTATAGGGGAAGATGCATACAAATGAGAATTATGGATTTAACTCTGGGCAGCATGGCAAGGAGGATCAAGGGAAGGATTAGAATTCATATCTCCCCAGGCACTTACACCCAGACTAAGAAGCAGACCATAACTGTTTGTCAAAATGGAAATTGATTTTTGAATCAAATAAATTAGCCAGATATTCAAAAACAGGAGTGCCCAAAGGTTTGAACTTAAAAATGCCAAAGTTCTTTGCTTTTGCTGAGCTGTCAGACTCTAAAAGCCCCCCTTTCCCAGTGCTTTCAAAGTTCTGATCAGGACTTCTATCAAAGAGCGATCTTGTTCTCAGTGGTGGGAATCCACACGGAGAAACATCAGCTAGTTAGTGAGCACAGTATTATTCATGTCCGATTCAAGGAGCCATTGCACATTTGTAGTTCTTTTGACAGCACTCATCCTGCTTGGAAGTTTTCTCTAATGGACTGACTGTTTGTATCCCCACCACTTAGTACAGTGTGGGGCCTGTGTAGCTGGCATCTATCAAGTGCTCACTATGTACCAGGCACTGTACATGGATTATTTCATTTGCTCCCCACAATATTATTACCATTTGCAAATGAGGAAACTGAAGCCAAGAGAACTGAATTATCTTGCATGCCATCACACATCTATAAACTTTATATATTACTGCCCCAATACTAGGATCAAACATTTTTTAAAATGAGTGTGTCACGTGTCATGTGCTATGCTTGGCAGAATGATGGGGTTGGCAATTAAATATATTGTTATTTAAATAAATCAACAGACTTTTAAATATTTAAGATTCATAATAGTTTAAATATTATATAACATAATTATATATGATGTTATATGAATCTATACTATATTAATAATTAACATAAAGATAAATATCTTTAAAAATGGATTTGTCAATATCTAGATTATTTTGCCCTGACTCACCCACATTTTCTATAACCATTTCCATCTGGGTTCGGCCATCACTTCCTTCTTTGGTTATTTCTTATCTTTCTGGGCTGCTTCAAGCAAGTATTTCCTTCATTTCCACCTGAAGTAAAGCGCTCTAAAGGAAGCCAAGGCCTGTGTCCAGTTTGCTGAGTCTAGGGCTGACCGGGGGCTGACTTCAGCCCCTCACGGAGGCTTAGGAAGCAGTGGCTTGGCTGCTGCAGGGGAGACTCAGCAGCTCCTGCAGCTGCAGCAGCAGCAAGTACGCAGATCCTTGGGAAATGGCAGCACTGTGGCCAGAAAGACGGAGCCACCCCAGAATTCCCATCTTCTCAGGGATCATGCCTTCCGCAGCTCTGAACCAGAGGGTGGGATTTGAACACAGATTAACAATCCAATAAACTAGTTGCTGGGGCTGTTTGATGAAGTAATGTTTCACTTTTTCACACCTGGCTAGAGTTGCCTGGAGAAATACCTGTTTAATTACAAAGTGCTTTTCCACCCAAGGAAGAAAGAAACAGGAAACAAAGAGTGAGAAGATGAGACCTGGGGCTGCCAGTTACAGTCCATAAGCCTGCCTTCATCCTCGGACGTGAAAGCTGCATCTTGTTTGGCTTTGGCATTGTCACATGCATACCCCCAGTCTTTGCAACTGCCTCGTGACATTGGAAAGCACAGCTTACTCGGAAGAAAGCAGTGTCGATAACAATAATAAAACTGCACCCCACCGCCACACCCTCCACAGGCTTCTCCTTGGACAGCTTCTGTGTCCCCTGAATCCTGTCTTGACCTCTTCCTTGGCTCTGGCCTGATTCCTCTTGGCCCTCTACTCACTTCACTTCCTTTCTTGGCATTTTTACTCCTTCCTCCTCCCAGACTGATTCTGCCCACTGTCCATGGTATATTTTTCTTCTCTCAGCCCCTCCCAGCTGTGGTCCCTAGCTCGCCCCCAGACAAGCAGTATTTGAGGACCTAGCATTTTTGTTACCATATCACCTTTCCTAAGAAAACAATAAATTAGTCTGGGGTTTTCTAAGTTTTTGCTGTTGGTTATGAGGTCAGAGACATAACGGTAAAGTAAAGAAGTACTTGTGTTCACCGGTGTCACGCAGGGTTACCTACTGTAGCTCTCTGCCTTAGTGGGGCCTCCAGTCCCGGGCCCTGTTTTTGCATGGAGACTCTCTCCAGCCACCAGCCGTGGTGCTCATTAACTCTAAAGGGAGATTCTGTTCTTTCTGCTCTAGATGTTATCTTCTCGCTTCAAACCATCCTACACTTTTTCTCTGGCCTCCTTCTTTACCTTCTTTGAGGCTTTTCTGGGTGAGAGTGTTGGTTCTTCTCAGGCTTTAGGAAATGCCATGTTCTTCCCTTTTCCTTTCTTTCCTGGGTTCACCTGAGCTCACTCTGGACCTTCAGTGCTGATGGATTAGTGTGAGGCAAGGGGCTGACTTGCTGATCTTTTAACCCTGCATCTGTGTTCTGTTCGCACAGTATCTCTGGCAAGATGGCAGCAGCTCCGTTGTGCTGTAGCCCTGCAGTCTCTCTCTGACTTTGTCACACAGAATCTACTCCCACTGCCCACTTCAAAAGAGTTGGAGCTTCCTGTTCTGCAACCTTCTGTCCTTTCTCAGGACTTTTTCCCCGTGTTTCTCTCTCATTGATAACTGTTGACCTCTGTTGCTGAGTAAACTCACTCTGGGTTCTTCTATTTCAGATTAGGACCCCAACTTCCCCACCCAACCTGTGAAATTTGCATGCAATTTCACTCCTCACCAGTGAGACTTTAAACCATCACCATATGCAATGTTTGTAAATTTAATGAAAACTGAATGCAGTTAAATGTTCCACCAGACAGGGAGGTGGTGTTTTGTTAAAATAACATAAGCAATGTCAAGTTTCGTAGCTTGCCTTCTTTTGAGGCATTAGTCATTTTTGGGAAAATGCCTGGGTTTGTTGTAGTCCTGTCTTCCAAATGGAAATTTCCTTCCAAGACAGATCACCCTGGGCTCCGATATTTGACCTATACCAGCGTCCCCTCTGGAGGATTTCTCCTCTCGAAGCAGAGGTCCCTTTGTCACTCAGGCTCCTGTCTGATGATGATAGGAGCTGCAGAGCCGCACACGGCATCACGTGGCAGGGGAATGTTTGCCCACATCAAAGCGTTTAGGTATTCTGTACCAATGGGAACACTTCACAGTCTAAGCAGCAAACCCACAGGAAAACAACAGAAAGTATAAAAGACTTATTTAAAAAGAAATGAGAAGAGACATAAATCTGAAGTTTTCATGTGATTCTGCCCCAGTGTGTGTAATGAGATTGCTCACCCTCCTGCTTTTCTCACCAAGTTCAATAGTGTTTTCAGTTTTTGACTTTTCAGTGGCTTTTTATCCAGTGTGTTTTATTCATTGGTAAACATCCATCTGTGACTTTTGATAAATAGCTCCCCCTTGCAGGTGTTTGGTTTTTTGGTTAGGAAATGGCAGTTTACGGCAACAAGGCAGCCGCAGCGGTATTGCTGGGGAGCAGAAAGAGCAGGGGCAGCCCAGCTCCAGAGCCCAGAGCAGAAGCCCGACCTGCTTCTTGTTAAGAGATGCCTCTTTCTTTACCTGTTTCTGGCTGAGCCTGGCTGAGAGCTGCAACAACCTGTGTTTAATGTGGTGACACTAATGAATTCTGAGAATTAATCTTCAGTCAAGAAAGCATGATGGAAAGTACTAGAATTTCAAATTAGGTAATGAATGGATTAATTTCTTTTAAGGCAAGAATTTGCTTCCTTTTTATTCTAGTGGGCTTTTCTATTAAATTCAAACCACTCACCATGCCCTTGTAAATTCAGAGTAAACCCAGGTAATACATCTCCAGGTAGTTTAAATTTTTTTGTTTTGTTTTGTCTCTTAGCACAGAGATAACCACACATAAATCCAGATTTTAAAAAAGAACTACTGATGATTTTGGAAGAAAGAAGTCTTCGCTAAATCTAGTCCTTATTCAGTTTCTTGTTTCCACAGTAAAAGTCTCTGGGATGAACTGAGCTTGGGGAATATACATCCCCCGTTTGAGTGTCTGTCCTGCAGAACCAACAGCTTACAGGTGTCTTCAACATGCTGGTGACATTAGGGGCTCTGGGTGTCTCCCTTCAGCCAGCTGAGATGAGGATCTGCAACCCATTCCAAAAGTCTAGTACTGATTTCTCATAACAGAGCTTCCAGAGGTATCATTTGCAGGACCCTGATTCCACTGATGCAGAGAAGGGTCTGTGATCAGTAAGTTTGGAAAGATGGACTTAAACAAAATGAAGCTGTTTTCTTTATCCCTGTACTTTTAAGAAAATTGAACATGCTCACATGCATTATAAAACTCCAGACTTAACCTGGGTTAAAGAATCACTCATGTTTCCTGTGCCTTTTGGGCCAGAATACTGGTTTTCTCTTTGATGGCATGTCTTATGTGTCTAGTGTTTCATCCAACTCACCTTACACGGACTGGCCCCCATGTCCCACACAGAAATCAACATTTTATACATTCTCTTGTAAAACTTCTCAGTCCCCAGCTGGGGAAGATATTCTGCCAGCATCTGGGGTTTGTCATTCTGGTTTAATAAGCAATCCTGAAATGAATGAGCATATTCTAACTTTCTTAGTTTTCCATACCTGTTCTCCAAATCAGGTTAGAGGATCGTATCCTGCTTTTTAAAAGGACACAGAGGCTGTCAGGAGTTCTCATAGATCTCAGCAGTCAATTCTATCTTAATCCACTAAATCCCTGCCTGGAAAAAGAATAAGGCAAATGACAGACTGACAAACCTAACCGTTTGAGTCTGGGGCACCAAATTCCCAAGTCTTAAACAGTAAAGAATATTCCATAGTTATAGTTGGTAAAGGGACTAAAATTTGTGGGTATTGAAAGGATGCAGCTTAGGAAGTGAAGGGGAATGTCATGGTTGCCTCCTGAGTTCATGGCCACACAGTTTACCTGGTCAGGCCTCTTGCATTGCTGATCCAGTTTGCCAGCCTTAAAATGCCTCTACCTCTTCTCCACCAACTCAGTTCAGTTTAGTTCCAAAACTTCCCCCAAACCTAGTTCAGTTTTCACCTGCTTCACTAAATCTTCCCTGACTAGACTCCTCCCAACCCGCACCCCAGTATTGTTCCTCATGGTGCATCTGTGCCATTTTAAACAGCACATTGCAGAGTGGGAAGGATTCTCCCACAGGAGACAGAGAATTGGCCTCATCACTGTCGGGACCTGACCTTAGCTTCCTCACCTCATAAAAGAGGGGTTAAAATAGAAAGTCTCCGTCTCTTAGCTCCGAAACCCTATGCTTTTGAGTGATTATTTTTTATCTTGAATACGGGGTGGGCAAAGTAGCTTTACAGTTATTTGTATGGAAAATAACACCATAATTAATAAATAATAATACAAGATTAAACTCTGTGTTTCATGTACTCACAACTGTAAACCTGTTTTTGTGCCACCCTCTGTATAAGCAAACACTGCTATTTCTTACGTTTCTCTTGTCCTTCCACCTTTATAATTAGATTGTAGATCCTTGATGAAAAGAATCATGGTTTTTTATGAATTAATTTATTTTGGCTAATTCTGGCTTTGTAATAGGTGTTTGCTGAACAAATGAGATGATATGATTCCAATGACCTGTAATTTAGTAATGCATGATTTTCAGCCCTATCTGCTCCTAAAGTAGAACTTTCCTTTACTTATCAGTAAAAAAATTGTTCCATTTCAGTCTGACTCTTGGCTCTCCACAAGGAAAAAAGTATGCAAGAGAGTTTTAGAATAAGGCTCTACCCTCAAGGTCTGTGTGTCCTTCTCCTAAAAATCCTCCACTGCAGTTGGGTATGTCACAGCTCTGCTTAGCATTCTCCCCATACTCACGCAGTCTCAGTTTCGCGGAGCCAGTGGTGTGACATTCAGCCCACTCGGGTCTTACTGAGAGAACGAACGAATCCTCTTGATCATTGCTTCCTGAAGTTAATATGCCTGCCTTCACTTTTTGGCTCTGCAAGAGACAACAGATTCACTTATTCATTTATTCCTTGTCTGATTATCTTACTTCATTATTTAGTTCTCTTTTCTCTTACTACCTCTGTGATCTAGAGAGAGATCTTCTCTAAAATACCAAATGATCTTATTGGCGATGACTGTATGGGCAACCTTGCTTCCCCACTAGATGCTAAACTTATGAAACAAGATATAACACCTTTAATTGCACCCGCAGACTCCAAGGGAGATGTGTTTCCATGAGGTGGGGGTATGAGTTTCCTGGTCTCTCTCAAACCCTGTCTAAGGAGTTTTAATCAATGTAGTACCAGAAGGACCATGTTTTCAGGCCTCACCTGGAGCACTGTCCCAAGGCACCTAACCTGAGAAGGAAGCAGAAGCAGCTCCAGCCCACTTTTCCATTCACATGCTATGGATTTTCTATTAATTCTTACACCTCCCACCTTCAGCCTCAGCCCCGAGTTTACTCGTAGGAAGTATAGGCACTACTGGTAAACAGGCAGTTATGGGTTCCCCTGGTGCTCTTGCTCTTTCTCCCCAGATGAAACAGCCAAAGCAAGAAGAAAGAAAGAAGAACATGGAGGGAAATATGAGGTGGAGAAACCTATTAAGAAATCTCCTTGTGCCTGGAGATATACATGTGTATAGGGGGTGTGTCTATTTAGTGATGAGAGCCAGATATAATGTGACCCACTGGCTTAGCTGTAAGACTCAGGGGTTCCTAGTCTCCTCTCTGACTCCCTCTGAGGCTCTGGGGTCACGCAAAGCCACCAAGTCCATCTACACAGGAACTCTCAGAGGATACAGACTGTTTCTATTTCAGGAGATTTGTGCACCATTCCTCAAGCCAGAAGGCAGGGCTGTTCACCTGTATTACTTGACCTCCGAACTACCAAGAGGCGCCTTTTTCCAGGTGCTCAGGGAGACATCAGCAGTTCTTTTCCTTTCACAGTCGCATAAGCACACACGGAGGAGTGAACATGGGGTGCAGGGGGGTTTGCTGGGGTACAGACATGAACATGGTATTTTTTCAAGCATTTGCACTGATTTTGTATTTTTGGTAGGAAAAATAACGGATTATACAAAGGGCCTCTGAACCTACTAGAGTCAAATGATTGATTTGTTTCCATGGCAAGGCGGAGGTGGTATTTATAGTTGTGCAGGCAGCAGAGTGGAGATAATCGAGGTTCTTTGGGCTTTTCTAACTGAAGGCTCCTGTTCCAATAGATAGAAACTCCCCAAATCAATTCTAAAATGGAGTGACTGGGAAATTTACTGAAAATCTTTTCAACTAGTGTTGGTGAGGGATGTGACCGTGGTTTGAAGTGTAAACCGCAAAGGTTAAAGCCCTTTGTAAATCCAACAGTTGAGGATTGTTTTGGGAACTCTGCTTAAATGTTTTGGAAAAAATGCTCAAGGTGAGATGGAACTTTTTACCATTTGTCATTGCACTTCATTTCTTACAATAATATGTTGTGTTTTACTTGTTGCCGGGAGGACTCTGTGGGGAAAACGGGAAACGTTCGTTGCAGTGAGTGGGCAGAATGGCATCTAGTCTTTCTCCTCAGCCCCCTACGTGAGCTAAAGCCTGATAGCCTGAAAGGGCAGCTGCTGAAATTCCTCTCTCTCTTCAAGGGCAGCTAGCTGCTCAGAATGGAAATGCGATGATAATTGGAGGGGTATTCATCAGATTCAATTTCAGTAGAAATTTTCTTGTGTCAAAAGCATCTTTAATAACATACAGAGCATATAGCAAAATGTACTAAATCATTGTTTTCTTTGAAAAGGATATTGAATCTAAAACAGAAAGTGGTTACACTGGTGCAGTTTTAACCAATTAACTGCAAAGGAGTTTAGATACCACCCAGTTTTTGCCATTTTGAATAGACTTTTTCTCTGTTTGCATAATTTCATTCTAATGTATCTGAATTATATTGTAGTCACTTCCTGTTCTGAGGCTTTTCTGCTTCTTCAGAAGACTTTAGAAATCAAGGTCCTGAACCTTCTCTGTGAAGGTTTCTTTATGATCAGTTTCTTTCCTTGTAAACTCCTAAATTCACTTTCCCCACCACCAAATAGTGGACATTTTATGTTAGGATTTCACTTTGGTGATAGTATGTAATTTTATATGCTTCTAAAATAAATTATATCAACTAATCAACTTGTCTCCATTGTAAACATTTTTCTCAAATGAAAATTCAGGCAGAAAATTCAGTCTGACCGGTCTATTTTTTCAGTGTTTTGTGTGCTTCAAATCAGTTGATTGTGTTTTCACTATGTACTTAGATGAAAATGGATTCCTGATGTTTAATTAATTCGACCAATAGAGGATTATTTTTTCTATGTTCTGGTACACAGGAATAAAGCAAGAGCTTTGCTGGGCTAGTGATCAGGTTTGCAAACGAGCCTGCTCTCCTCCGCTCTCCCACCTGCATAGGGAGCCAGGTGTCTAGATTGTATTTTGGATTGTTTGTTGATCTCTGCAAACAGGTGTCTCATTAAGGATTTTGAAAAGCGACCTTCCGTCACACATCTCCTAGACCACCCATTCATTCAAGGAGTCCACGGGAAGGTTTTGTTTCTGCAAAAACAGCTGGCCAAGGTCCTCCAAGACCAGAAGCATCTAAACCCTGTTGTTAAAAGCAGGTATGGTACTCGGTGTCTTCCTGCTTCCTTTCTCTGGTTATTAATAAAAACAGCATGCCATGTATTTTGATTTGCCTAGCGTTATTACTGGTAATTATCACATCCCTGCATTTCTGAGAGTTTCATTTACATGAAATTAAGTACTTCATGTCCAGTGAATGGGAGCTTTAGAGCTTCAGAAATAAGCTGCCCATTTGTGCTCTTATGGCTAATTTCTCTCAACTGTAGCTGAAATCTCACTCTGTCATCATGTACTAGTTAAAAACCAACACATATATTTATACTTAATGTAAATGTAGATTTTAAAAATACCAATCAAGGTAACTGTATGAAAGCAGTCACAGCTGAGGTGGTATGAGAAATCTTGCCTATTGCAGACTAGAGGGCAGAAATGTAAGCTGTTCTGTGATTTTTGGAAAGATTGAAAGTTCAATGCTGAAGCCTTTTTCTCTAATGTACTCTGAGACTGTTTTCTTCAGTTAAAAATTTCTCAGAGGCAAGTTAATATTTTAAAATGATTTCCCCATCCAGGTATTTCCTATGCTAACCAAAACAACAGTGATTCTTATTCCTCTCTTTTTAAACATGTAAAAAGAAATGTTTATTTTCAAGGGCAGTTGCATAAAGCAGTATTCCGTGGTGGTATCTAAGAAATAGATCTTTGGTTTCTGTCCAGAGGGTGGCAGAATTTCTCTTTTAAAAAAAATGAAATGCAAATAAAGCTGCTTCCCCAGCTCAGCAATTATTTGGTTTTATAAAACTGGCCGGGGTGCAGATAAGCTCTAATCCATTATTATTAAAAGAACATTCAAAAGATTGGAGGGGAGGAATATAAAATATCACAAGTCACAAGTTCTGGAAATATCCATGTATTCTGCAGAAAATTGTTTACAAATCAGAAAGCATCAGAACGCGTGGAGCCAGAGGCGTAGTCTCAAGGTGACCACATCTTGCTGATCCACCTCCCCAAGCAGGCTCTCTTTGGATAGCTCAAAACAAAATTTCTCCTCCTCTTTTCCTCTTTCCACAGCCATTTCTGTTTCAATGGCTTGCCTACGAGGTAGAGAAACACTCAGAAATTCTTGTGACTTGATGCTTTTTTGCAGCAGTAGAATTTGTGTTTAAGCCCAGGGGAACTGAAACCCCTTTTCTCCCCCTGCTTTCGTTCCTATATAGCAGCAACTGCCTCTTGGCCACCCCCCTATAGACACACACACAGCAGCAGTGCCGAAAATTAAAATGGAATAAAATAAAATATAAACCAAGGGAAAAAACGAACAGCATTAAAATGCCCTAAGTAGAATCAGGTGTCTGTCTCCTTGTCTCTGTGTTCTGAAATTTGCGAAGTTATTCTGCTTCTCACTTTTGCCTGACTTTGCCTGTCCAGATGTATGATCTCTGCTTAAAGACTTCTTGCCTTCTACCATAGAAAATCTGTCTCCAGGCTCTCTCGCCTTTCTCTAATTTCTCTTTATCTTTGTTAACTCCTTTGATGTTGTCAAAAGCCTCATATGGTGGCAAAGGCTTTTCGCAGGGTCTTTGTAATCTTCAGTTTCACTCAGAAGTTTGTGTTTCTTTGAAAGTGACTTTTAAAAAATACAATCTCACAAATAAGTATCAAAACTTTAAACAGCCACTTCCTGAGGAGGTAGGAAAATTAATTCTAAAGGAAACACAATGCATGTATGTAATTGACGCAACTTGCCACCCACCCTACATTATTCCTTTAGCAGCTGGCAAGGAGTTGGCTACATGCGTGTTTTTTAAGCCCGCTCAAAGAAATTCTCACATATCACTTGATACTGGTAATTCAATATATTTAAAGTTGTGAGCTTCTAAATTGAGATGGAAAAAAGGCCAGAAAAATTGAGGTGAGTGAGGTAAATACACCACTTACCATTTTCCTGCACAAGTGGTCACGCAGCTGGCAGTACAACGCAGTGGTTAAAACCACTGCCTCCGCTGGTTTTGAATGCCAGCTCGGCCACTTATGGACAAGTTATCAAACTTTTTCTGTTTTGAAGTTTCTTCATCTATAAAATGGGGCTTATTTTCAGGGTTGAGTCAATACATAGAAAATACTTTAGAATAGGGTTGATGACAGATTAACCCTCTGAGTTAGCAGTAGTGGTGGAAGTAGTGTACACGGTCTGTTTAATTCAAAGTCCTCCATTTCTTTTGTCCTTAATCTGTGCAAATTCACTTCTATTTGCTTACCAGACAGCATCATGAAGATAAACAGTACTGAGGTACTAAATGTTAAAAATAACAATTTCTATCTCTTATTTAAAATCTAATTTATGCATTTATTCATTCAAGAGACATTTATATGTGTGTCTATGTCAGGCCCTTTGCTGAACAGAGGAACTACAAGGGCAAGTCAGATACAGTTCCTGATAAAGAGCTAGTAGGCCAGTGTGTGGAACAGATAAGAATCATAGGAGAACAGCTTAACATGAAAAGTGCCTGGATAGGGGGATGTCTGGGGTGCCTTCCTGAGTACCTGTCAAGGGAAGACCCCTGGAAGGGGTGGGAAGATGATCCTTGAACTGTCCGGAAGATAGTTGGGGAAGGGGGTTATTCCAGGTAGAGGGAGAATGAGCAAGAGTAAAGGGCAAAGGCACAGAGGCTGGAGAGAGCTTAGAGGATTTGGTGAAAAATTAGTTGGCACTGCTGGAACTTGGCACGGGATGTGGCAGGGGGTAGGGAAGATAAGGCAGGCAGGGGCCAGGTCACGATGGGCTAATGAGTTTGGGTCTGTTCCTGGGCATTTGGGAGCCACTGAAGGGTTTCAAGCAAGGATGTGCTCCAGGAAGGGTGTTTTGGTTGCTGTGTGGAGAATGGAATGGAGCTGGGCATCGCCGGAGCCAGGGAGAGGAGTGAGAGCAGATTGTGGCCGTTGCAAATAACAGAAGATATTAAGATACTGGTAGTGTCAGGACTTACCCATGGGTGGAATGAGAGAGATTAGGAAAAGAAAGAAGTGTGACAGAGTCTGTCCAAACTGAGCTGCCTCCCTGCCTTGGTTCACACTGCAATCAAACAGAAATTGCAAGACACTAAGAGACAGAGACCAGTAAAAAGATTTTGCTTCCTCTTCAAATTTCATCAAATGCAATGCCATGTACTTCCATCTTTCTGCCCAAAGTAGGGTTCTTCAGTGCCCCAAACCAGCAGTATCCAACGTTTTGGCATCTCTGGGCCATGCTGGAAGAAGAGTTGTCTTGGTCCACACAGTAAATACACAAACACTAATGAAAACGAACAAACAAACAAAAATCTCATAATGTTTTCAGTAAATTTATGATTTTGTGTTGGGCCACATTCATAGCCATCCTGGGCCACATGCAGCCTGTGGGCTGTGGGTTGGACACCCCTGCTCCAGACAGTCCTGAGCCTCCAAGCTTGAGACACTTGTTTAGTTTTGAGAACAAATGCAGAGAAATGAGACCTACAGGTTACAGAGAAAACTGTCTTACTCTTCCTGCAAATGTAGAAAATGTTCTGTTCACTTCGGTATTTTCCCCGGGGGAGAGAGAAGTAGGTAGTTTAAGGAAGCTCTAGGGAGGGGGGAAAACTTGGACAGGTGAAGAAAATGATCTTGTATAGAGGGACACATTGAGGGAGGTGGAAAGAAAGAGAGAGAAAGAGGGAGGGGGGAGAGAGAGAGAGACAGAGACTGGAGGTAATAGAAAAAGTAAGAGGTAAGGGGCATCGAGGGCCTAAGGAGAAGATTGACTTTAGAAAGAATCTCTAGGCTGAGAAAGACACAGAAAAGTTAGATGAAGATACTCAGAAATGTGAAGGGTTAGGGGTGGGGAGCAGGGGACAGAGGAAGTGCTATAAGGAAACTCATGTCGAATGGCCTGTAAGGAAACCAAAGTAAGTTGGTCTAGGAGTTGGGAGTGGGCTGTAAACTTCAGGAAAGTGGTCAGTCTTTGAAATGGCCACTGTGAGGAATAAAATAAAGGGTCCATTAAAGATGGAACAATGATTGATCAATAGAACAAAAAAAAAAACCAGTTGGAACTTAAGTGAATAGCATTCCATTGTAGTAGAATTAATCAGTGTTTAAGATAATGCATGTAGAGCATTTAGGAGAGCACTTGACACTAGAATCTCTCCAAAAAATACCATCACCACCACCACCTTTTCCATCTATCATCTCTAGCAATTTTTACCCATAAGGAGTAGAAGAGAAATCAAATACTGTGGTTTTCTTCAGGATTGAGACTGACTTGGATGGACATGAGGAGTGAACAGGGGGTGAGGGAATCAAAACAAGTGAGAGAGTATCCTTGGGTCTTTGGGGGTATAAAGAAAGTGAAGCCAGAGTAGCTCGTTGACCTTGAGTCTGGGTCAGGGCCAGGGTCAGGGTCAGGGGACTAGCAGTTACAATGAAGACAGAGAGCATATTCAGTGAGAGAATGTCAAGAAAAGGGATTGCAGAACTGAGATCTTGGGATCTTTTGAGAGATAATTGGAAATAGTTATAGTTGTAGACAACTTTATGGAATAGAAATACTGTTTTTAAAGAGTTGGCAAGCTGAGGAACCCTGAGAACAGAATGTGAGAAGAATTAACAAAGTGATGGTGTGCAATGGGAAGACCAAAGACTAATAGCAGTGGGAGGGGTAGAGACAAAGGAAAATGAGTTCAAGTGCTGGAGATGATATACCTGTATTTTGCCATGTATAATGCATTCTTTTTGCCCAAATTTTTGAGGGAAAAATAAAGATGCGCATTATACATGAGTAATACTAATTCTGTATCTATATAAATGTTTTTAATTCTTTTATTTATGCTTATGTGTTAAAAGTATAACTCTAGAAAACAGTAATGATATCCATATGCAAAATAATACCCTGAAATATGATAATCAGTTTTGTTTCCAGATATAAATAAATAATTGAATTAAAAAATTAAAATGAAAAAATTTTTTCCTGAAAGTATGGGCCAAAAATGTGGGTGTGCACGACACATGGAAGTACATTATACATGGTAAAACACAGTAAAAGGGTGATATGGGGTTTTTAATAGGGAGACATTGGACAGGGAGAACAATGGAGGGGCCAAGACAGAGCTGGCTGGGATGTTGCCCCCTTCCGCTAACCCCTCACAGCGAGTGGATGGAAGGCAAAGCTGGGGCAAGAGCGGAATGGGGCAGCAGTCCATTTCAGTTATGATGAGGAAATACAGGCGTTCAAGAGTAAAGCTAAGAATTACCTGTTGTTCACAGCAGAGCAGAAGCTGCTTGTGCATAAAGAAGGGCTTGAGTGGCAAGGCCCATCTCACCCCTCCTGGGTGTAAGCAGCCAGCCCTTCTGAGTGCAGGCAGTGTTTTGGAAAGCAAGGCTGCGATCCAGTTCCATTTCATATGATATGTATGAGGCGACATTGCACTGTTTGAGATCTGGTACCATTTGCTGGTGCTGATGATAGTGTTTAAGTAAAAACGGTTGGAATTTGCTTTTCCAGCAATTTATAATTTTGCCATAGCATATGTATTTGATTTGGGTATAAGAGAGAGGTTATGTATCCAAGGCTTACTCTCTCAAAGGAGGTTAAACAGCCCTAAAATTCTGTGAATAATTGTGGTTTATTTTTAGTTAACCTGCCAGAGATGCTTTTAAGCAACCTGACCATTTCCTTTACATCAGCTCCCATTTCCTTGACCTTGAAAAGGACTTAACCAGTTTTGCAAATTCCTGAATTCATCGATATCATCTGGTATGTCTTGTCACCATTATGGTTCAGAGAAGTAGATGTGAAAACATGCTTTTTTTTTCTTTTTTAAAATCACTTCACAAGAGTTAGTGGGAGAAGAGCCAAACCACTGGAATGACAGTGGAGGTAGGGAAGGTGCTGGGTTAGCTGCACTGTGACCCCCTCCTGCCTTCCAGCCTCCCAGCACGTACTCAGCTGCACGACTCAATGAAATTACTAGGTCCAACTTGTCATTCCTCTGCAGGTGGCTTGGGACTAGCTGAAACCACAAATGTTAAATCCTTAAATGCCAAGGGTCTACTCTAAGTATTAGTTGGTAGAAGAATTAAGTTGCTGATCGTTTTCTGTTCTGTTGAATGGATTCTGATTCTACCCTTGCATTTTGCCTGAGGCTGATTAAAACAATGACCTCAGCTTTTCGGATTTCTTTTCAACCTGCAGCAGTGACCTTTAAAAACAGATTTCTCACTGTGTAGCTGCTGAGCTTTTCCCAGTAAGCCTTGCTCAATCACTTTATCTTTTACCAGCAAACAGGAGCGTGTGTGTGCACACAAACGTCCATACACACATCCCTCATGTTACATACACTGATGGATTCCGGAGCTTGTGTGTAAATGAGTAACTTCTGAATGAACACTTTACTGAGTGCTGAAGATGCTTGTCACATAGGAGGTTAAAGATCCTCCTGTCCTCCTAACAGACTAGAAATAAATCCACACCCTGGTGTAATTAGCATCTGCTATCCATGTATACCTGTATCTGCCTCTCTATAACTGAGTGAACACATATATATAAAATTTTCCGTGAGTGTCATTGATTCTGGCTGCCTAGAGAAGGTGGCTATATAAAATACTGCCTAAAATAATTGGTAAGATGTTGATTTATTGGAATTCTGGCTCAAACCATGCTTATATATAAAAAACAGGGAGATACTCTAGTGATTTCCATCCAAATAATTCTTCTATTCTGCTTCTCTGTTGCCCACGTCTCAGATCCAGTTCTTACTCTTCACCTATTTCCTTGAACTTGATGTTTTAGAATTGCCCTTGTTGCCTTTGGAGCCAGGGACTCAGATGCCAGTTCCTCCTTTTCTGACGAGATCGGGTGCATTCAGGGTGGTATGGCTGTAGACCAGGTCCTCCTTTTCTGATCCCTGAAACCCACATGCAGCCCTACAGACCACCATCCTCCCCACCATAATCACCCCAAACTCCAGGAACCAGTCCAAGCCACAGCTCCGAGTTTTGGCCCCTCTAAGCTTTAACCCCCTAAACTCCATTTGTCTGGGAAGCCAGGCTTGGCAGACAACATACTTAGAGCCTCATAAAAACAAACAGGAAATCTAGCAAAAAAAACAATATGGATTTTGCTGGAATTTGAAAATATCTCCTGAGTCATTTATAATACCTTACAATATACTCTTGATTTGATAGAATCCCTTTTGCTATTTATCCATTTATTTATATATAACTCCATTCCTTTAAGCTTTGGAGTACTCAATCCAAGTACCTTTTAGTTGGAAATCTGTAATTTTCACATTAAATAAGGAATTCTTCAGCAAAAATTGATAATAGATGCTATTCTCAAGTAAGGCACTAGGTGGCGCATGTGAATTTAAAGGAAATTTAAGTCGGTTGTTCCTAGTGATGACAAATCATTTAACTCAATCAGACTAAAAATGTAATCCTAATATATGTTGATTAATTTAAAATAAAACTAGACAAATGTAAAATAATATAACACTTTTTATAAGTATATGTAATCTAGGATAATGTAAATAAAGATATAACAAGTAGAATAAATAATTTTCTTTTCTCTTAGATAGATTCTCCAAATCCCGTAGCCAAAGCAGGAGAATGAGAAACAGGCAGCAGTTTCAGAAGAACAGGAGTTGGGACAGGCAGAAATAGGGCTAGTGGGTCATTTTTCACTCACTAAGAAATTAAGTGGTCTTTATCCGAATGGGAAGACCTTGCATCTATATCAGCTTTAAACTGCCAGCTTCAATACTGGGAGTAAATAATCTTAAGGAATTTGATTGCCTGTGCACATAGGAAAAGACCATATATTGCTAATAACAGCAGGTAAAATCTTTTAAAAGTTGTCCATTGTTTATAAGACATGACCGGAGAAGAGTTTTTATGAGAATCGAGCTCAGATTTGCAGACAGCACCTGCATGGGTCCTGCAGGTTAAACTGTGAGGTGGGCAGGTGGGCACACAGACAGGCTGCGGCAGATTCCAAAGACAACCATTTGATCCCAGGGGCACTGCTTTGTACGTGTTCACATCGACAGTCACCACGTTCTACTAGCACTTACTCACTGTGATACTGCAGTTGAGGTTTAGTCGGTACTTCTGTTTTCAGCTGGCTGTAAAAATGTCACTGAGCACAAAGCTTCACATCTTTGCATGCAGTTCAGGTTTCCTTTAAGTCCAACTTAGGAGTTACTGGAGAAAAAAAATATCCCTGGGAAACTTGTCATTGATTCAGTGGCATCTTGACTTGTAATTTTGAATTCTGATTTCCCGGTCTACCTGTTACCATTTGCTTCTTAGTGTCCTGTGCATTCTGTCCCGGGTATTTAGCTGCATTCAGTGAGCGACGCAGAGGAGACGCTTACTCCATCTTGTTTGGAACCAGATCTGTGGATGATTTGTTTTAAATTCCTGATTTTCTTTGTCAAAAGATTTGTAAAATAGACTCTAACAAAGCCTATATATACCAAGTAGTTGCAAGTTATAAATATAGGAAGGAGATAAACCAGATGAATTTAATATGATGAGAATTTAATAATTTATAGTAAATGTGATATTTTATGATGAACTTCAAAGGGAAAAAATACTTCAATTTTATGTGAAGAGGATTTGGCCAGAAATAAGCCCCCTCCTGCTGTTTTATTTAGTAAAGTGGTTAGGTAGAAGTAGGCAAGAGCTCTATGTTTTATAAAAATCTGTATTTTAAAACAATCTGATTTCTCTTTGACATCACTAATATGTTAGAACACAGATGAGTAAACAGTTCTGTTTAATAATAAAAATGCTTAGGTTATACATTCAATTTTATTAAGTATAATTAACCTGCATTTACTTTGGATGTTTATATGAATTAGCAGCAAAACTGGTCCTAGCACTGGAGATGACTAATACCGTGCTTCAAGTCTGCCCGTGATGAGGGTTAGGAAGCAACATTTAATGTAATAGGCAGGAAGAGACAAAAGTCAGCGTTTTCTTTGCCCATTTCCACTGTGTTATAAACTCCAGACAACATGCAGAGCTGTTGTGTTTGATTCTTCCTTTTTACCTACTTTCGTGAAATGTGTGAAGCAAGCGATAGTGTACATCAGGACGCCAGGATGCCTGCATGATGCTTAGAGCAAAACATTCCGGAAAGCCAGCTTCCGCAACCTGCAAGGCAGAACTGGTGTCCTTTACAGCTGTGATAATGATGGGCCTAGAAGGTGACAGGGAAGCACCATACAGGTACTCTGATGATTTCATAGTACCTGGGAGACACTTCACATGTGATTTTGTTTAGTTAATGGTAATGTGTGGAATTGTGCAAGGTGTTGATTCCAAGTTTTTTTTTTTTAAGATTTTATTTATTTATTTTTAGAGAGATGGGGAAGGGAGAAAGAGAGGGAGTGAAACATCAATGTGTGGTTTTCTCTAGCACACCCCATACTGGGGATATGGCCTGCAACCCAGGCATGTGCCCTGACTGGGAATCAAACCCATGATGCTTTGGCTCACAGGCCTGTTCTCAGTCCACTAAGCTACACCAGTCACAGCTGATTCCAAGTTTTGACAAGAATGTAAGAATAGCACTTGGTACTTTTTTTCCAACCCTTTTGCATTTTTATATCTGTGACTGTATTTGCTTTCATAGCCACCTGTAAGATAGATAGACCAGCCATGAGTGATTCTATTTATAGATGAAGAAAATGGACATGCTGGCTGTTAAGGGATTTACACAGTGGCCCATACCACATTACTCAAGATTCTGAAACTAGGATCCAGAGCTCTTAAGCTCTAGACCAATGTTTCCCTGTACCACATTGAGTAGTGGTAAGTCTATGAAGGGAATTGTGGGAAGGCCTACTTACCTTGAATTAAGTTTATACCTCAAAGAACTATATTTTAGTATGCCAAAGGTTTCTTAAATGCCAGTGAGCAATAACTTCCCACCCCACCACCAAGAGAAAGTCATATATATCTACAAAGAGATGCATGAAACGATATTGAGTGTGGCCCTGGATGGCTAGCTCAGTTGTTCAGAGCATCATCTGATACACCACAGTTGCCAGTTCAATCCCTGGTCAGGGCAACGTACAAGAAACAACCAAGGAATGTAGGCATAAGTGGAGCAACAAAGCAATGTTTCCTTCTCTCTCAGTGTCTCCCTTCCTCTCTCTAAAATCAATTTTTTAAAAAAATTATTTACTGTCTTAGTACTAAATATTCTCTGGGTAAACTTCTAGGCGTGAAAGGATGCATACCAGAAGACCCTATCATGTGGAAGATGCTGAAAAATACTGTCTTGAGGATGATTTGGTCAATCTAGAGGTTCTGGACGAGGTACTATATATTTAGTAGATAATTCTCATGGATGACATTGTTTCACGTGAATGGTCTGACCTTTGTGTTGTAGACCATATTGTCCTAAAGTCACTTAAAACTTAATTGTTAGTATAGCCTTGGCGAAGACAGGGAGCATTTGGTTGCTGTGGCGCCCTGTGTTATGTTCTTTCATAGTCCCCCAAATAAATGTTGATGAGGAAAGGAATTTTTCCAATAAAGTTCTTTATACTATAGATGTGAATGTATTATATCAGCTGAAAATTGTTTTCTGCTTAAAAAGTGCAGTTGAACTCTTAGATTAAGATAGTTGCTCAGTCTTCATAAAGAGGAGTTCCTCTTAGGGAAATAGTGAAGTCAATATAGCTGGAATTCTAAATTTGAAAACTGTGCTAATCCCTGTTTCAAATATGCAGGTTAATAGAGCTGTTAATTGCACTGGACCCGCTTCTCCTGCTTCTGTCTCTGGGGACCTTTAACTGCAGTGCATGAATCACCAAAGTGTAAAATAAAAGTATTCAATTCTGTATTCCCACCACATGAATTTTAAGTGCAATGCTTTGAGAAACAAAGTTACTGTTTGGTCTATTCTTTACCCATAGAAATGACCTATTAAATAAAATTCTAAATAGAACATTCAGATTGGGTAAAATAAGTTTTTCATAATAAAAATAAAAATTTGCTGGATATTCAGTGTCTTTTAGCATGTGCCAGCTGGGCCTAATTCTTTCAGATAGTCCTGTTTCTTTTCCTTATTTTAAGGCAAATATTTGCTCTTGGGATCATTAGAGTCACTGTGTGATTTAAATCGACTACTTCCATCTTTTAGAGGAAAATATCCTTGTAAGAATTTTTTTTTTAACTTTTAGAATCTTTCCCTTGATTGGAAATAATGTTTACTCAATGCCATTTACCCTTTTCTTAGGATACAATCATTCATCAGTTGCAGAAGCGGTATGTGGACTTGCTGATTTATACATACGTTGGAGACATCTTAATTGCCTTAAACCCTTTCCAGAATCTAAGCATATACTCTCCGCAGGTAAGGGATGCTTTAAGAGCCTGTTGCTTTCTAGTAGGGAATTAAAAATCACAAAGGAAAATGAAAAGTAGGAAAAAGTGAGAAAACTATGACACCAATGAGTATATAACGCAAACTGCAGATAATAATGCAACACAGATGGAATTCTTACATTCGGGGGGAACTTTTTAAAGGAAGGTGTAACAATGATAGCTGCTAACATTCATTTAGTGCTTACAACCAGCACTGGGTTACCTCGTTTGCTTCTCACAATCCTGGGAGACCAGGACTGTTGTTAAGCCTATTTGCTACAGAAGGAAACTTAACATAGTGACGTTCACTCCCTTGAATGAGCTCATGAAGTCAATAAGTGAAGACCTGGGATTTGAACTCAGGCCTGTAGACTCCTGAGCCTGTGCTCCACAGCCTTCCTGATGCTACAGTACCCCAATAAGTGACACAGCCCTGCTGTCATGGGAAGTAGGTACTGGAGCATTAAAAGATCCAGTAGAGCAGTAGAAGGGCCCTTTGAATTAATTATTTTTCTTCAGTTTTCCAGACTTTATCACGGAGTGAAACGTGCCTCAAATCCCCCCCACATCTTTGCATCAGCAGATGCTGCTTACCAATGCATGGTTACTTTCAGCAAAGACCAGGTAGGAACTCAACGTTTCTTTCTACCAAGCACACAGTAGAATGTATTCTGTTTTCCTGTGCAGCTCTTAAGACTTCCTGAAAACTTTCCGTTCTGGGTACTGGTGTTGACTCAAGGAAATAGGAAATAGCTCAGTGGAACAGGAACAATGATAAAGCCAGAGGAACAGGAGAACATGAAAACCCTTTTCAAGAAACATGAAACTTTCACATCAGGAGCACTCATTTCCCCTGAGAAGATGTAGTAAGGATGTTTCTAATATGAATGTGGGACACAGAGCTAACACACACCTGATTAACATGATTATAATAAACACAGGATGTAGAATGACAGATGAAATTCACTCCTCATTAAGGTGTCAGAGCTCTCCTGGTTCAGTCCTTTGTCGTGTGAAATACTGCTTATAGGTTGACAGTGGTCATGCACCGTGCTCTTTAGCTGCTGAGAAATTGTGACAGGTCTGGTGAAGACTGAGCAAACCTTACACTCAGTGCCAGTCAAACACAAGGCTAACTCGTCTATTTGAACTTTCTGGACTTGCTGTTCAGAATGAGGGTACATCTGACCTTTGACCCTCCCTTTACTTTCAATGTGAATATTCTCCTTTGTGTCTTTATTCTACTTAAAATAGAAATAATCTAATTTGGTGAGGAAAGTTTCCAAGAGAATTATTATGTGTATATTCCCTGAGACCTGAGAAGTCCCTGCTTTGGATTCGTTTAGGAATAGATGAAATTCTAACAGTGCAAGTTACAAAATGGAGTATCTGGATTCACCATAGGTTAGAAATTTGACTTCTCCAAATTCTTACCTTTCCCCAAAACTTGTGAAATGTCCATAGATGTCAGAGAGAGGAAGTCAGTGGAGAGAGATACATATATTTCTCAAGTTAAGAAGTTGCCCATGTTGTCTTTTTTTTCTGACACCAATTGGTGTGTCTTTTCCAACACCAATCAATTCACCAATTCTCTGACGCTATCTGGATGTCTGACAATTCATCCACTGAGTTTTGGCACTATACAACACAGACCTCACAGGTTCAGGTTCACAAGACTGCTCCACTTCAGATGCCAGCTGCAAACAGGGCGCCCAGGTTATTCACATTTCTCCCTGGCTGACTACAAATTCAGGGATTCTCACAATCCCCTTCAGGTTTGATAATTCACTGGAACAACTCACAGAACTCAGGGAAACACTACTTGTGTTTACTGGTTTGTAAGGGATACAACTCAGGAACAACCACATAGAAGAGATGCAGAGGGCAAGATACAGGGAGGGGGGTTGCAAAGCTTCCATGCCTTCTGTGGGCACACCGCCCCTCTCAGCACCTCTTCAGCGTGTTCATACCAGAATGAGGAACTCCGAATCTTATTGAGCAGGAGTTTTTATGACTCAATCTCTAGCCTGTCTCTCCTCCCTAGAAGTTGGGAATGAGGGGCTGAAAGTTCCCACCCTCTAATCTGTGTTTATTCTTTCTGGTGGTCAGCCCCCATCCTGACACCTCACTGTGAACCGCTTGGTTAGCAGTTGGGTTCCGTTGAAATGTACTTGTTTGTGAATAACAAAAGATGTTCCCATCACTCCTATCATTTAGGAAATTCTGAGGATTTTGGGAGCTCTGTGCCAGGAACCAGAAACGAAGATCAAATAGATGATTTCTTATTATACCATATCCACTAATCTTCTTTATAAGTAAAGAGCTCTTAGAAATGAATGATTAAAAGACCAACAATACAAAAAATAGACAAAGTATTTCAACTGGTTAGGAAAAAGAAAATGTGAGTGACCTTAAACATATGAAAAGTTACCTAACCTCACTCATAATAAAAGAAATGAAAATTTAAACTACACTGAGATACCATTTTTGCCTACCAGATTGGCAAAAATCCAGCATACTCTGGTGAGGCTGTAGGAAGTAGAAACTTTCATATATTGGTACAGTCCTCAGGAAAGCAATGTGGTACTCTCCACCAAATATACAAATGCATTTACCTTTTGATGCAGCACCTCCATTTCTAGGAATTGATTCTGTAGATGAACCTACATATAAATATAATGAACTATGCATAGAATTACTCATTGCAGCATTGTTTGTAATAACAAACGGAAAACCTCAAGTACCTAGCCATGTAGGACTGGCTAAATAGGTTACGGTTCATCTGTCAGTGGAACAACAGGCAGCTATGAAAAGGCTGAAGCTCTTGAAGTATTGAAAAGGAAAGGTATATTGCTGAGTTAAAAGTTAAGGTCTACCATGGTGGATGTTACATGAAAACCATAGCTGAACACAGCTACGGGGTGTTTGCTGGGCTGTGAAGTCCTCCCTGACACTCCATTCTGTGTGACAGTGCATTGTCATCAGTGGAGAGAGCGGCTCTGGGAAGACAGAAAGCGCCCACCTGATTGTCCAGCATTTGACTTTCTTGGGAAAGGTACTGACCACCTGCTCCGTGTATTGTGGCTAGAAGTTTCTGCAGAGTAACTGCATATTTTACAAATGATGGAAATGCTGTGTGTGTGTGTGTGTGTGTGTGTGTGTGTGTGTGTGTGTTAGGGTTTACATAAAGCATTCCACCTTTATTACGTTTGCTCCCTGAGAGTTAGGGCTCCTAAGATGTCAGCACGCCATCTTTCTTTCATGTAGTGAGAAAAATAATGCCAGCACGAATTTACTAGACTATTGGCAATTAATTTGTTATGTTTTTAATGCAATAGAAACATTTAGCCATTAAGTAGTAAAAGTGGTTAAACATGAGGAACAGGATCAGGGAGAGCCACTGAGGTGATTAAAGGATTGGAAAATAGAAACCTTTGAGCAAAAGTGGAGGAAGACGAAACTTTTCAGCTCGGTGAAATGGACATTGAAGGAATGACTTAAAATGGCCTACCAGTTCCTCATGCTCAGAATTAGCATACTATAAGACAAAGAAGGAATTTAAGAAATATTTTTAGATGAGGTTTATGAATATTATAATGGATGACAAAGAAAAGTTATGGGATCTCTCTATTTAAACGTTTTGCTTAATGGCTTAAGCATTTTATCTGTCAGGGATTTTAATGAGGTGTGCCTGGACACAAAAACTGACAACTTAACTCAGTGTCATCTGATGCCTACACTGTGGAGTTGCTCATCTGAGATAACAATGCTGGAGGTTGATGCTGATTTCCCCAAATGGAGTTCTTCCCCAGAGTGTCAATAATGTGAATTCTGTGCGCAGGCAAGGGTGCCTGGCAAATTTGCTGGATTTGTGCTTGTGGAGGCTCCTTGTAACTGCTCTCTGTTTGGCACAGGCCAACAATCAGACCTTGAGACAGAAAATTCTGCAAGTCAACTCCCTGGTGGAAGCCTTTGGAAATGCATGCACTGCCATCAATGACAATTCCAGCCGTTTTGGAAAATATCTGGAAATGATGTTTACACCAACTGGAGCTGTGATGGGGGCAAGAATCTCTGAATATCTCCTTGAAAAGTCCAGAGTTATAAAACAGGCAGTGTAGGTGCACTATTTTATCACTGGTTTTGCTCTGCATTGTGCACCTGGAGGCTTTGGAAATTTTAACTGCTGCATTTTTACTCTCGTTCTTAGCATCCTGACCAGGATGGTTCCCCTCCCAGCCTTCCGAGGAGCACGGAATTATTTAAGCAAAGGATAAGTTGTGATTTCTAACTGTGCAAAGATGTTTACAAGCAGAGTACCAAGGGCTGGGGTGGGAGTACTTTGTGACAGATACGCCCATTTCTCCTGAGTTGGTTATATCAGGTAGAATTTAACGACATTGCATATATTTAAAAAAATCATTAAGTGCCTTAGAATTGAATTTGTTTATTAAAAACATATTGAGAATATTCTACATGTTAATTTTTTCCTGTAGATTGACAGAGGAAAAATATTTTCTTTTAACGAGAGCAGTATAGCAATAGCACAGACAGCTCTGGGTTTAGGGGTGGGCTCTGATACTTACTATGTGGTGTTGGGTATTTCATTTAACCTCTCGGTGCCTCATCTATGAAATGGAGATGCTACTGGAGCCTACCTCGTGGGTTTGCAGTAAAGATTAATGAGTTTGTTTATATGAAATTCCTTTTAAAAGTGCCTGGTCTAGTAGATGTTATCAGAGTTAGCCATTCTTTCTATTTTTACTAGTATTGGAGGACACCAGACTTCCTCAGGAGCATGGCTCCATTCATGCGTTATTCAGTGATTGTCTACTGAATTCTTGCTCTATGCCAGTGCTGTGCTCCCTTCTGGGGTTGCAAGAGTAAACAAAATAGACAAGGTCCCAGTATTCATGGAGCTTGGAATGGGTGGGGGAGGGAGGAGGACCAAAGGAGAATCTTAAATGCAGAACAACTGTGATAAGTACCAGAAAGCAATATGAGGTGCTGTGAAGGTAACACAGAAGAAGGAAGGCCACATAACCTAGACCAGGAAGAAAGGGCTCCCTGTGTATGAGACATTGTATGTGGGACCTGAGGACCACAGGGAGTTAGCCAAGGAGGTGGGGACGAGTGCAGAGGGAGAGAGGGGTGAAGATGAGACCGAGCCCTCATCATGTAGGGCTTTGGAACCAGGCTGGGGGACCTATTCAAAATGCAGTTATTCTTCTGAACCTTATACTAAAGGCAATAGGAAGCCAATTAATGTTTTCAAGAAGGGAAGTCACGAAACCCAACTCGCATTTGGAAATGACCGTTCTGGCTTCAGTAGGGTCGTTGGATTGGAGGAGAGTATTGTGCTGAAGCTGTTAGGATGCTGTTGCCAAAGCCATGTGCAGAGTGCAGCAGTGGAGATGCAGATGGAGAGGAGTTGCTGAATCTGAGAGATGTTGTGCAAGTAGAATCCACAGGACTTTTTCTAGGTTAAGAATTCACGCATCTTCTATCATACACTTGAAGTTTTCTCACAAAATGGGGGTTGATGTAAAGAAAATTAAAGAAATGAACAAAAAGGTAGAGTTAGAGTCAATTTAGCTTACCCCTGGCTTCTTGATTAATTTTTATGAGGTCTCTCAGTCCTTTCTCTCCAAATTATGGTGATTTCAAAAAGTCCTTTTAGTTTTTTCTATAAAATAAAAGATACATTTTTCCATTTTCACCAATAACTTTGTTGATTTGGATATTTTTGAATATGTCAGCTCTCTCCTGCATGGTATAACATTGATAGGTCTCAGTTAATGTCTTGCTTTGATCACTATCAACTTCAACTGGTCTACCTGACTGTGGAGTATCGTTTATCGAGAAATCTCCAGCATGAAACTTCGTAAACCACTTTTGCCACATTTGATCAGTTTCAGCACCTTCTCCATACACTGCACAAATAATTTCATTTTGCGTTTCAGTTGCATTTTTATCTTTCTTGAAATAATAATATGATATTGTTATTATATTAAATATTAAAATAGCTAAACAAAAATTCACCAAAGAACACCACTGTGTTCTTTTTTTCATGTCTTTAACCTTTTTTGAATATATATTTTTAATATTTTTAATATATTTTCATATTTAATTGATGAAAATTCAAATTTGCTACAGAATAATATATTGCACAAAAAGGAAATGGTGTAAATTAGTTGGAGTGTGGAAGCCCAGAATGTTATTAATAATGTCCCCTCTCCCTTTTTCTTCAGGGGAGAGAAAAATTTTCATATATTCTACTATATTTATGCTGGTCTTTATCATCAAAAGAAACTTTCTGAATTCAAGCTTCCTGAAGAAATGGCTCCTAGGTAAGTGTCAGGGATTTTAGTTGTTAATTTTTTCACTATATATTTTTTCCATTACCATTCAGTCCGGGGGTCCCCAACCCCCAGGCCACAGACCTGTACCTGCCCAGTCCATTAGGAACCGCCCATGAGGGAAGCTCTCCTGAGATCCACCTCCTGTCTCTGCCCCCACAACACCCCCTCATCATCCCTGGAAAAACTGGTCCCTGGTGCCCAAAAGTTGGAGACCAGTGATTTAGTCCCCTTATATCGCCTCGCCCCTGCAGTCACCATACTGCAGTCCATGTCCATGAGTCCTGTTTCCTTTTTGCTCAGCCCTCCACCCCCTGCCCTCCCCGCTCCCTTAGCTATCATCCTGCTCTCTGTCTGTGAGTCTGTCTCTATTTTGGTTGTTAATTCAGCTTGTTCATTAGATTCCACATAAGAGTGAGATCATATGGTGTTTGTCTTTCTCTAACCGGCTTATTTCACTTAGCATAATGTTCTCTAGGTCCATATATAACTAGCAGTTGACAAAACTTAGAAATCAGTGGAGATGTTTTCCTAACTGGACACTCACAGTCTCTGCAGCTGAAGTGCCCAGGATGAGATGACAGGCACCGCATCTCACCATTTGCATTTTCTAGAGTGTTTGAAACTCAACTCCAGCCATTTTACTAAGCCACGTACACCATTATCCCACCACAGTGCTGGGGAATGCCCTTGCCAAAAGGAGCCCAGTGATGCCCTGGTGTTTTGGTGCCATTCGCCAAGTCCATGGTCATTCTGTTTGGTCATTCTTCATATAGGTACATAGCTGATGAGACTGGAAGGGTGATGCAGGACATCACCTCCAAGGAGTCTTACAGAAGACAATTTGAAGCAATTCAACACTGTTTCAGGATTATAGGCTTCACTGACAAGGTAAGTGATTGTCGGAGAGAAAAGACTCAAGTGTTAATATTCTTGGATCAATGTGAGTGAAGACATGGATGTTCTCACCTGGGGCAGGCTAATTGCTTTTCAGATGCCACGCTGGTCATATTATAAGGTGTCGCTACTCAAACTGGGACCCAAGGACCAGAAACATTGTCATCACCTAAAAGCTTGTTAGAAATGCAGACTCTCAGGTCCCACCAAGAACAACTAAATTAGAATGTGCATTTTAACAAGATGTGTAGGTGAATATTAAAGTAGAAATACTGTTGTAAGTGCCATGTGCCCATGAATTGTTGTCATTAAGTCACCATAGCCGTGATATCAAATGCCAAAATAATGCAGCCCTTTTCTGAGTTAGGCTTGCTCCGACCATTACAGTGGGTTGTGTAACAAGAGCACAAGAATATGTAGGTTACACCCAGGCCACAGAAATATACTTATGCAAGTAGTTCCTTGAGCACCAAGATGAGTTAATTTAAACCTTTCCACCTGCAGTCACTTCCTTCTCCGTGGTACACAGTTGCAGCACATTATTAACTATAGCTCTAAGTACTGTACTCCTCTTATCACACCAGATACAGGCTGTCTCTATTAAATATATGCTAGGGGTGACAGAAAATATTTATAACCCTAGGCTCTCAAATATCATTCTGTGATACATTTATGTCATAGTTTCTGGGCTTCGTGCCATCCATTTCGCAAAATATACAGATTCTTTTGCTTTTCCAACAAAAAGGGTGAATGATTAGGAAGTAGGTGAGAGTGTTAAATCTTCAAGGATTAGATCACAAAACTCCTGAGTTACCCTGGGATGGCCACCCTGGATGAAGGATTGCATCCGTAATCCAATGAGTCTGGCCAGCCCTTCCCGCCCCAGTGTCGGTGATTTCAGTCATAATAATACCTTTCTTCTTTCCAGCCAGCTGTTAATTTTCTCTGTCAGCCTCCCACAGACTTTAAACTGACAGGCAGTGGAAAATCCCAAAGGTCAGATAAAAATAGAAATATATTTCCCTTGGCTCCTTAGAGGAAAGCAATTAAACAGGCACCAGCTCTGTTAAAGGACCTTATCATTATTCATTTATGGAGCTAGTTGTTATCAAAGATGCATGGTAGAGATGGCAGCAGAGCCATTTAAAGTCCTGGGCCATGCCCAGGTGTTTAGGGCATGCTTCCTGAAAAGGGTACAGGAACAGTGGAGAAGCCAGCCACAGGGTTAATAATATTTTGCTTTCGATGTGTACAGTGACAGTGGCAGAATGCTGTGAGGAGAGCGGCCCTAGCTCTAAATGAAAGGACAGAGTGGTGCTGTTCTAATAATACAAATGTGCTGCAAAATAATAAAACACATGCTGTTTTAAGATAAAGTTAAAAACAAAAGAAATTAAATATGCTCTGTCTCCTTGAAATAAGCCATCCTAACCCTTGTGCAAAAAAAAAAAAAGTACAGAAGAAATGGATGAGTGCATGAATAAATATGAAAAGAAAGAAATGTAAAAGGTGATAAACATTCTTAATTTGTGCCTGGTCTGGACTGTTAAATGAATAACCAGAATGTTATTTTGCGTGTATGCGTATATGTGCACCATGTCCCATGTTAATTCATAGTGGAAATAAACCAACTTGTGTCAGTTAGCAACCTTGGCAATGGAAGGAAGAGGCTGGATCTTACCTAAATACTTTTGTTATACTTTTGTCTATATCTCTACAGACAGCCTGTTTTGCTGATTAACTTAGTTCACTCTACGTTTATAAAGCCAAAGACATTTGACTAAATTCAGAAAGATTCAGTTGAATGTAGTCAGACAGAAGATGCCAAATAGCTGGTGTTACAGAACTTTTTATTCAATTTTTCTGAGGGAGACTTCTAGACAGAACTCAAACGAACTAGTTTCCTGCAAGAATCCCTTCAGTTTTTCCCAAACCCTTACAGCAAAAATATGAGTGGCAAATTTTAAAAAATTATTATTATTTTTAATCCTCACTGAGGTTATGCTTATTGATTTTAGAGAGAGAAAAAAAACATCAAAGTGAGAGAACATGGATTGGTTGCCTCCTATATGTGCCCCAACTGGGGACTGAAAACCTGCAACCCGGTATGTGCCCTGACCGAGGATCTAACCTGTATCCTTGTGGTGTATGGAACAGTGCTCCAACCAGCTGAGCCACCCAGCCAGGACACAAGCAGAAAACTTTAGTGGGGACTCGGGAGCATGAATTTTAATTCTGGGACACCAGACAAAAGTATCTGCAAGAACACTTGTTCCTGAATTTATTGTAAAGAAACGTCTTCACAGGAGTCTTCCAATAACAATAATGGGTCCTTGTTGGGGGCTGGGGGGTTTACTTAAAACCCTATTATGAGGATCAGTGCTTTCAACTCCAACTTTTGGAGTCAAACCATACTATTTTTGTTTAGTACAGGGTAAAGCACAAGTAAGTGTACAGCTGTGAGTATGTGAAACCCAGAGTCTATTCTTGTTATCTAAAAATGAATCTGATATGTTATCATAACACATTAGAGTTTTAGGTGTGCTTATATTTAATACTACATGAAATTTTTTCATGTAGTATTGAAGATTATCTATGCGATGGTCAGGATTGGACTGTTACTGGAGATACCTTGATGAAGAAGTTAGGTAGAAGGCTTTGAGATTAGGGCAATTTTTCTCCCTTTCTTCAAAATCAATTATGAATTGGGAGAGTGCTGCTGAGAGAGCCAGCAGGTTATATGTTAAAATGTAAATTGGAGGTCTTGAGGATTTCCAGTGTCTTAATGACAGACAATAGGGCTTACCATTGACTTTCTAAAACCATTTTATTGATGTATGATTGACATACCAAAAATTTTTTAACCCAACCATTCACTTTTAAGATACAAATGTGAGCCTGTGAAAGCAGAACTGAATTAAGGCATGGGACTAGAGCCTGTAAGGTTGAAGGCCCCTCAGCCCAGCCTACTGCAGTGCTTAGGGCAGAACTCGTGAAAAAGTAGAGACTTATTCAAAAGAAGCGAGGTAAAGAGAAACCGAGAAGGCAAATAAGTTTAGGGAAGGTACTACAGAAACAGCTAGCATGAAATAGATGAACCAGACCAGGGGCAATTTCCTTAAGTCGGCCCCGGGCTAACAGAGAAAACCACAGTTCTTGTCAACTTTCCACTCTGCCTTAACTTTACTGAGATAAGTCAGTGAAAGTAGTGCCATCTCAGAAAAAAAAGAGAAGAAGCAAAGAGCACACATCTTGCATGGGGCTTTGGTGGAGAAATGTTCTTTCTTCTCCACTTTTGCTGATTGGTGGTGAAACTGAATTCATACTTGTCAACAATGAATTGGGAAACCTCGCTGGAGGAGTCATTAGTCTTCTTCATAATTTTTCCTGTCCTGAGCGAGGTGACTTCATTTTATCATACAGAAAGTTGGAAGCTGGTAAAAAATAGAAAGGTGGAGCACCATCGCCAGATTCTATAGGAAAGGCAGGGTTGCAGGAAAGGCTCCTTAGCTGGAGGTGAGGGAAGAGCAAATGAGCGAGGTGAGGAAAGTGAAGAAGCCTCCCTGGGTTGGCTGAGGGAAGAAGAGACTCCAATGAAGAAGCACTGAGGAAGGAGAAATCCCACAGATGGACATACAACTGGTTGAAATGCACCATGGTTTGTCTGTGGGTGATGCTTTGACCTGAACACAAGAGTTGTTATAGGTTCGTAGGCCAGAAAGGAAAACCTTAACTAACCCAAGGGTGGGACTGAAGGAGTCAAGTGGAATATAGTGTGGAAACATGTCCTAGGGGGCCTCCTGAGGCTGAGAGCTCATTAGTTAGGTGAACCCTGATATTCCTTCTCGAGTTCCTCTCTCTGAGGAAGGAGACTATTAACTTGAGTGTTTGAATGCCAAAGTTTTTGCTGGAGGCCATAGATATTTTTTTCTCTTTAAAAAAGGACATGCATGAGCACTGTGCAGAAGAGGTTATTGCCAGAGGAGCATTGGGGTGAGAACCACCATTTCCTTTGGGAATGATCACTCAGTGGCAAAATGCCTTGGAAGCCTTATCTTGGGAGGTTTTGTGACTTGTACTGTCATACGTGATGTGTGTGTGTGTGTGTTTTAATTAGAAGAAATACATTTTTCCCAAGAGTTCCGGGAGTGTTAGATAACCTCTAGAGAGAACTGGGAATCGAAATAACATATAGAACTCACTGCTGTCTCTTACCACCTGGAATCTGCCTCCCTGGGAAGTTGCTCACCACTTGCATTCTGCAAACCGCACCCTGTCTTGAGCAAGGTAATGAGGTGCTGTCACGTTGAATCCAGGTTAGTCTCAGAAAACTCATTTGGTAGGTGTTCCCCTTAGCCACTCTTAAGCTGTGTGATTAAAACAGTGATTCTTGAGTCAGAAACATGACATCTTGCTTTTGCATTTAGAAGTGTGCAGAACCATGTTTATCTATAGTAAGAGCTTGGTTTAAAATCCTCATACGTCTTTGTAGCATTATCAGGTATCCAGCAGATGTCACTATTACAGCCTGTGCTCAGGTTTTTGGCTTGACTGAGTCATGTTTACAGGAAGGCTCCATCTAGGGACAATGTTTTATCAATGGCCTAATGATAGTTTCTATTAGTTTGCTGCTGTGTGTGGTACTAAATCAAGTTTCCCACCAGAGTATTTTTGGTGGAAATACTTGCCTCTATCTATATGCATAAGATGCAGAAATTTCCTGGCTATATATTTCATTGTCTCACCTACAGAAATGTAAATGTTTAAATAAATAAATATACTTTGTTTTTTAGCATTAATGCTACTTATGTATTCAATTTCAGTATAGAAATGGGACTTAAGATCATCTGAACTGTTTTTACAGCACTTCTGACACCAAATATGTGCAGTATTTCCTCCAAAACCAACCAGTTCTCCTACAACTCAATTTGACTCTGACACTGTCTACCTGGAGTTAGCATCAAGATCACACAGGTTAGGGGCTCAGCCCCACGGGACTGCCCCCACTTCACACACCAATTGCACGTCCAGGAGTTTTTCTACTTTTGGCTGACTGGCTATAATTTGGGTGTTCCCAAGAACCCCCTCCTAGGGTTCAATAATTTGCTAGAAGGACTCACAGAACTCAGGAAAACAGTTAACTCACTATTTCTATTTACCGACTATTGTGAAGGGTACACTCAGAAAAAGCAAGTGGAAGCGATGCATAGAGCAAGGTACTGGGGGAGGGGGCGCCCCTTCTCTCACCACTTCCATGTGCTCACCAACCCAGAGTGCTCCGAGCCTTATCAGTTAGTGGTTTTAGGGGACGTTCCATGACGTGGGCACGAATGACTAAATCAAGGCCTGCTGCTGCTGAACTCGATCGCCAGCCCTTCGCCCTTCCCTGGGAGTCCAGGGTTTGACTAAAAGGTCTAACCTTTAACCACAGGGTTGGTTTTTCTGGAAACTGGCTGCCATCCTCCGAGAGTCACCGCATTAGAACAGACCTAGGTGTGGTTGAAAGGGGCTTATTCTACATAACCAAGGGTCTCCTCTCATTTCTCTCACTCAGGAAAATTCCAAGGGTTTCTGAAGCTCTGGTGCCTGAAATC
The DNA here is from genome assembly GCA_028533065.1 of Trachops cirrhosus. Taxonomy (NCBI): domain Eukaryota; kingdom Metazoa; phylum Chordata; class Mammalia; order Chiroptera; family Phyllostomidae; genus Trachops; species Trachops cirrhosus. The sequence continues at coordinate 47,770,928 of CM052541.1, read as the reverse complement.
AGTATGAAGACCAAATACTAATATTTCTTTTTAGATTATGATATCACAGATAATTTCTGTGAGTCTTTCAAAATATTTCCTGACCTCATTTATAACTATATACTCCACCATTTAACTTCAAAGTGTTCTAGTGAACCACTAATGAATGCCCTGCCAGCTGTTTCATAAGAGTTGTATTCAAAAGAGGTTAAGGAAACATCTCCTCTCTTATTTTGAAGAAATATAGCTGTACCTGAACTTGGAAGCTGGTATTAGTTAGGTAACTGGATAAAAGTGGCTTCAAGACCAAAAATCAGTTCTGTCTTATATGAGCATTTCAAGGTAAGAGGTTCAAGTTGCCGAACAATTCCATTTCATGCGACCATTGGTCTCAGTCATCCTAATTCATGGCTTGGTTGAGGCTGAGTTGTGGGGAGTTCCCACCAGCAATAGTAGGAAAGAAAGCCAGGAGGAGGCATGCTGGCTTCCATGAGGCCAGACCCAGAAGTGGCCCACATCATTCCACTTGCTCCTTTGTTAAGAATTCGCCCTGGTCGGCCAGTGGCTCAGCTGGTCAGAGCATTGTCCTATGCACCAAAAGGTTGCAGGTTGAATACCCAGCCAGGGCACATACCTAAGTGTGGGTTCAACCCCCCAGTCAGGACACGTATAGGAGGCAACTAATTGATGTTTCTCTCATTCTCCCTTCCTTTCTCTCTAAAATAAATGTGTCCTCACTTGAGGATTAAAAATTTAATTATACAGTCACACCAAACTGCAAGGGAGGTTAAGATATTTGGTTTTGTGTCCAGGAAAAGGAGAAGGATGGACTTTGGGGATAACTAGCAGTTTCTACCACAGTGTTAATGTTTCGTTGGTTTCATTGGTAATCACCCTCAAACATGGTTCTTGGTGTCTTCTCAGGAGGTGCACTCAGTGTACAGAATTTTGGCTGGGATTTTGAATATTGGGAACATTGAGTTTGCAGCTATTTCTTCTCAACATCAGACGGATAAAAGTGAGGTGCCCAACGTTGACGCTTTGAAAAATGGTAATTATTTGATGCCTGTGCACTGTGTTGCCAAAGTACATCTTGCTTTCACTTTGGTAGATTTTTTAAGACTCTAAAATATTGTGCAGCTGTTGCTGGTTCTTTGCTGCCTCTGAGTGTTTTCACTACCCGGTACTACCCAAAGGATGTCTGGCAGAACGTCAGTGTCCTCTCCAGGAGCTGCAAATAGGTGTTCTGCAGAAAAGAATTCCACATCAGTTAACTTTGGGCAGTGGTTCTCAACACGGGCAGTTTTTGAAAATCATCTACAAGTTTCTGCAAACAGTACAAGAGGTTGGACCCCACTCTGAATCCACTGAAGCCACATCTGCAGGGGAGAAAGCAGGCAACTAATTGTTTTTTGTTTTATAAGTAATAATGGTGACACAAAGAATGAGAGTCCTGAGTATAAAAAAACACCTCACTTAAATAGAATTAACACTTTTTGTGTTAAACCACAGCATTTTTATGGACTTTAATATACTAATGTGTTGTGACTCTCTAAGAGGAGACTATAGTCTCCAGAAATTGCTCCAACTTACTTGACTAAAGCTATTTCCTCCCATTTTTAAAAAATCTAACACCTGTGCAGAGCTTTCAGAACAGTTTGGGAGATACCATATCAGTTTGGATGCTTTTTGGGATAGGGACCTGGCTCGTTTATCTTTCACTTTGAAGTGCCAAAGATAGAGCCTGGCACGTAGTAGGTGTTGAATAAATGCTGGCTGAATGAATGGATGGGTAGATTCATTCTCCAGTGTCATCCTTACCCTTTGTTCCAGCTGCCTCTGTTCTCTGCATCAGCCCTGAAGAGCTCCAGGAGGCCCTCACTTCACATTGTGTGGTCACCCGAGGAGAGACCATCATCCGTGCCAACACTGTTGACAGGGCCGCGGATGTCCGAGATGCCATGTCCAAAGCCCTGTACGGGAGGCTCTTCAGCTGGATTGTAAATCGCATCAATACACTCCTGCAGCCAGACAAAAACATATGGCAAGTTCCTCGGGGAGCAGAGGGCTCAGAAGAGCTGTCATCAACCCTGGTGTCTCAGAGTTTGCGAGAGGAAGCATTTGGTCCTCTCTTGGGTTTTCCTTAGCAAAGCTCCTAGGTCTTCTACTTTAAAAAATGCGTTGGGATCTAGGAGAGCCGAAATGATCATAGCTGAAAGACAGGTGGCTGACAGAGCCAGTACAGTGTAGGGGTTAGGAGCACTGGCTTGGCTTGGAGCTGGACAAACAGGGTTTGCGTCCAAGTTCTATAGCTTAATCAGCTGCATGTTCTAAGTGACAGTTTTCTCTTCTGTAAAATTAGGACAATATTCTTCTCACTGTATTGTTATAGCATTAACTGACACACACCATGAAAAGTTTTAAAGCACAGTACCCCACATGATGACCACCACTGCCCCTTTTGTGTGGGGGGAGGCGGAAGAATGAAGGAGCAGCAGCCCCAGCCCATTCAAAGTGGTTCCTCTTTAATCTCCTTCTGTACGGAGCTTCTGAGTAAGACTTCAAAAGACTCTCCTGCTATAAAGAAAAGTTGGAAGTACTGTTGAAAGACTGAAGGAACAAATGGTTTAAGACACAAACTGTCTCTCCATTAGAGGCGGCAGGATGCCGCGTTCTGTGGGTGGGCACGTGAATTGACAAATACATGTGCACATATATTCTCGCTGTGCTCTGAGATGACTGTTTCCTTCCCTAAAAGTTCTGTATTCTCTCTCCTGCAGTAGTGCAGATGAAGGCATGAATGTGGGGATATTGGATATTTTTGGATTTGAGAACTTTCGGAGAAACTCATTTGAGCAGCTCTGCATAAACATCGCCAATGAGCAAATCCAGTACTATTTCAATCAGCACGTTTTTGCTCTGGAGCAGGTAACAGTGAGCTCTGAACTCCCCAACCCTGATGGGGGAAGGTGTCTCTGAGCTGCCCACAGTTTGAGGCAGAAAACCTGTGAGGCTTACAGTAAAAGGCTCTAAAGAAAAAAATTACTGGTGAGGCAGTCCTGTCAAAACAAATCAATGGTCTAAATTTAGTCTGAAAAAAAAATCCCAGAGGTCTTGATTTTTTTTTGGAAAGGTACATTTCCCCCCTTGAGTGGAGCTGGTGCCAAACCAGTTATTTAAATGTGGCTTCCAAACTGTTTCATGTGTATTACCCCAAAGGCTGTATCTTCTTATACTTTACTTAACTAAAAATATCTATGGTCATGTCCAAAATGACACAGGATGATCTTGAATTCAGGACACAGATTTTTGTTCTTAACTCTCAAACTGGCCGTCCCCATCCCCGACCTCCTGCTCACCAGACCCTACAGGAATTGGATGGTTGTCTCTGGGGAAAAGTAAGATATGTTTTCTGAAATGGAATTTTTTCCCCTATGAGTTTAATGGTAAATAAGACGGGGTGTAAAGCTAGGTCTACCACTCTCCTCTACCCCAAGCCCAAGACTCTCCTGTATGAAGCAGCTGTAATAATGAAACATTCTGACCAAGTGCTTGTTTTAAGGCAGAAGTGAGAACACACAAACTGTAATGCCAGTGTTGTTTTTATCATTGGAGCTGGAAAAATCCACACTGCACACCTCTCCCCACCCACTCGGCCCAAAACTCGTCCTTGTTTCAGTCCAGGTCCATTTATTTCTCAGGGAAGTCTGGAGATTTTTAGTTTTTCAGTACCAGAGACTCCCTTACAGAATCTTTTGCAGAAGATAGAAATCCGCTTTCTCTCTGGTTTAAACCATACTTGTTATCAAAATAAAAACATTTTTCAGCTTCTCTTCTTTTCTACATCAGTTTCTAAATTACAAGTTACCAAATCATTGTTTGGGAGACAGAGAGCCATCCCTTCTTTTGCCTGCTGTAGCTGCCTGCCACAGGCCACCTGCAGGCCGGGCTTACACCCAAGGCTTTAACAGCGTTATATGCAGAAGACTCCTTTACTAACAGAAAACACCCTGTTTCCACATATGTTCAATGTTGCCAGACACAGAACGTTCATGCCAAGGTGCTTAGTGGTAGCCAGGCCAGTGTAAGGCTGGAAGATTCACATTCTGTTTCCTTCCAGATGGAATATCAGAACGAGGGCATCAACGCAACACCTGTGGACTATGAGGACAATCGGCCACTCTTGGACATGTTCCTTCAGAAACCCCTGGGACTGCTTGCACTTTTGGATGAGGAAAGTCGGTTCCCCCAAGCAACTGATCAGACCCTGGTTGGTAAGTACCTTTTGGTAAGGCACGCATGTTCAGAAGAGAACTTGGCTCATTCATCAAACGAGTTGTGGTATAATGGATCTATCCTGTGTATTTTGGCCACCTGGTGGGTTGTAAAAGTATAGATCCTGCTTTTATTGAATTGAAATGTTCGGCAAATGTCCCGGTAGAATTAGTATCTTAAAGTAAACCTCTCAAACCCTCTTCACTATCCCACTTCTGCAAACAGAAATACCATTATTCTATGCCAACATCATCCTTACACCTTCTCCTCCTCCCTCATTTCCCGTAACCAGTACTTGCTTCCCCTCCATTTCTTACCCTGCTCTTATGTCTCCATCTGGACCCCCCTCCACTCCTGGTCCAAGTTTGTGCAGAAATCCCCTCTCGTCCCCTGGCTTCCAGGCTCATATTCTTCGCCTCTATCCTGGGCACCCTAGCTAACTTAGTTTGCTTAAAGCCACCTTTTCATTAGGCTCCTGTTCTCCATGAGATGACAGTAAAACACCTCCTCCTGGCCTCAAAGGCCCTCCTACCCCTGACCTCCTTCTTCTCAGATCTTGAGTGCCACACCTGATCCTGTCTCTCACTCGTACAGTGAGATGCTAGAGGCAACGAGCTCTAACCCTGCATCCCTTTCAGCTCAGCACCATTCCTCACACAGAGGTGGTTCTCCATCGTAACAATAGCAACTCTGAGGGTTGAGGGAAGAACAGAAAGTTTCAAGCCTTCTCCCCAGATGGAAAATTGATCTGTGGGAGAGAGTCACTTCTACGATTGAGATCGTCACCCTCACTGGTTTCCTTTTATCTATGAAATTGTCACAAGTTGCTGGGATGGGTCATTTGCCTTCCACGGGATATCTTCATGGTTTTGAAGGTAAACGGCTGGACTTCCGGTATCATCAGTGTCCATGATAGGGGTTCTTAGAGCAGAACCTGAGGTCGTAAAGGGCAGCCTGACACCAATGATAGCATGAAACAACAGAGGGAGTATTCTGTTGTCAATGTCCATTTTACCAGGGGATCTTTCTCCACCATGTACATATAATGCTAATTATCAGGCTTCTCTGAACTCCCTTATTCTGGGTCACTCGTGGCTCAAGGAACATGTATTTGTTTGAAGGAGCAAACAAGTCACGTTGTAACTTTTAAACATGAAAATCTACACAGATAAATTTGAAGCTAATCTACGATGCAAGTATTTCTGGAGGCCCAAGGGAGTGGAGCTGTGCTTCGGCATTCGACACTATGCTGGCCAGGTGAGACGGGCGAGGCACTAATCCTGAATCTGGCATGGGGAACGCGTCTATGCGGCCCCGTCTGTGCCACTCATGACACTGCTCGCAGATTGCTCTGTCCTTTTACTGCTTCCGAACACCTAATCACAACTCCCAAACTTTCTCCGTGGTGCCGCTCACAGAAAGTTGCCCTTGGCAAACAGGCAGTTTCTTGCTGGGGTGGCTGGTGAGCACCATCTGCTCCTCACCTGAGGTTGGCCTAGAAGTGACAGCTCTTCAGAGAGAAAACACGCGTGGTTTTTGCGGTGTTCAGCAGTGTGTGCTCACATTCAAAATCTATTTGGAGATGTGTAGGTAACAGAGGAGGGTTAGCATAGTATCACAGTAGGACTCAGTTTTTAGCACTTTAAGTATATAAAGGGAAAATTTTTTTTCACTTCATCATCCAGATGTTAAGCTTTTACAACACTTGCTGAAATTTCTACTTTTCATTTATTATGCCTCAGTCTCAATTTCAAGTTCCTGAAGTAGATTAGTGATTGATTCAGGAAATTCTGTAGTCCCACAGCCAAAAACTCATTGCTCACATTTTTCTCAAAAGAGCTCATTGGTTCTGGTGGGTTCTGCTGAGGCCCTTGGTGCAGAAAATAAGTAGGAGTTCAGTAAAGATCATTTTGGATTATTGTGGTGATTTGAGATTTACTGAAATTATTTTTCAAATTCATATCATGACATTGAAATAAATTTTGTCTAACTGAAATTTTGTTTATAGGCAATCTAATGTAAATGAAAGGGCAAATAAATTTTCTCTCCTTCCCTTCTCCATTCTTTGACTGGTAATAATTAACAGGAGAAAGCAAATTTAGATATGTATGTACAGCATCCCAGAAGAATAAGAGACCCAAGGGCAGCCAGGCAACCGTAGTTTGTATAACATCTTGAGCTGAGGGAAGGAGTAGGGGCCTGGGGGTACAAAGGGAAGGAGCGTCATTCTGAGGAAGGCAGAGGAGGTGTTTGGAAAACAAAAGTTTGCCCTGTTACGCAGGTACATTTCTTAAGTAAAAACCCCTGGTACTAGCTCTCTTCCCAGTACAGGCACCTTGCAATGTAAACTTAGACAGTTTAGGGGGAGGTGAAAGCTTTTCCTGATTCTTCTGATTGCTTTTAGCTCAAAATAATCTTCATGCCAGAGTGGCATATTTTGGGGGTGACTTGTTCTGAACCCCTTCACAAGTAAAGGGGATTGTTTTACTCTCCACATAGTACATGGTGGTATCTATTTTAGATCTTTGGTAGAAAGTGCGATCCAGTTTTTGCCCTTACACACTTCATTTACTTTTGCACTGATGTCTGCCTGTTAGTGTCCCCCACGTCTGAGATGCCCACACCGGCCCTGAGCCTCGCTCCCCCGTTCTTCTTACTGCCTCCCATTCCTTCCCTCTTCTTACACCTCCCTTCCCATTCTCTGTCCCTTTACGCCTATTTTTACCCACCCCTTTCCTTCCCTCCTTCTGCCTCTTCTTTCTTGATTTTAAGGGGGGGAAAAGGAATCCTTTTCTTTCTGGGTTGTGTCATTTCCTGAGTTCATTTGCCCCCGGCACTTATTGCTCTGGAGTGTTCATTAACATTTCTCTGACCGGAATCCCCTCTTCCTGAGAACTGGAAAGTGCTCAGCACCCCTGAACACTCACTCAGCTGCCGTGAGTACTGCCTTGGGAAGCAGTGAGAGTGCAGTGGTTATGAGCATGGAACCAGATGGCCTGGGTCTCCCAGCTTCTGTTTGCCCACCAATAAAGTGGAGATAACAATAGTGTTACCTCCTAGGATGGATGCTTCACATATAGTGAGTATCCAGTATGTTTCAATAATTATTCTGATGTGATATAACTTTGATTTGACTCTTCAAAGAATAACTGAACAAGAAGTTAAGATGAACTGGCCTGTCAAAAATTATAAAATTTCCTCTTATCTGGTGGTCTAGATTTAAAAGCATGGCTGTGTCAGGATGAATTCTGTACAGATGCCGGTTACTGACTGACCTCAGACGACCTGCCGGTGCCACCAGCGATGGCGGTATTGGCTAACTTGCAATTTGCTATTCACGTTGCAGGTATCATATGATGCTTCTGGGGTTCTTGAGAAAAATAGAGACACTCTCCCTGCCGATGTGGTTGTAGTCCTGAGAACATCAGAAAACAAGCTTCTTCAGCAACTCTTCTCGATCCCTTTAACTAAAACAGGTACTTGGACCCGCCCCTGACAGCTCTGCCACTGAAGCACCCTGCTGGGGTTTCCTGTTCGCATCCATTACTGCCAGGGCTGCAGTGCTAACATTTTGAACTTTAAGCAGGGGAAAAGGTCTGTCTGACTAAGTTCAGGAAAAGGAACGTGATTGTTTCTTTTGCAAGTTGATTGCACAGCACCAATATATACAATATGTATTATACACACACACACACAGTGTCTCTACCATCAGCTCTTAGACTTCTCATTTTCTCGCCTGCCTCTTTTCATTCTTCTATTTATCAAGCCATATGTTATTAATTCATGCTAAACACCCCAAAATGGTCTCAGTTTACCTAGAATTATTAGGAAGATTATTTCTATTCATGTATGACTACAAGTGAAGGGAGTGTAGTGAACCAAAGTCATTCGTTCAATCATGGGTTTCTCAGAGGTTCCTAGTCCAATTTCCCACCCAGTCACTGACCGTACGCCTCACCCACTCACCTAAGCAGTGTGGCACAAGTCCATCACTGGCCTGCATACAGGGCCTATGCCTACTTACAGTCAACTTATATTTAGTTGCTTAGTCAGTTCTCACGCCAGGAAGCAGGTCAAAGAATGGAACTTTCTGATCTTTGCTATTTCACTCAGTGGGTTCTAATTGGGTCAAGCTTCTCTGATTCACCTAGGATTCTGCTGCTTTTAGCTGGGCAGCAGACTTGGATCTTCTCACAGCGCTCCTCTAAAGGGCTTTACGTTTTCGAGCCTACGTCTGCAAACCACTATGGGTATGCTTTTAAGAAAGGAGGGTGAGAAGTCTCTTTATCACTGTTCATAATTTCCTCTTCTTTTCTCCCCTCATCCTTCTTGAAATCATTGGTACTCGTGTCTAGCATGAGACCTCTGCATGTTAAAAAAGAGTGGCTGCCAGGTCTGATGTTTAGCAACATGCAGAAGGTTGAAAAGCTTGGTTAAGAAAAAAGCTGCAGTCTACAACCTTTGCTTTATCTTGACTTGGAATGAAAGTTGAAATCGGGTTCTTAACTTTATTCAAACATGCTCCCTCAAACAGAAATAGTAGGTGGCAGAAGGCTGTCTTCCAGCTTTCTCTCAGAGCCCCCTCGGGCACAGCCAGGATTTGATTCATTATAGACTCCTGGAGAGTGGGCAGGGGTGGGCAGGGCTCACGATTCCTCACCGGACACCGAGGCTTAGACTCATCCGACGACTCTGTGCAGAGACAAAGATGTGCCATTATGAATGGGAGATGTATGCTTTGAAATAAAATATATTCTAATGACTTGTCAGCTGGCATTAACACTCTCCCATAAATATAAGTAACGATTTGTCAAATCTGTTCACAGCTTTGGCATTTCCAGTTTTTCAACCTTTGGTAAAATGAAAATAAATTCACAGTCTAGGCCACTAGGTGGCACTATGTAAGAAGTCAGGCTCTGCTTTCTGTTTGTCCTGATCCCCCCCCCAAAGTGGGAAGGAACAGGAACAAAGAGATGCCTCCCTTCTTTTTTTGTTTTTATTGGAAAGAGATTTCCTCCTGTCTTTTAATTCTGTCTGAATCTTCCCTTGAAACTGCACTCCACACCACCTGGAGAAAACAAAAGTGGGACATAAGACGAAAGAGTCTTCCTGAGAAGCTTCCTTGTATTCCTGAGTTGTATTTATGCATATTTTTTTGAAATCCTAAGCTTTATTTTCTCTACATTTTGAGTATAAGAAGCCATAAACACACATCAAACTAATAAGCATGATTCTGTTTTCTTTTTCTGAAATTATTCATGTAAAAATGCCTTCTAACAATAAACATTTATAGGACAGCTTCTAATAATAAGGCACAGTTTAGGCAGCAAAGCAAATATAGAAATAATGACAATATGGCTTTGCCCAAAAGCAACTGGAATTTTCTTTTACCTCCACTTTCTGTCTAGAACTGGATAGCAATTTTTCTCCTTATGACAATATTTGCCTTCAAAACTCGAATATTAATTAAACTTCTAAATTTAAAACATCCACATTATATAGTGTTTGTTTTTATTCTGTTACAGCCTTTGAAGGCGGGAAAACCTTCATGGACAGAGACAGATTATGCTGCTCTTGCTGAAACTGCAGACACTTGTTTACGGCACGTCCCCCTTATTAAGGGAGACGCGGCTGCACCTCCCAGCTGCTGGCTGGAAGGGAGATTCCACATACCCTGGACTTTGGCAAAGAATAGGCTAGTATTTTCAGTGTATGAGAAACGATTTCTTGGTCATTTTTATTTTTATTTATCCTGCTTTAAACACTTAAATACTTAAAAGGGGCACTAGTTCAGTGAGAATAAATACTATGGGCATTTACTTTACAAACTTCTTTTAGGGGATGAACTACAGAGAGGAAATGAAAGGTCAAAGCTGGGAACCTTCGAGGCTATTAGACCCAAACTGAAAAAGAGGCCCAGCATTGGGGTCCTCAGTTCCGAGAGGAAAGGTCCCTGTGGGATGTGGGCAGTGCTCTGGCTCCCGGTCTAGCTGCTGGTTCCATGCATGTTTGCTTTATAATATTTATTATGCTGTACACTTATGTTTTGTTCACTTCTCTCTACAAGCATTTATTTCAATAACACTTCCCCCACACACAATATAGAGAAGACATCTGAGAATGTAAAACAAAAATTAATTTCTTTATCTAAGGTTTCCTGTCCAGTTAAATTGAAGTTTACCAGTAGCTAGACTGTTGCTCTCACACACAGGTTTCAGAGAGCCTCCAGCTGACATTCCTATCCTTTAAAATCCACTTCTTCTCTGGGCTGCTGGGCAGGTAACAGTCCCTTCATTAGTGGATATCAAACAGAAATGTCGGCCCTTGGTTTAATCTCTCATCAAGGTTGAGCAGATTAACCGCTGTGTGTGTTTTTGTAAAACGATACTATAAAACCAGAGAGTGATGCAGTCGGCATTTTCCTGTTCACGTTGCACATCCCTAAATACTGAAAAGGTTAAAAAACAGGACAGGAGATCATGAGGCCAGGAGCTGGCCGCCCCTTCACCGGCAGCCGCTTTTGCTGGCACACAGCTGCGTCTGGCAGGGGTGCCTCTGCCTCCGGGGCACGCTCTCATGCCAAGGTATTCAGTGTTGACTGGGTAAGTGGAGGCAGCTGCAGTCAATATGGGTTCTCTCTGTTCCCCTCTCATACTTATACAACCCCTTTTTGGCCTGCAGATGGGCCACTTCAGATGTGATGAAATGTTCTTTGTAATTCTTCCTATTGATAGGAAATTCTCTGAAGATTTCATGTGTGAAAATTTGATGTGGCAGCAACACTGCTTTCTAACCCTTCAGCTGGGACTTTACAAACTAAGTGATCTAGGTAGAAAAACATTAAAAGGAAAGATGTTATAACAAGGTTTCATGGCATATTTTTCTGTTTGGGGAATGTTCCACTTGCTACTAGTAAATTAGAGAAAAGTTCAAAAGGCTCCGAGGCGGAAAGAGATTTCCACAGGAACTCGAAAAACCCATTTCTGTCTTTGAATCATGAATCCTGGTTTCCAAATAGTAGTTTGGGGCTTTAAAGGCTTTAGGAACTTGGGAGAAATTAGAAGGAACAAGAGCAGCTCTAGAGGGAACATTGTCTAAGCCTGAAAGTCTGGTTTTGCATCAGAATCGAGAACTGCGTTTTGTTTCCATGGGCTTCTCCTGTTCGAGGACCCTCAGGTCCCTCCCTTGAAATTTGATTTATAGTAAAATCAATAGTAAAGTTTCTCAATCTTGACTTCCACTGGCTCCCTCTTTTATCTGGATGTGGAGGGGGCAGGATGACCCCCCATATTGTATCTGCAAGGCACTGTAATACCTTCACTTGCTGTTGATTGTTCCTGATTCTGTAACTCCCCAAATTAAATCCATTAAGCTTTTAAGAGGATGCCTTTTAGTAACCATCTCTCAGAGTCTTCATTTCCCATTTCTGGCTGCTCCTCCATCCTGACAGTTCAGCAAATGTGTTTAGCAGGGTGAGCTGATGCTAAATGACTAAGTTCCAGGGTCACAGTCATGGACAGTGCCCGGTTCTTCCGGAAGCGGAAGCTGTGAGGAGCCAGCCCCGTCAGGGAGCCCTGGCGAATTAGTTCCTCCTCACACAGAGGCCCACTCCATGCCATTTAACTTGGGAGTGTATCTCATTCAATAGATAATTACATGTTTATCATCTTTCTAGATGTGGTGCTATGTATAGGTGATTTCTACATGGAATAAAAGAAAATCTCAGCCAGAATAGTCAGAAACAGATAGTGCCAAATCCTAAAATGTATAAAAAATGCAAAAAAAAAAAAAAGCAAAAAAAAACCAAACATGTAAATTCTTAACAGGCATGTGATTCAATAAATGGGGGCAATATAAGTGTGGTATCTATACAAGAGGAAATAGAAGGAAAAGTCGTGGAAATACCA
>CM052541.1:47729553-47758667 GCA_028533065.1 Trachops cirrhosus | reverse complement strand
GGGCAGGACAAAGGGAAGGAAGCAAGACCGGAAAATGAGGGTGGGCTGCGGCATGGAGGCGGGTTCCTGATGCAGATCTGAAGTGCTGTGGGGGGCAGCGGTGGGCTCCTGGAGAGAACGGCCTCTGGGTGTGAGAAAGGGAAACGTGAGCAGGGGTGTTGCAGACTGACTAGAGAGAACCAGGGCGTCCCACAGGGTCTGTGTGGAACTGTGTGTGACCAGATGCTCAGGGCTTACTTCCATATTCTACATGTAGATCTAGCATTTATTTTGAGTTAGTTTTTGCAGAAGGTGCGAGGTTCAGATTCATTTTTTCACGAGTATGTCCAGTTGTTTTAAAACCATTTCTTGAAATAGCTGTCCTTTCTCCATTGCCTTGCTCTCACATTTGTCAAAACCCAATTGGTTTTATTTGTGGGTCTGTTTCATGGATCTGTGTATCTAACTCTTCACCAGTGCCGCCCTGCCTTGTCTCTTGCAGCCTTTATAGGAAGCCTTAAAGGCAGGTAGTGTGATTCTTCCAACTATCCTCTTCTTTTTCAAAATTGTTTTGGCTATTCCAGTTCCTTTGCCTATAATCTTTAAAAGCAGCTTGCCTATATCTATATATTTAAGAGAAGCTGCTGAGATTTCGACTGGAATTGCATGAAATCTATAGATTAATTTGGAAAGAATTGACATCTTTACTTTGAGTCTTTTAATTCATGAACAAAGAATATCTATTTGGATCTTTTTTTATTTAGTCATATTTTGCTTTTAACATGCAGATCCTGTACATGTTTTGTTAGATTTACACCTAAGTATTTTAATATTTTGGAACTAGCATACTTTTTTTAAATTTTGGTTTTCAATTGTTCAATGCTAATATTGTACATAGAAATACCATTGATTTCTGTGGAATGGGCTTGCAAAACTCATTTGTTAGTTCTAGGAGTTTTGTTTTTGTAATTCCTTGGGATTTTCTGCATAGATGGTCATGTTGCCTATAAATAAGAATCCTTTTATTTTTTTCTTTCCAAGCTTATGCCTGTTCTTTTTTTTTTTTTTTTTTTCCCTTATTGGACTGGCTCAGCTTCCAAGCTGGGTTGAACAGAAGTGGTGAGGGGAGGCCTCCTTGCTTTGTTCCTGTATTTACTCTCCCACCATCAAGTGTGGTGTTAGCTATAGGTTTTACATAGGTGCCCTTGCACTTGCTTTCCTTCTGTCTGGTACAATTTTTCCCCAAGACATACCCATAACTCGATTCTTCACTTCCTTTATATTTTCTCTCACAACCTCCCCTTCCTGTCTACCCTAACTGATGTCTCCTCTCAGCATCTTATATCACTGTTTCCTGTTTTATTTTTTTCCTTAGCACTTATCATTATCTTATACTATATATGTTCATTTATCTAATTGTCTATCTTTTTTCATTATAATGTAAATTCCAAGATGGTAGGGATTTTTGTCTTCCATTGCCATATCCTCAAAGCCTTGAAAAGTACCTGCCATATAGTAGACACTTAATATATATTTGCTGAGTAAATAAATAGATGGCTGAACCAAATCCATCCAGCCACCTGCATCTGTTCCCATTTTCGGTCTTCCTTCTGATCTGAATGACGGAACCAGCCCTGCTCTGAGTGCAGGCCAGCTGTGCGCGAGCCCTCGGCCTTCTTTCCCCCTGACCTTCACAAGCACTTTGATCCTGCAGTTATTCCCCCTCTCTTCTGCATCATCTAATTATTCCTCTTAATGTGATCATTCTCATCGACATGGTGTCTTCCGTCTCTCTGACTCCTTGTGATGTGTTGAACTGTGTCCCCTCAAATTGTGGCTGTTTTGGAAACAGGGTCCTTACAGAGGTAATCAAGGTAAAATGAAGTCCTCGTGGTAAGCCTTAATCCAATAAGACTGTGTCCTTATACATAAGGAAAGTTGGGACATAGAGTCACCCAGGGAGAGCACCATGTGAAGATGACGCCAGAAAGCAGGGCGACGCATCCGCAGCCTGTCTCACCTGAACTCCCTGACTAGACCCTCTTTCTGCTCTTGCCTCATACAGCCTAACAGCTAAGCTGCAGTCTTTCCCAAAAATGTAAACCCGATCATGCCACTTCCCTGCTTAAAGCCTCCAAAGGCTCTTCTTCATCACACCTAAAATAAAATCCAAACTCTTTCCTTTGTCTGAAAATTCTCACGTGATCTGTCTTGCCTGCCTCTGTCCCCATCTCCTGGAATGCTAACCCTCACTCTCTGTCTTCATTCTGCTCCTCAGACATGCCAAGCCTTTTCTTGACTGCACACCAGCTGCTCACTCTGCCTAGAACATGCTTTCCCCCAGATCTTTACAGGTCTGCCTTTCTCTTGTGATCCAGAATTCAGCTTAAATCTTACTTGCAAAGAGAAGCCTTCACTGTCCACCATTGGAACATAGTCTCATGCTGTCTACTCACCGGTATCTCATCCCGTGTAATGTCTCCAGCAGGAGCTGACATTATCCTATCTACCTCTACTCCACCCACCTTGTGTTGTGCCCCATGCTAGCCTGTAAGCTCCTCAGGAGCAGAACCCTTTTGAGCCCTGTTTACCACTGTGCACTTGGGACCCACAGCAATGCCCAGTGCATAGTAAATTCTCAATAAACATTTGCTGAAAACTGAGTAACTCTTGCAAGGTAGAAACTAAAGCTAAACTCCAAGTCTTGAATTGCAGTCTGTAGTAATTTGCTAGGGCTTCCATAGTAAGGGACCACAAACAAAAAGTGGTTTAAACAAAAGAAACTCATGATCTCACCATTCTGGAGGATGGAAGTCCAAGATCCAGGTCAGTAGGTTTGATTTCTCCTGAGGCCTCTCTTCTTGGCTTGTGGATGGCTGCCTTCTCAGTGTCCCCATGTGGTTGCCCCTCAATCTGTTCGCATATTGCCTCTGTCCTAATCTCCTCTCCTTGTAAGGACAACAGTCACATTGGATGAGGGCCCACCCATAGGACTTCATTTGAACTTAAGCATCTTTTAAAGATTCTATCTCCAGTCCTGGCCAGGCAACTGAGTTGGTTAGAGTGTCATCCCAAAAGGTCAAGGTTGCAGGTTTGATCACCGGTCAGGGCACATACAAGAATCAACCAATGAATGCACAAATAAATGGAACAATAAATCATTAGCACTCTCCCCCTTCCCTGCCCCCCCCTTTCTCTCTAAAGTCAAAAAATAAATAAAGTCATCATCTTCAAATGCAATCAAATTCTGATGTTCTGGGGGTTAGGACTTCAGCATATGAATTTTGGGAGGGTGGTACAATTCAGCTCATAATAGATCACTAAGAGCTCAGAGAGCTGTTCAATATGAGCCCCCCTGTGGGGAATGTGGGGGCCACCACCTTTCCCCATAAAGCCCAGGACAGTTGTGACCAGCCAGAGAGTTTGCTATCTCCCCCAGTCAGAGAAATAGAACTCAGTCCTCTCCCCTTCCCTTCCTCCTCCTTCCCACACCAAAGGAGTTAACCCAGAGAAGAGGGGAGTGAGAGAAGACTATCAAGACATGAGAGCATGAAGCCAGCCTGGCGGGAACGAGAAAATGTGGAAAATAACTTTGAATTGATATGATATTAAAGGTGGAAAAAAATAAGAATGAATCTTCAAAACCAAAAGTGATCTTTAGTAACAGGAAATATTAGAAAACCTATGAAATGGGGCTGAAATATGGTTAAAGGAGCTTCTATCCTCATAGAAAGGTGAAGTGTCAGCATGAATGGGGAAGGTACAGGAAAAAGCAGAACTATTTCTTGCTTATCCCCAATGAACTGAGATGCCTCGTAGGCTGATTTCATGCTTAAGGCACAGCTTTCTACAGGTGTGACCCTGGGAGCCTGGAAGGTTCCATCACTAGCTGGGCATTCTTCCCAGTACCAGCCTGGAATGGGCAAAAGTCAGATTCTTATTGCAGAAATAGGGCTAATTACACTGAGAGTCATTTCAATAATAGAAATAGCAAATGTTAACTACATGGACTCCTCATCTCCAACCATTTATAAGCAGAGCTGTGCAACTCAGTACTTCGGCCTACCCAGACGTGCAGTGGTCTCATGCCACCATCTTGTCCACTTGAGAAAATTGTAAGCTCCATGGGGACAAAAACGATGTCTCCTATCTCATTTATATACAGAATGTGCAGTCAGAACTGCTCACAACGCTTCATAGTGCCATGCCATTATCTGTGATAATTCAGCTTTCTGGAATTATTTCTATCCCTCACCTCCACCTTCATCACTGCACTGGCCATCCATGCCCCTCCCTTGCCTTCTAATCCTTTTCACCAAAAATGAGCCTTAGCATTACTTCCTCCTGGAAGTTTTTGGTCTGGGTTGGGTGAAGTTTCCAGTACCACTAGGATGTAAGTTCCATAAGGACAGGGTTTTGTCCATTTAGTTGGCTCCACTTTCGAACTCCTAGAGAGACTCCTGGCACTTCGGAGGCACTCCTTGGAGTCTGTCTGTCCAGGCAGAGAGTGCAGTTTGTGAATGGAGTTTCCTGGTAGTCCTGAGAGCACGTGAGGCACATCAGAAATGTGCATCGTCCTGTGATTTCTGGGGCTGGCTGGAAGCCCACCAGTGTGGAGATTTATTTTAACAAGCTGTGAAATTCAGAGAGAAGGAGCTCCATTTAGAACTCCGTATTCTGATCTAGAGAGACAAGTGTGAAGCCCTGTTTGGACTCAGGTGCCAGAGAAGCACAGCTGTAATTGCAGTTACCTGTGGCATCTGAAATTGATTGTCAGCCCCCTTCCCAGGGTGGATGGCGTGGGGTGGGGCTTTCTCAGAAGCAAACAGCTGCCTTTTCCAGGCTCCATGAAGGGCGGTGTCCTCTTCTGCAGTTTGACCAGCTGGAGGAGGAGGCAGAGGGTCCTGGCAACAGCTGGACAGCCCCCAGAGAAACTTCATACCTTCCTGCCTCTCCCTGTGTTAATGGTTTTCAGCCCTTGTCAAGAAGAATCTTTGATTTTCTTTGTAGGCTTGTTGAGAACAAAATGTGTTCACGGTGTGGTTCTGGGAAGAAGAGATCATTTCTTGAAATTCTCATTGTTTCTTTTTCCTATCCCTGAATGCCTTCGGGTTTTGAATTTGCATTTCCCAAGTACTCATTTGTTGTTGTACAAATGTAAACAGCTTAAATGTTTCCTTTAAAAAGGGCTAGCTGCAGTTTCTTCTACCCCATCAGCTGTAGAGGACTGAAGAACACTGAACTGTAAAGTCGGAACACAGCTGAGGTCAGCCTGCGTTGGTACTTTGCATCCAGCAGGTTTAATTCAGTTCGTTGAACCAGCTTTCCAAGTGCAGAGTGAAGGGTTTACAGGAAGAAGAATCTCCTGATTAGAAGGAAGCCCAACCCCTGATAATCCCTAGGACCAACCTTCAGTCTGCAGTTACTGTGGTTTGAAAGCTCTCAGCTCTTCATCGGGTCTATTCCACCGTGCTCCTCAGTGAAATGCAAATGTCCTATTAGCTACATTTTAAAAAGTAAAAAGCAACTAAATTGCCTGAGTCCACTTGGGCTGCTATAACAAAATGACTTAGGTTGGGTGGCTTATAAACAGCAGGTATTTATTTCTCACAGTTGTGGAGGCTGGGAAGTCCAAGTTCAAGGTACCAGCTGATTTGGTGTCTGGTGAGAGCCCACTTCATGGTTCACAGACAGTTGTCTTTCCAGTGTGTCCTCTCATGGCGCAAGGGACAAGGGAGCTGTCTGTGGGCCTTTTTATAAGGGCACTAATCTCATTCATGAGGGCTTTGCCTTCATGAATCACCCAATCATATCCCAAAGGCCCCACCTTCAAATATCACATTGGGGTTAGGGTTTAAGGTATGAATTGTGGGCGAGGGGAAACCCAAACATTCAGTCTAGGTAGCACAGGTGAAATTAATTTTAATATCTTTACTCAGTGTATCAAAAATATTATCATTCCAATGGCACATCTCAGTTTGGACTGGCCACGTCTCATGTGTTGCATGACATGGCTCCTTAAGAACTGCTGCCCTGGCGACAGGAGTGCCTCACTCCTGCTGTCAGAGAGAAGGGCAGAAGTGCCAAGGAGCTCTCCTGTGGGTCCTCTCAAAGAAGGCAAAATCTTGTTAAAGTAATGTTTTATTTCACACAGACTTGACTTTATACTATTTTCCAGTGTGTGGGAGAAGTCACAATTCTGGATTTGCAGAATTCTAGCACAAGCTTTTAAAATTTCCTTTGGCACTAGAAAGACCATATGCTATCGGTATCAAGAGCAGTGTTTTCTGCAATATGTTTCATAAAACACTAGGTTTGTGGGACATGAAGAGCTGTGGAGAATAAGGGATCTTCATGCTCAAAAGTGTGGGGAATACTGAGTGTGAAAATCCACTCAGTATTTTTACTGCAGAAATATCAAGAGGTGGTTCTCTTGTACAGGATTTACAAGCCCAGTAAGGTGCTTTTTGTGAAAAGCTATTTAGGGTCAAGAGCGAAATGGGACCCACTAAGGCAATGCTGATCAGAGAGTTTTCTGCCCCAGTGTTTTCCAGCACAGCCTTCCAGCAAGGGTCCGAAATCCATTTCCAGAAGGCCCTCTGCTTTCCTAGTTCTTGGGATGCTGTTGCTGCCATGTCCTTTGAAAACTGAAAAATAACCTTAAAAAACTAAAACTATAACCTTCAGTATTGAGTTGTCATAATGACTCTAATATTAGGAAAGTTGGTATCTGTTGTGAGTCAGATCCACTGTCTTTCCCAAACACATTTTAATACTTCTTACATAACTCCTAAATGTGACAGTGAATGTACATTTTATTTTTAAGTGGCACTTCAGTTAAGAGCCGTTTTGTTTTATTTCTTTAATGATCCTGTCAAGTATAGCAAATGTGGCAGTTTTGATTTTTCAAATGGTCAGAAATGCAAGAAAAATAAATTCTGATTCTCTCAGCCAGCATCCTTCTCCTTCATAGAAAAGAAATATATTCCCATTTATGATGAAGTGTTCTTTGCTTTTATTTCATAGCTCATATTGGAGAAAAAGTCTCAAGGTCATTTACAGTTTATTAATTTATCTCACTGTAAAATCTCTCTATAATGGGGCTTTTGGGTCATTCCCTCATGCTTATTAAGAGGTAACGCCAGGTACTTCAAATCAAATGAATTAGAAACAAAGCAATTAAAATTATAATCTCTGTACTTAGAGATGGATCCCAACTTAGCATTTCTCCCCCAGGAATTTGGGTCTTGTTAATAGAAACTGTGTTTTTCTCTTTAGAACGCAGGACCAGACTCTAGCAGTCTAGTCCGTATGTTAGAATCATATAAAAGTTAATCATTTTGCTCTGGTGCCTGGGTGTTGTATGTGAAGAGAAGCCATAAACCACAGCTGTGTGGAGTAACAATTGTGAACTTTACTGGTGTGCACATGTGAGATGTCAGCAAACTACATAAAATGCCACTTAACTGAACTTGAGAGTTGGAAGTGGGAGCGAGGATCACTAAGATCTCATTCAAGTTCAGGTTTAGTGGAGTGGTTCTATTCTTTGGCTTTCACATGGGTAGTTCAATTTACACAAAAACCAAATCAGCTTTTCTCCAGAGGGTTGGGTTTGGCTCAGTCACAGTGGTGGTTGCTGGGTGATCAATGGGATTGCTGTGTGGAGGACCTGGTTTGGTGTGTAAGGGATTGGAAAAATCCAGACATCGTCTAAAATCAGTTGGGTTCAACCAGTTTGGCCAGGCAGCAACCCCATCAATTACTCAGTGCTTGAATCTGATCAAAACCCCTGAAATGACCACAAAATCTTCAGTTAGGTCCTCCTACTGGAAGGGCATCCTCAGCATTACTGCTCAGTGCCCTGCACTTCGGTATTAACCCTTGGGCGAGAAAATACTTTGCCTCGTTCCCCTTCTCGATAGATTGGGAACAGGGCTCACGAGATTGTTGTGTTAAATTATTCACTTCACACCCTTAGCACAGTGCCTCCTATATCGTAAAGGTACAGTAAATGTCAATATTTAAGTACTGTCAATCCTTTCCTGATCTGTTACAGAGGGACAAACATAGGGCAGAATAAGTAGATTCCTCCTTTATTTTCTTATCTCTGGAAGATTTTTAAAAGATAGTAGATAGCACTACACAGCACTATAGCACTACACCTCATCCATGGTGCTACACTAACTCTGCGAAAATGGTTCACAGTCAATTGCTTGTTTCCGTGGAATAATGAGCTATGGTGTTCTTAAATGACTGAAAGAAGAATCTGTGATACTGAAGTTTGCCAAGAGATGGAAGAGATGATCCATGTATAGAAGGCAAGGGTAGAAATTATTTAAAATGTTGTTCTGTGCATTAAAGCATCTTCACTAAACTTGTGTGGGGAACTTGGCAAATCTTATAGCAGGTACTGAAGGAATATTTTCTGAATTAATGAATGGGAATAGAAGTACTAAGCACCTAGCTTTAAAGAGCTTGTCATCTCTATAAGGAATCAAATCATTTCTAAAGGAAATGGTCAATATAAGGTAGAATATTTGCATTGACCTAAAAGGACTCAGGCAACAAGTGCACTGACCAGCCGTAACCTCTACAATTGGCATAGCATTGTGATGCTTGTGGAATTTCTTCATCAGAGAAATAATCTTTTTTTTTTGTTGGCCTTTATTCACAATAGGTCCTATTCTTTAAAATGAAGCAGTAATTAATTGCATCCCAAGCATGTAGGTATAAGACTTTAGTTTAGAGAGTTTTTGAAATCATGGATGCTGCATCACAGTTCCATAAAGACAAGGTCTCAGAAAAGAAACAAAGCCTGTACTTAAGAAAGGAAACTTACATTAACTTCATCCTTCAACACCACGACACATGTAAGGGTCAGTAGAAGAAGCTTTCTGGGCATGGCCATTTTATGAATTAGTAAAATCAAACAAAGTTCATATTTGTATGAAATGTGGGTATGCAGAAAACCTGTGGCAGCCTAGCTTAGCTGTAATGCTGGCCTTAGAGTAACGCTGGCCGATTAGGCCTGTTTTAAGTTTTTTCTCCTATAGAGTGTTACCTTTCTCAGTATGCCTGTCCTTCCTTCCTAGATTTTTAAGCTTCTGTAGTTTTTCTTGAAGATGTAGACCTGAATGTTCAGACAAGTTCCATTAAAAACAAAAAAAGCAGCTAGGTGATAGGGAATAGTCACTCACCCCTTGAAAAAAAGCAAATTGATTGGAATATGTGAAAATTAGACTTGGAAACCTACAAATCAAAAGTTAGCCTTGAGTACTTTCAAAGACTCAATAGAAAAAACAAAGATTTATGTAAGTGATGACTGTGTTTATATTAGCACCTAATTTTTTCAAAATGGCTTCTATTTGCTAATATGCAAATTGAAGAAGCACACTTTCTTACTAGGAGAATATATATTGTGATGTTGAAAATAAGCACCTTGAATTACTTAATCTTTAGGATATTGCAGTAAGGGAGCAAAAAACTAGATCTTCATCCCCTTTCTCATGTGCTAAGGAAGAAGAATAATATAAAAACTAGACATCTAAATAAACTCACTTTAGCCACAATAGCAAAGTGAAGAAAGAGGAGGAACTGAAAAGAGATCACAGAACAGAGTCATTGCTAGTCGCTCATGGTGAACAGCTACGAGGAGAGCAAATTAAAATTATAAGCACAAAAACAAGTTACTTGCCTCTCTAGCAATGAAAGTACTAATGTGGGGGAGGAAGAAATTTTCCTCTACCTTTCTAGGTTCTTTCAGATGGTATAATAATTAAATCTACATGAGACAGATTAACAAGAGAAAATAACCAAATGTAATTACATACATACATCCAGGGACCCCACATACATGAGTGAGTCAGAGACCCCACATGTGAGAGTTTCAAAGACAGAAAGGTAACATGAGGTGTGTATGACATCCTGAACTACGGAATGAGGTAAGATGCCCTGAGACTTCAGCAGGGAGAAGGGTAGTTCACAGGACAATAAGAAGAGCAGATGTTCAGCAATTAGGATTTTGTGCTGCCCTATAGATAGGTCATGAAAAGTTATTTCTGGTGATAACTTCTATAATTGGCAAGGCCCCAAATTTAAATTCTTTAAGGGAGAGGTAAAAGTTTCTCTTGAGCCCACAAGGTTTTGATTTTCTTCAGCTCCAAAAAATCCACATGCCAAAGTAGTACATCTGGGGAAGGACTGTTCTGAACCCCTTCACTAACCATGGAGGCAATTTTTGGAAAGAGGAAACCTGGCAAAGGAAGGATTTGCTAAGACATCACATATTACTGGAGAGACCATAGACACAGCTTTGCTATTGTGCTCTTCCAGTGGCCTTCAGGTAGAGTGTTTATCCATCTGTGTGGCCGAAGTTGAATGGTTTGGACATAAGTCACTAAGGCACTCATACCAGTTAGTTACTACAAATGCTGATAAGGCCAGAGTCTTGAGTAAAGTCCCATATGGGGCAGGCAGTCGCATGTAGAAAAGTGGCATTCCATAGTCTGATTAATCATGTGAATTAGGATAAATTCATAGAATTGAATTAATTGAATTACTAGAATCCTAAATAAATTGCCTCGCTCAAGTTATCTATTGATGGTGGGCCAGTTATATGATTTCCCTGTGTGAAGCATATTATGTTTCTTTGTGTTTTCGATTAAGACTGAGAAAGCCACACAGGGCTTCAGAAGACAAGAGACTATTTACCTTCCCATTGTGTGAGATGATGACTGAGTGCTTGGAACTATAAGCGAGTCTTTGGTTCTCCCCCTTAACACAAAAGCAATGAGAACACTAAACTTGAAACTAAGAAACCTCGATTCTTCTCCCAGGCCTGCCATGGACTTTTGATCACTTCTATTTTCTATGACTTGGAATTATATGTCAAACAAGGATTTTGAGTAGATCAGTGGTCCTCCACGCATGTGCCATAGCATTCTGCCATGGCATCCATGGAGCTAACTCTCTGTGGTTATGCAGCTTCATCAAGATCAATGTCCAGCAATGCGGTGTGAGAGGGGTGGACCCTTTTGTGAGAGGGAACTACAAGGAACAGTGTAGTGTGGCCCTGGTGACAAATTCTGCTCTCCTTCACATATAAATGTCCCACCTGAGTGAAGTGATACATTTATCTACCATGAATAAATTAGACCTGGATTCATTGTCAGAAGAGAACTAGCAACTGAAGATTTGGAACAGAGACAGGAAAGGTTTGATGGGAATATGGAAGAGGTCGGTACTGCCTGGAAGAGTTCGGGGCAGGGCATGGAAGTAGGGGAATCGGTTGTCAGGGTAAGGAGGAGACACTGCCTTAAAACCACTCTGCACCTCCAGAAGTGGAAATAGGGATGGGAGAAGAGGTGTAGGAGAACTTGAATATATCTTTTGCCAAAATTACAGTTTTGTACAGGACTAGCCCTGACTGGACTAGAAACCACTCTGCCGCATATGGGTATTGCTCCGAGATTGGAATATGCAATTCTTACCTATCAGCAGTGTGGGCGCTGGTGGACATGTATATGGATTTCAATCTTTTTTGAATGGGTTGATTCTTCTTAGACGGATATCACCAGCCTAGGCTCCAGTACTCGTGTGAATTCATGTCATGCCATTTAGCAGCCATGTTACTTCTAAGCAAACTCCACCAAAAATGCGGGGAAGGCAAACAATTCCCAGAGCTTTTTTAACCTGGCTCTATTAAGGGCAGATTCTTGTTATTAATATAGACTGAACTGGCAGCTTCCACCAGTGTGACAATGAAATGTGGGAAACAGTGACCTTAGCTCCACTATTGACCTAGTTAAGAAAGGGAAGCCTTGTTACCTTGAAACATTCTGATGATTGGTACAGGTGTTTGTTGGACTGACATCCTGTTCATGTGTTTTAAAGCTGAAAGGGGAAGGAAGGAATTACTATTTTTCCTCAGCTCTACAAATTTGAAAATCTCTGGATCACAAATCTTTAAAGCTGTAGTTCACATTCTAAATGAAAAAGAGAAAAAAAAAACAGTGAAAACATTGGTTTGGCTTCCTTCGAGTGAATAGTTTAGAGGTGTTCATCATACAGAAATTTGTTGAGATGCCAACAATTGCCAATTAAAGTCAATACAGAAGTGGGAGAGGAGTTTCTTTTGTGCTTTGAATTTCTCACATGCATAATAAAGGCAAGGTTATGTATTCAGAAGAGAGAGTGCATATCTTTCTTCAATAAAACAGCCAGAAGCACGGTTGGCCTCTTATTTGCTCTTGATTTCTTTCCTCCACAAAAGTATAGCCCCTTCCATATACATATAAATGATCCATGTTCTTTTCTCTCTTTTTTTAATATTTTATTTATTTATTTTTGGAGAGAGGGAAGGGAAGAAGAGAGGGAAACATCAATGTGTGGTTGCCTCTTGCACACCCCCTACTTGGGACCTGGCCCACAACCCAGGTACATGCCCTAGACTGGGAATGGAACCAGTGACCCCTTGGTCCACAAGCCGGCAGCACTCAATCCACTGAGACACACCAGCCAGGGCTTCTTTTCTTGAGAGATTAAATGAGCTGGGAACTCTTACTCCACCTCCACCCCACTCATTTATTGGTATTAATACTCAGAGTCATAGAAAAATGCATACAAATTTTTGTTTTGTAGGAGAGGAGGTAAAAACTGCAGAGCAAAATTGAACTTCATACTTTCTCTCCTGGCCTCCTACAGCTGTGTCTTCTTTTGTTGTTGTTATTTTGAGTTATTTCAATGTATCAAATCTAAAGCAAGTTACTGTTATAAATTTAGGATATAGTTATATAAAGACAAACTAAGCTGTTTTTTAAAACATGCAAAGTACTATAGTACATTTTATACAGCTACTGAATTTAACTCCTTGCTTTTTTATTAGATACAGAAATTAGAACATTTCAGCCACTGCAGGCATCACGCTAGCATGGGTCTGTCCCTCACCCACTCCCTAAATGGTGTTCGCACAACCTATTGATAAGACAAAGCAAAGTTGATTGAGAGATTGTCACCTCTCAAAGTTTTGGCAGTGTGTGGAAGAAGGAAAAGCAGGTCAGAATTTATTGAGAGATCAAATTTGATGTAAAGCAAGTCTCTCAAAGCAAAGAGGCTGGATTGGGATTGGGTAAAGATCACACACAATGCAAAGTCCACAATTGGTGGAAACAGTGAGCTGAGGATTTTGAAGTGAGGAATCTGTAGAATCATAGGGCTTGAGGTGTCTGTGGACATTTTCCATTGAAGAGTTGATGGGACCTGGCTCTTTAGGGGAGTTCCGGTAATGAATAATCAAACCGTCTGTGGGGACTGGAGACTCCCAGGAAATGAAATTCATGCTAAAAGACAGAGATAGCAGCAGGTCATTTTCATGTAGACAGCAAGGTGTGATTTGGGGTCTCAATATCTAAGCTGACTGTTGGGTACACAGCTTCAGTTCTCAGGTCTGTTCGGATAACTTAATCTGCTAACAGATGAATGGAAGCATTTGAGTTTTTTATTTGCAGCTTCTTTTTTGGTAGCAATTTGACACAAGTCTTTTACATTTCAGCATTGCTTTGCAACAGTTTATTGGTTTATTAGCCTATTTCTTGTGCTAGGGAAAATTAAAACAGGGAAACTTCCCAGACAAATGCCCACCAGCAGTCACCACTGGCACCCTGCAACAAATCCTGTGCACCCAGAGGGGGCAGCAGAGGGAAGCCGAATTCCATGAGCGATTGTTTAAAACAGCAACCCATCTTTTGGGGCAATTCTTAGAGGCCACTGAAGATGAAATCATGGGTGTTCGGTACTTTGCAAGAGATGAAAATCCTCTGAAGCAGGCAGGAAATTGCCATCTTTTAAAAGTTCCAGCTCTGTCTTCAGACCACTTGTCTCTTTCCCTTGAAGCTGGAAGCAGGAAAATTGTGTGGGATCACTGCAAGCTCCACTTCAGATTCTTTTTTTACCCAGTTCCCACGTAGGATATAAATTCCATTAAATGCCTCTGACTTCCTTTTTCTCTCCCGCACACACTTGGGGGAAGTGCAGGAGGGTGCTCTGGGTCTGTGAGGCACCCTAAACCAAAGATGCTGTCTAGGGGAAAAGTCCTGAGGATGCTCTTAACATTTGAAAGAAGTGTGAACACTTTATTTACATTTAAATTAAAATGGACACGTCTTATAGGTTATGTTTGCAAAAGGTGTGTGTGGCACATCTGCTGAGGTCTATTGTTTATTCATGCTGTAAATCCTTTTGAAATGTGTGAAAATGCTTCCCACTCATTATTAAGCTCCTGCCACCCCTGGATTACAACTTTGATGTCACCAATCCTGCTTCAAAGGGTTCTTTCTGGGCTATTAATCACAGTTTAGCCTCTGAAGATATCGCCAGAGAAAACATTGGACATCTTTGTGCTAGACTTGCTAAAAACTTTGAAATCTTGGGTGACTTGCATATGCACAAATTGCAGCATTTCCTTTCATTGACAACTTTTTATTTTGCTACAGAAACAAAAGACATTATAGGTAAAAATATAAACAGATCTCTTCCCTTGGTTTGGGAGGCTAGAGATGAGAGAGGAGATGAAGGGGCGTTGAGTGGTGAAATAGGGGAGAAGAGAGTTTGAGCAGGCCACTCCAGCCCTTCGAAAGTAGAAAGCGGAAGGAACCAGAGTGACCAAGAGATTGAGGTTCAAAGGGGAGTTCTGTTATCACTTTTTCTTATCTTTCACTTGTTTTTTGACCAACCACTGCTCACAGTGGCAAATTACTGTGATTCCCTTGCCTTCTACTCTCTTTGAGATCTATATTAACTATTCACCACAAATAATAATATTAGTAATGAAAATCAATGCTAGTAATGTGAAATGAGCATTTAACCTTGTACCAGCCCAATATTGACAGTGGTTTTTGTGAATTTCCATGAATGCCCATAGCAACTCTGAGAATTAGGTAGTATTGTCTTCAAATTATACACAAGGAAACCAAAGCTCTGAGATGTTAATTTGTTCAAGGTCATGCCCCTGTCAGCCCACAGAGTTCAAGAGGCTGCTGCCCACACTTCCATTGTGGCTGGCTGGGTTCCTCCCTGCCTGCCAAGGGACACATACTGCCAGTCCTGCTCATCAGCGTGTCTTAGGTCCTAGCAATGGTGGTCTCTGTTACCCACCTTCTCTTTTGGGAAAACACTCAGCTTCTTTTTTCTTCCATATTCATCTTCAGCGAGTTGCAGTGCCACCCTGACCAGTGTAGCTCAACTGATTAGGAAAGCAACAGGTTGCCAGTTCAATTCCTGGTCAGGGAACATGCCTGGGTTGCAAGCCAGGTCCCTGGTAGGGGCATGCGAGAGGCAACTAACGGATGCTTCTCTCTCACACTGATATTTCCCTCCCTCTCTTTTTCCCTCCCTTCCCCTTTCTCCAAGAATAAATAAATACAATAATTTTTTTAAAAATGAGTAGCAGTACCCTAAGCAGAATCTTTTTAAAAACATTGTGATAAAAACATGTAACATGAAATCTGCTCTCTGGATACGTTTTTAAGTGTACAGTGCAATCTTGTTCATTATATGCACATTGTTGTACACAGAGCTCTAGAAATTTTTCATCTTGTCTGACTGAAACTCTATACCCAGAGAGCAGCAGCTCCCCCATTTTCCTGTTCCCCACTCCAGCCCTGGCAACCAACATTCTCCTCTCTGCTCTTGGGAATGTGATGACTTTCGATGCCTCATATAAAGGGAAGCATGCAGTATTTGTCCTTCTATGACTGGCCTATTTCACTTTACATCATGTCCTCCAGGTCCATCCATGTTGTCCCAAGTGGCAGGGCTTCCCTCTTTCTTAATGTTAAATGTTCTATTGGAAATGTCGATATAAGAAATGTCCAAACCTGGATTTCTATGAATTTATTTGAGCCAACCCGATGACAAAAAAATCTCAACATAATTGAGAAAATGCTCCAAAGAATGGCAGTTTTACTGTTTATTTTATACATCAAAATCAAAGGATGAGATGTAAGCAACACTATATGAAATCCATTGGTGGTGTATTAGGGAGGCAGGAGAAAGCAAAGTGGGGAAGTCTCTGAGACTGGATAAAGAGTAAAATAGAGAGGCGTGGTAGGTATAGGAGAGTTAACAATTAACAGGAGTAGCACAAAAGGTGGTGTTTGTGCAACAGGATAACAATGAGAGGTTCTGTGGTCTCCTGCTCTAGTGGGGAATTGTATCCTGAGGGGTCTGGAAAAGAGGAAAGGGCTCTGATGTTCCAAAGGCATGTTATCGTAGATGCAAACAGACAATAGACAGGCTCAGTTAAGGTAAAGGTTGACCTTTGTCAAGGAAGATGCTGGTCTAGGACAGGACTACCTGCTGTGACCTGCTTTTTGTTAGGAAGTTTTAATTTCAGACTATCCTACGTGGTTACGTTTAGTCTCTGAGTTTGTAAGACTGCCATGCAGGCCTCCCCTGAGCTTGTCAGTTTTAGTATGTGGTCCCCTTTTTCCCCACATATTTATGTATTGCATTTTCTTTATCCATTCATCCTCTGATGAACATTTAGTTTGTTTCTTCTACTTGGTATTGTAAATAAGGCTGCAATGAACATGGGGGTGCAAATACCTCTTCAAGATTCTATTGTCAGTTCTTTTGGATAAATACCCAGAAGTGGGATTGCTGGATCATATGGTAGTTCTTTTTTAATTTTTTTCCAAGTACACGTCTTTTACCTCCTTGGTAACTTATTCCTGAGTATTTTATTTTTGATGACATTGTAAGTGGGATTGTTTTCTTAGTTTTTCTTTCTGCTAGTTCATTATTAGTGTATAAAAATGCAACTGACTTCTGAATATTTTGTGTCTTGCCACTTTACTGAACTCATTCATCAGTTCTAGTAGCTTTTTTGGTGGAATCCTATGGTTCTCTACATACAGTCTCCTGTCATGTCATTCTTCCTTTCCTATTTGGATGCCTTTTCTTTCTTCTTCGTGTCTGATTGCTGTGGCTAGGACTTCCAGTGCTATGTTGAGTAAGAGAGGTGAAAATGGACATCCCTGTCTTGTTCCTGATCTTAAGGGAAACTCTTTTAGGTTTTGCCAGTTGAGTATGATGTTGGCTGTGGGATTCTCATATGTGGCCTTTATTACATTGAGATATGTTCCCTCTATTCCCACTTTGCTGAGAGTTTTTATCATAAACGGGTGCTAGATTTCATCAACTGTATTTTCTGCCTCTATTGATATGATCATGTGATTATTATCCTTCACCTCATTTATGTGGTGTATCACATTTATTGATTTGTGGAGATTGTCCAACCTTGCATTCCTGGAATAAATCCCACTTGATAATGGAGTATGGCCTTTTTGATGTATTGCTGGTTTCAGTTGGTTAATGTTTTCTCAATAATTTTTAGTATCTCTGTTCATCAGGGATATTGGCCTATAATTTTCTTTCTTTGTAGTGTTTTTATCTGGTTTGGGAATTAGGATAATGTTGGCTTTGTAAAATGAGCTCGAGAGTCTTCCCTCCTCTTGTACTTTTTGGAATAGTTTGAGAAGGATAGATGTTAGTTCTTCTTTGAATGTTTGGTTAAATTCACCTGTGAAGCCATCTGGTCTAGGACTTTTGTTTGCAGGGAGTATTTTTTATTAGTACTTCAATTTCATTACTTATAATCTGTCTATTCACATTTTCTGATTCAGTTTTGAAGATTGTATATTTCTAGGAAATTATTCATTTCACCTAGATTGTCCAACTTGTTGGCATATAGTAGTTCATATTATTTTCTTATGACCCTTTGTTTTTCTTTGGTGTCAGTTGTTACTTCTTCCTTTCATTTCTGATTTTATTTATTTGGGTCCTCTCTTTTTTTTCTTGATGAGTCTGGTTAAACATTTGTCAATCTTGTTTATCTTTTCAAAGAACCAGCTCTTGGTTTCATTGATATTTTGTATTTTTTTAGTCTATTTTATTTATTTCTGCTCTTATCTTTATCATTTCCTTTTTTCTAGATGCTTCAGGCTTTGTTGTTATTTGCCTTCTTTCATGTTCACATCATTTTCCTTAAATTCCTCCTTAATTCTGTAAGTATAAAAGAAAGTGCAAACTGTCATTCTGCGAGCTATTGAGATCTCACATCCCGGCATGTCATCAGTTTGGCTTAAATAAACTCTTATAAAAATTCTTAACAGGTTTGGACATTTAGTTCAAGGTCAACTGCATATTTTGGAAATTAATCCCTTGTCAGATACATGGTTTGCAAATATTTTCTCCCAGTTTGTAGGCTGCCTTTTCTCCCTGTTGATGGTTCCTTTCTCTATGCAGAATCTTTAAGTTTCATGTAGTCTAACTTTTCTACTTCTGCTTTTGCTACCTGTGCTTTTGGTGTTGTATCCAAGAAATCATTGTTAGGACCAATGTTATGAAGCTTTCTCCCTTCATTTTTCTAGGATTTTTATAGCTTCAGGTCTTACTTGTAAGTCATTAGTCATTTATGAGTTGATTTTCATGCATTGGGTAAGAACAAACTTTCTTCTGCTTTCAAGGTTCTTCTGCCTGATCTAATAATCAACTAGACATGAGACAGATTAGCAAAGAAATGAACCAAATTTAATACACACATATGTACGGTACCCGACATACATGAATGTGTCAGAGACCCTACATGCAGGAAAGGTTCAGAAGTAGAAAGTGGGCTTGAGGTATATAAGACATTCTGAGCTAGAGGTGAAGTAATGCACCTTTGGGGCTGCAAAGGGTCATTGCAGAATGATAAGAAGAGCAGATGTATAGTAAATAAAAGTTTTCCCTGCTATGAAGATGGGTCAAAAAGGCTATCACTGGTAATCTTTTATTGGCAAGGTCTCTAATTTGAATCATTCTAGGCAGTTAAGGGCAGAAGACAGAAGTTTCTCCTGAGCCTGGGGCTAAAGTTGCCTTCAGCTCAAAACAGTTTGCATACCACAGAAGAACATTTTGGGATCATTTGTTCTGGACCCCACATATGTATAGTGTAAGATAGACACCAGTTTCATTCTTCTGCATGTAAATGTCTAGTTTTCCCAACATCATTTGTTGAAGAGACAGACCTTTTCCCATTGGGTAGTCTTGGCACGATGTCAAAGATTATCTGATTCTATATGCATGGGTTTTATTCTGGGCTCTCAATTCTGTTTCATTCATCTATATGTCTATGTTTATGCCGGTACCATTCTGTTTTGATTACTGTAGCTTTATAATGTATTTTGAAAGCAGATAGTGTAAGGCCTTCAGCCTTTTTTCCCCCCTTCTCAAGATTGTTTTGGAGCTTTGGGGTCATTTGTGGTTCCATATAAATTTTAAGATTGTTTTTTCTATTTCTGCAAAAATATCATTGGGAATTTGATGGGACTATATTGAATCTATAGTTCTCTTTTGGTAACATGAACATTTTAATAATATTAAGTCTTCCCATCTAAAAACACAGTGAAGGGTAGCAGACTATGCAACCCCAGTATATACCTCATTGGCATAAGGATTCTTTTGAGCTGAAGGTAATTGAGAAGTAGATGTAAGAAAAGCTCTCTGTTCACCAACCTATTTGCCTAAAAGCAGAATATAAATCTGTAAAACAGGATATACATTTTTAAAAGCTCTTTGCCCTCCTCTCCCTAATAGGAAGGACAGAATTTAATCACCAGAGATAACTCTATACTCTAACAGCAGAGAAACAGTACCAGAAGAATAAACTTTACTAACTAGCCCTTATCTTCCATTAGCTTCCCCATATATTTTACCTTCCTACAATATGTTGCCCAAGAAAGTCAAAGTTCTTTTCCTGTGTTTTGTGACTTTACAAATTTATTGTCCTTTTGTTTAGATGTTCTAACCACCCCTTTGAGTTACTCATCATTGGGTACTCCTGTGTGTACACCTATGTGTAATGTATGTGTTAATAAACTACTTGTTTTTCTCTGGTTAATCTGTTTTCTGTCAGTCTAGTTTTCAGGTCCCCAGCCAATGAATATAACTGGGTAGAAGAAAAAGATTTTTTTCTCCTCCACGACAGAATGTTTTCCCATTTATTTGTGTCTTTAATTTCTTTCAGGAATGCTTTGTAATTTTCGGTGTATAAGTCTTTCACCTCGGTTACCTTTGTTTCTAAGTATTTTATTCTTTTTGATACTGTTATAAATGAGATTGCTTTCTTAATCTACTTTTAAGACTTTTGTTCTTAGTATGGAAATGCAACTGATTTTTTTGTATGTGATTCTTATGTCCTTGAACTTTTTTTTAATTCATTTATCAGTTTTAACAGCTATTTTTGTGGGATCTTTAAGATTTTCTACATATAAGAACATGTCACCTATAAACAGAGATAATTTTACTTCTTTCTTTATGATTTGGATGCCTTTTATTTTCTTTTCTTGCTTAATTGTTTTAGCTAAGACTGCCAGTACTATGTTGAATAGCAGTGGTAACAGGGGGCACCTGGTTTTGTTCCTAATCTTAAAGGGAAATCTTCCAATTTTTCACGGTTGAGTATGTTAGCTGTGTGCTTTTCATATATGGCCTTCCTATTCCTAGTTTGTTGAATGAATTGGAGACTTATTGTTGTTTCTTTTTTGCTTTTGAAACTAATAGAAATTAAAGCTATATAACAAATTACTGACAAAATATGTATTACTTATAATTATTATAATATATTTATAATTTATATCATTGAAGTTCCAAATTAAAATTTTTCCAAACTTTTCAAATTCATAGAAAATCTTTAGAAAAATTCAGAAAAATATAACACAGAGAGAAAATTACTCCTGATCCTATTTAACTTTACTTTAACATTTTTGTCCTTTTTTCCCCAGGTAACTTGGCTCAGACAAGAGCCAGAATAACAGCAGCCTCAAGATCTTTGCCTCCACATTTCAGTGCTGGGAGGGCCAAGGTGAGTGATAGGTTTGTGCCCAAAATAATATGGACTGAAAGGTGCCTGCCTGGGAATAATTCTAGGTGGGTAACGTTAGTTTCCTTTATCTGGCCTACTACATGGGCAATGTGGAAAGGAGACTAAGGCATTTAGGAAATAGGAATTAGTACATTTGATGCAACATTATGGAATCCTTTAAAATCCTGTGTGAAAAGGGAAAAAATATTTTCTCCACAGTTGGGGGACTGTGAAATAAATCAAACTGATAGATTAGCAAGAGGAAAAACAAACATACTTTATTCATGTACATACAGGAGTTTGCCAAGACAAATGACTCAGAGAATTAGATTTTTGAGACTTATATTCCATCTTAATAGGAGATGAGAAGGAGAGGGACATTTTTGGGAGAACAAATGACTTCTGGGAAAAATACGAGGGAGAGTTCCCCCCAAAATGGGAATCATCTTCTGGAGGGCAGGCCCCTTGTAGTACAGGCTTCCCCCACCCCCTAGGTGAATGTTCTAGGAGCCCATCTGTATCAGTGCACCAGCTGGCATTGTTGTGAGAGACTGTGTTCTGCTTCAGTGAATTTTTTTTGGAGACTCTTTGAACATGTTTGCCCATTTCACGATGAGTGATTTAAGAGCAAACTGCCCACACCACACTGAGTGTTCAGCAGTTTTTGACCAAAAACAGCATGATTCCCATCCCCCACCCTCCCTGTTCGCCTGATCTCACCCCAGCAACTTTTTTTTGTTTGTTTCTCTGACGAAAAAAGTCCTCAAAAGGAGACATTTTGCCGATGTGGAAGACGTGAAACAAAAAATGGCAGAAGCACTAAAAGGAATCAAAATCGATGAGTTCAAAAACTGTTTGAAGCAGTGGAAAAGAAGTCTTGATAGGTGTAGTGCATCAAATGGAGAGTATTTTGAAGGTGACTAAAGTTGAAACATGTAAGAATAACTACACAATTTTTTATAAATAAAATCCAGTTTTTTGTGCCCCCTGCCCATAAATGGCCCCTTAGGTGAATAGATAGGAGGTACAATAGTTTTATGATAATGTCTATTTAGGCAATTTTTTATCCCAGTGCTGACTTGTCATCTCTGGTGACAGAAGTCAATCTTCCCTGGTAACAAAACCCCCAAAGAGGGGTATGTCAGCTGAATTCTTTTGCAAAGCTCTGCTTCTGGGCAAAGAATGGAAGTTCAGAAAAATATTCTTGCCATTCTTGATTCTTCTATATCTTCAGCTCAAAATAATTCACATACCACTGTGGCATATTCTGGACCTTTTAACATGATTCTCAGAAAGACCACTTAAGATACAGAACAATGATACTTGAAAATAAAGTCCATTTGGAAGAGATAAAGCACTTTTGCTTGAAGCAATCACCAATCTACAGAGGAGGGTAGCAGGGACCAAATGGAGTCAGCGGGGAGGAAAGAAACAAAGCCCTTTGCTATTGCTCTGCTTTGCCCTCTGAAAAATGGGCAGTATACTGTTCTATGCAAAGGGGATGTAAGAAGCATTAATAAATATCTTGCTGTAAAATATTTTTAACTGTTCCATCCTTCCATCTTATATTTGGCAAGGATCTCTAGGAATGGCTGGTTAATGTTCATTATGTATACTAACATCGAGAAACAATTAAGTTAAAGGTAATGAAGTGATAAACAGGTCCTGTCTCTGGATTTTCTTATCTCTGTTTACTTTGTTGATTAAATAATGTACTTATTTTTTTAAGATTTTATTTATTTCTTTTTAGGGAGAGGGGAAGGGAGGGAGACTGAGAGGGAGAGAAGCATACTGTGTAGTTGCCTCTTGCCCACCACCTACTAGGGACCTGGCCTGGCCACCCAGGCATGTGCCCTGACTGGGAATGGAACCAGCAACCTTTTGGTTTGCATGCCAATACTCAAGTCATTGAGCCACACCAGCCAGGGCATAAATAATGTATTTAATAAAGAATAAGCAATACAGCCATAATAGCCAAAGGAAAAAAAAAAAACTCCTTCAGTTCATTTCTGCCTTATCCAAGAAAAAAGAACAGAGGTGGCCTCATAGGAACTGGCCTCTGACACACTCCACGCCCCCACCCGGGGCCGGGTCAGGGCCAGCCTCACTTTCCTAGTTAGTACTATGGGGGCTTTTGAGAGAAGAGATGTTGTGGGGACACTTTCCTTAAGAGATGGATGGGTCACTTGATAGCAGTAAAATTTCTTGGCAAAAGGCCTTGTCAAGAAGATAAATAGAAGCACTTCTGAGGTTTCAGGATGCAAGTAGTGGGTACTAACCAAGACCAGAGGAAAAAACCCTTCAGTGTTTCATTTATTACTGAAATAGATGGTTTATGAGACTTTCTGGAGTCTATGTCTTTATCCTAGAGTAAATTTAGTTGGCAGATGAGGCAAATCTTTTTAATAATCCCATGCTTTCAGACTGTTTTTATAAGTTATGTCAACCATATTTCTATGAAGTATATAGTGTATATAAGTCAGTATAGAATGTTTAAGAAGTAGGTTTTGGAATCAGAGGAGGATTCAGTTCTAGCTATGGCCAATTACTAACTGCAAGGCTGGGAAATTTACCTAAAATCTTTGGGCCTTGACTTCCTCCTATGTAGAAAGGGAATAATGAGAGTACTGATGTCATAGTGTCATTTTGAGAGTTCAAGGACAATGTGAGCAAAGTGTTCAGTAGAGTGATTTCCCACTGGAAATAATAAATGTTTTATTATTCATGTTCTGATAACCATCTGAAAGCAAGCTCATTTCCTATGGGCTTGGGGTCTGTACTGTAATTTATAAAGCTGGCTCATGACGACTTTGAAGGCTAACCAGCACATCTCACAGGGAACCCAGCAGGGCATTCATCATGTGGGCAAAAAGCCGGCTTGTTCAGCTCCAATTGACTTACATTATTGTTTAAATTGGTGTTTTAGGAAAAAGGTATACTGATTTTATTCAGAATATTGGTTCTACTAATCATTTTGAAATTGGTTTCATTGGCTATTTTCTCCACCAATAAATAAAAAGATCTTGCTGTGTTGCATAGGAGCTAGTGTTGCCAGTGGAAATATGATTTTTCAATGGAGTCATGAGAAAAGCATTTTGGGGATTCATACATAGGACGATGTGAGCAATTGTAGCAAGACTTATTGGAGTAAAAACAAAGGACTTGCCCCAGGTGCCCAGTGTCTCATCCACGACCAGGTGGCTCAGCTTCATCTTGCTGTGGAAGAAGTCCTGGCCCTGGTGAGCACGAGTGCCCACCAGGAGGGTCAGGATCCAGAAGTGTGATGCCATCACTCTGGTCTCCAGTAGTCCCGCAGAGTCTCTGCTCCCGGCTGCACTCTGGCCAGATCAGCTGACACACCCAGGCCTGTGTGGCTGCATCAATAGAGAGCACGAACGTGAACCACCGAGATGGGCCTTTGTAAGCTTTGATTACCTTTCCTTGGGTTTGGGAAGGAGTAAGCTTTCTTTCAAACTAACCAATCTTCTTCCTAATCTTTGGCTTTGTGCTGGTGCCTCCCCCTATGCCATCCCTGTTCTGGATTTTCTGGCGTTTCGTGCCCTTATCCTATCCAGTCCTTTCCCCCTTCCTTCTCCTACTGTGGATGCTTCAAAGCTCTGCTTCATCAGCTGGTTCCTACTGTGTGTACTTACCTTCTTCTGCGCCATTGTGGCTTCTACCGCACATACACCCAGCAAAGGAATTTCTCCTTTACCATTTTATCTCCCCCACCTCAACCCCCTCTCCCGCCCCCCCCCCCCCCCAGTAATCCCAGTTAACAAGCTGGTCATCCTCCAGGGAGATTGGAAGGCCAGTTTTTAACGCTTACTTGGGGATTAGCATCTGTCTGGTGGAGGATGCAGCTGCCTCCTGAGGAGTGTGTGAACACTACAGCTTCCTAGTTAATCAGACTTAATGTCTGGTTCCATTTGCTTCCTTCCTTTATTAATAACTAGCTACCTATGCTAACACTAGTACTTACTTTTGCCATGGAACAAAACCCTGTGTCCTTGATACTGATCACCAAACTAAAACGAAGTCAAACACACTAATGATGGGAGAGGAACTGACTGATTCCTTCTGTGTGCAAGGCAGTGTTTTTTACTAATAAGGAAAACAGAAGCTCTGAGAGTTAAATAACAAGTTCAAAGCCACATAGCTTGTAAGTGGAGGAGCCAGAATTTGAACCCTGTGTGCCTGATTCCAACTCTGTTCTCTATAACACACACCCCCAGAGCCTAGGAAAATTTGTCTAGTCTCTTTTCTTCCTATGAGGTAAAAACTTAAAACCTACTTTGGGATGGACTGTTTTTTTTTTTTTTTTTCTGAAACTCTTAACTTTGGGAAGAACTATTTGCTAGATGATCCCTCTAATAGAATCTCCTTTCTGGATTGTTTCCAAGAGATTTTTCCAAGAGACTTTTTTTTTTTTTTTTTTCATTAAATGAGGCTACCATTAACTAAACTAGATCAGGAACACAAGCTCTTAGTTTAGACAATAACCTGCTCATCATTTTTGGTTTTGCTACTTTGGAGTTCATTAGAATTCTCTAAAGTTCATGATAGACCCAGTGCAGACAGAGGTCTCTTAGTTTCAAGAGCCAAGACAGGCAACTCTGGAATGTGCCTTGTCCAAAATTTTCTCATTTAGACTTGAAGTCAGAGGGGCAAGTCCCTAGTGGGCTCCAAGCCAAGAGGGTTCTTGACTTTGGGCAGGAAAGAATTCAAGAAGCAAGCCAGGCAAGAGGTTAAAGTGGAAAAGCAGGTTTTATTGAGCAGAGAGAATAAGCAAGAAAATCCACTCCATAGACAGAGTGGTGGACTCTTCTTATGAGAGAAGGAAGAGACGCCTCAACCACCTCTAGAGGTTGAGCTTATGTCTGTTTGTACTTTATATGGGAAGTTTCTGGTGTGGGAAAGAGTGGAGAAAGCTTGGAAGTAACTTTAGCCTTTACAAGGTGTATTTTGTGGCCTGGTGTTTTCCTTTTATGGTGTAGGTAAATGATAAGGTGTGGGTGAGTAGCTATTAAATCATCTTTGTAGGAATTTTCTTTGTCTAGATGCTCTCCATGGTCTGCTTGCATCGCAGGCCAGCCAGGGTCCATGTCAGGCAGCATACAGAAGGTCCCTGACTTAACTTTGTTTGACTTTAGTTAACTTATGTAGTTCTCATGCCCCTCTGCTATATTAGATTCACTCTATATGCTCAGGAGAAGCAGTGACTATGCAAATATGAGAGAGACGCTTGACCAACCCAAGACCTTTCCAAATTCTTAAATTAGAAAATACTCTAATAGCATATTATTTATTCTTTAAAATACAGTACTAAATGTAGGTGATGAACTGCAGCCAAGTATTAGCACTTTGGGGTTATATATAACAACCATATAGGTTTTTACTTACTTCCCAGGAGTTACTCTGTATGTGAGTACAAGGACGGAACTTAAGGTCAGGCTGGGTGTATACAGGGGAGCCCAGCAGCCTTATGACTTTGAAAGTGCAAATTGGTGCTTCATTCTATATTTTTCCAATTTGCTGCAGGGAATGGGTACTGATCTTGAAAACAATACGTATTATATATTTTAAATTATGTCTCAGCAGAATTAATGTATACCAAGAATTTTCTGAGTACCAAGCTGTTAAATTCTCAAATGCCAGGGTCCACTGTAATTTTGAGGGGTGGTAACAGGTAAATTTTCCCAATAAAGGAAATGTGGATGAACTTCTCACTGGCCCTTTCACAGTGCATTAGCGCCTGAGGGGTGGCACTAGTGGGCTGATTTGAATAAAAAGGAAGGGAAATGAAGGAGAAAAAGCAAGGCTCAAAGCAAGATGGGGTTCTTCAGGGAGAATCTCTGAATAAAAGGAAGTGGGGAAGTAGTAGGGAAATTCCTAAAAGTTTAGGGTATGCGTGTCTATACATATGTATATGAAGGTCAGGTAGTGGGAGAAGAAAATAAGGAGATAAAAAGTTTCAGAAAACTCTCAGAATCAACAATTTGACCAAAGGTATACCCTAGCCAAGACCTTCTTTCATTTGCTCCTGAATAGCTTGCCCCAGACCCCATCAGCTCTGCGTTCTGTCATCCAAGTGGAGGTGAGATGGGACGAAACCTTTAGGCAGGTGGCTCTGGAGAGAGTACAGTACTGTAGATGGGGTGGGTGTGCTGTGTTTGTTTTTCCCTTTTCTACATCAGCACAGCCTTCCTTCTCAACACAGAGCTTTCGTTTCCTCCTTTCTCATTAAAAGAAATTTAAAAAGTCAAACCCACAGGAGGTTGTACCATTGCTTCAGCTGCATACAAATAGACTGACAGCTTTGGGAACGCACCCAGCCTGCAGTCTGGAAAAAGAAAGCTGCACTGCCCCCTGATATCGTTTCCCTTAGACACAGTCCATGTTTCTGTTCACTCACTATTTAGGTTGCCTTTCTAGTTTTTTTAAAAGTTAGTTCCATGTTTATTCTCCTTCTTAAACAAACCTGTTTTTCTTTAACCAAGCCAATTGAAGCATTTCCTTCCATTTTGCACACAGTCTCCTAAGTAGCCCCTGGAGGCAGGACTAATTACTCTCCCTGCTCCTTGTGCCTCTGTTCCTTCAGCACCCACTTTTCACTTCTGTTGAACAAGGCCGCACACGTCTTCACCCCATAGGGAGGCGGCTGCCTGGACAGCAGTCCACCGAGTAGAACACACGTGCTGACAGTAGCATCTTCCTTTCAAACGTTCCTGCTTCAGACCCTTGCCACCTGTTCAGAGCAGATGGGAAGCTGCCACAGTGGAGGCCAGTGCTGAAATGCCACTCGTGCATTCTGCAAACCAAATAGCTTTGTGTGTGCAGGAGCAGGGTATTTACTGTTGAGGTACAATAACGAAACACAGACTACTTACAATTGATTCCTATGATTGTTTTTATTCATAAATTCCTTCCTGTCAGCCCAGTAGTTGGGACAAATGACTGGGAACAGAGGTATTCCAAGTTCAGGTCCACATGAGCAAGTGGGAACTGTGGGAGGCAGGAGGCGTGTGGCAGCATCAGGGTCTGACAGCAGAAAAGCCACTGGAACTCACCTTATTTCCTGCAGTTCAACCTGGGCTTTGAGCCTATGTCTTCATAATCACCCAGCTTTGTGGGCCTTTGCCCATTTTTCTTTAATGAAATAGTTTGTTCTTGTGTGACATTATTGGAGAACTTACCAGGGGCCTATTAGAACTTGAAGAAATATAGAAATAACACTGGTAGGGGTTTATACTTAGGTCATAGAGCACTTTGCAGAGTGAGGGCATTGTCAAGTGAATAGAACTGCAAATTCTATTTTTCTTTTATATGTCTTTAAAAGTTCCCCTCATAGGTACTCCATTGTATTCTAAACATCAAGGTCCCTCAGATATTTGACCAAACAACCTTTCATATTTTCAGAAAGCCAAGAAACAAATGGTCTATCTCCTCAAACCACCTCTCTCTGCTTATGTTCTAGGTGGACACTCTGGAAGTAATACGGCATCCAGAAGAAACCACCAACATGAAGAGACAGACCATGGCTTCTTACTTCCGGGTATGGAGTCTTCCTGATCTCTATTCTGCCTATTTGCAGGAAGGACTTGCCAATACTTCCCACAAGAGACCCAGATTTGATAGAGTCGTTGAAATAAGAGCAAAGCACAAGAGCCAATTTTAAAAGGTGAGGGTATGGAGAGAGAAGAGTACAGCCAGAAACCTCTCCCTCTGAGTACAATGTTCTCTGATCTCAGAAAGATCAGATGAAACCCGGTGTCTACAGAGAGCCCTCTCTGCCACTGGCACACAGCCCTGGCCACTGAGTGTGCTGATTCTGTTAGCATTTGAGCTGCTTCTTGGCCTTAAAGCTATTGGAGTCAGCCACTTCTCCAGCATATTTACTGAAAAGTAAAGTAGTTAATAAAATTTCAGATGGTGGCTTATCTAGTTTAGATCCTGAGAGAATCTGTCTTAGCTTTGACTTTATTTTCCTTAGTTGAATTGTCCTATTGCAAGACCCATTTGTGTGAGCCCAATTATTTCTCATCGCTACAGACCAATTCTTGATATTTCATCTAGTAAAATAAAATGATCCCTTTGAGTGAAAACATTGTCTCTAGAAGATGGAGGCATAGGTAGACGCACTGTGCCCCCGCGCACAACCAAGATAAGGACACCAACAATATAGAAACAAGATAACAACCAGAACTGACAGAAAATTGAAGTGCATGGCAGT
>CM052541.1:47667485-47719774 GCA_028533065.1 Trachops cirrhosus | reverse complement strand
AGCAAAAATTTTGTTCAAACTCTCAGTAACCAATTCAATAAAAGAGCAGAAATTAAAAACAGCCACTTATCTATCTTCTCCTTTTCCTGGGTTATCTCAACCCTTAACCCCTTATGGGATTTTCTAAGATCAGCTGAAATAAAGTTTGGACCCACTACCTAAAGCAGGTAGGTCCGGGATTCCAAGAGAAAACTCACCCATGTTCACCCCATGCAAAGTGGGAAGCTGGCGGGGCACAATAGGCTCAAATGGTACCTAACGTGGGGTCCAGGTTCTCAGGTTGGTCCTGCCAACTGCACCAAGCTTGTGCCGATATAAAAAAAATCCAAACCTATAGAGAATTTTCATAAGAGTTTATTTGAGCCAACGTACTAGGGAACAGGATCTCAAATGCTCTGAAGAAGGACAATTTTAAAGTTCTCATACGTGTTAGAATTAAGGAGGGAATGAATGTAGGGAAGATGGCATGAAGGTGGGAGAAAGCAAGGCAGGGAAGTCTGTATGATTGAATTACAGGAGAGCTGACAAGATTCTGTGCTCTCTTGAGAGCAGTTACACCTCTAAGAGGTCTGGAAAAGAGAATTACTTCTGGCATTTCAAAGGTGTGTTTACATCTTTGAACAAGAACTATGGACAGGGCTTGCTTAAGGCAAAATCTCCTTTTATAGGCCTGGGGTGTGACTACCGATCATGATCTGCCCAGTTAAGATTTATTATTAGATCACCCTTGAGGTTACTTTTGGTCACTGGTCTTGTCAGATTTATTGATCCCCTTTTGTGTTCACATATTATCTCCATTTTATAGATGAGAAAACTGAGGCACAGAAAGAAATGAAGTGACTTTCCCAAGGTCCCATGCTAGTAAATGGTAGACCCCACACAGTCTGGCTTTAGCGTTCACACTTAATCTCCTTGGGCCATTGCATTCAGTCAGTGTTTGTTAAAATAAATTTCTGTGGAGCATTTTAAATTCAGAAATTGCCTTTACTTTTGAATGAAATGCTATTCTTTTTTGCACAACTGCCACAGGGATGCCTTGTGTATACATATGATTACGGGTAGAATTTTTACAATACTCTTTGTGAAGAAATAAAGACAATGAGAACAAAACAAAACAAAAAGCAAAAAAACAAAAAAACACCCCCTCTGAGAAGCACTGATATCAGAGAATAGCCAGAGCAGAAAATTAAAATCTGTTATAAAATCTACCATACCCCATCAGTCTTCCTTACTTTCTTTTTATTTCCTTCCTGAAACTGAGGCTCAAGATTATTTTTCCAACATTTTCTCAGAGAATAATGGGTCCTAATATGGTCTTTGCTTCATCAAGTCTTCCAAACACGACTATATTCCATGCATAAGAAAGGGCAAAAAAGTTACTTGCATGAGAGCTTTTAAAATAAAAATGAGGAAAAAATGGCTTTTTAAAAAGAGTTGTCTTTGAGCCTCTTTTTCTTCTTAAATTTGGAGGTAGAACAAGAAAAAAAGATTATTTTAGCACATGAATGTTACTAGTCAAGTATTTTTAGCCACTAAGTGTTGAATACATAAAAATATTTAAGAAAACAGGTCAAATGCCAGACAGATTGGCACGGCTTTGTTCATCAGCAGAAAGCCATTGGGCAAGTAGGAACAAGAATTTCAAAATGGCAGTAAATATGACGGTATCAAAGATTTCTGAGCCAGCAAGTTAATAGGTATTTTGATCCTTTTGAGCAACTTAACAACAAAATGGATGAGTTAGCAGTTTTTTCCCTTGATGTTTTTCAACAAATAAGTTCACCTCTTATCTTCCTGTTCAAGAGTGCTGTTTTGTAAACTCTCAGCAGGAAATATGCAGACAAAACAAAGAGAGGGAAGGAGCCATTCAAGGTTTATCAGGTGGCGGTAAATAGAAGATGAAGGCTTGTTTAGTGTCACCCTTTGCCTTTTTGTGTTTTCTGGCGGTCAGGACTGGAATCCTGATGTGCACACATGAAAGGCAGTGTTTGGGGGATTATATTGTTGGTTCCAGAGTGGGGAAGAACTTCCCCAAGTCACCCAAGTCTGCAGACTTGGCCAAACCTAAAATACTTCCTTCCCCCATTATCCTTAAATTTTCTGGCAAAAAAGGTAATTGGAGCCTATTTTCCTTTCATGGAGCCTTCAAGGAAAGGGTTGTTCCCGACTCTCGTCAGTGAGGCCAGGTGGGTTGGGAGTATTTATCTATGGCCAGGGAGGCGTGAAGGAGGCCCCCTGGCAGTGCCTCCTAGAAGTTATGCTCTTGAGGGACATCACAGAAAATGGCTATGAATGTTCATGGCGTCATGGCCAGTGGCCTCAGAAGCGTGGCCAACAGAAGGCCTACCCAGGGACAAACACATATGACTGCGGTGTTGGTTGGGACAAGTTCTGGCAAATGTCTAGCAGGGGTGTCCAACCTTTTGGCGCCTCTGGGCCACACTGGAAGAAGAGTTGTCTTATTAAATGCACAAACACTAACGAAAACTGATGAGCAAAAAAAAGATTTTAAGTAAATTTACGATTTTATGTTAGGCCACATTCATAGCCATCCTGGGCCACAGGTTGGACGGACGTCCCTGGAAAGATGGGACAGCACATTCAGTTGTTCAGTGTCTTATGGCTTGTTTATTAGAGTATTGTAGTAAGTAATACAGTTTAAGAAGATCGATTTCTAGTGTCCTTATGGACATAATATCTGGCAAGTAACTTCACATTTCTGTAAAAGATGTTTCCTTGTCTGCATGATCAGAAGGCAGGAATATACAGAGCCTGCATTCTGAAGAGTTTCAGGGGTGGCATGCAGGCTCCTGGGCCATACTTAGCCT
The DNA here is from genome assembly GCA_028533065.1 of Trachops cirrhosus. Taxonomy (NCBI): domain Eukaryota; kingdom Metazoa; phylum Chordata; class Mammalia; order Chiroptera; family Phyllostomidae; genus Trachops; species Trachops cirrhosus. The sequence continues at coordinate 47,716,946 of CM052541.1, read as the reverse complement.
CTAAGTCTTCTAGAAGGCCCATATCTCTCAGGACCCAGTTCATGACAATACTTATTGTCTGTTGAACAGAATGACACTCTTCCCTTTTCTCTTTCATCAGCAGCTTCCACTTCTCATGATGGCATGAGAGCCATGGTGCCCTGGTCTCTCCTTCAGCCCTTTCCACTTTCTCTTCCTCCGTTTTCTCCTCCAGAAATCTCGGTGTTGTCTATGTCTTCTCCTCAGTTTCTTCAAACAGGCCATGACCAGGCCCTGCTGACTTTGCCTGCTAAAGTTCCTCAACAAAGTGCCTTTGGGAATCTCCCATCCCTTCTCTTAGGCTTCGTTAATTAGGCTAACCCACTTTTCTCAATGTCAATTATTGTTATTATTTTAAAGTAATACAGCTTTATTGAGATATAATTCATATATGATAAAATCATGCTTTAAAAGTACAATTCAGTGGTTTTAATATATTCATAGAGATGTGCAACCATCACCACTATCTAAACTAAGCATCTATTCATGTTCTTATTGGTCATTTATATATCTCCCTTGGAAAAAATGTTTATTCAAATTCTTTGCTCATGTAGCTGTTGACTTTTATATATTCTAGATACTAGCCCCTTATCAGGTATATGATTTGCAAATATTTTACCCCATTCTATGGGTTGTTGTTCTAATTTCTTAATGATGTTCTTTGAGGCACAGAAGTTTTTAATTTTGTTGAAGTTTAATTTTTCTATGATTTCTTTTATTGGTCATCCATTTGGGGTCATATCTAAGAAACCATTGCTTAATCCAAGGTTCTGAAGGTGTATTCCTATGTATTCTTCTAAGAGTTTTACAGTTTTAACTCTTATAGTTAGATCTGTGGTCCATTTTGAGTTAATTTTTATACCAGGTGTGAAGTAGAAGTCCAATTTAATTCTTTTGTATATATTGAGTTTTCCAGCACTGTTTGTTGAAAAAACTGTTCTTTCTCCTCTTGAAATGTCTTAGCATCCTAGCTAAAAATCAACTGACAATAAATTGGTCATAACTTATTTCAAGTCTCAGTTCTATTCTATTTATATTTATTCTGGGCCTTTTAAAGCTCTTTTGCCCAGCTTCTTGACATAGCTTCCTAAATGAACTTCCTGCCTATTCTGTTCTTTAAGGAGCCATCAGAATATGATTTACCTAAAATTCCTTCTAAGCATATTGCTTGCTTGATTAAAATCCTTATTTGAAATGACTACTCAGGCGTCCACTGGATGAGCTTCAGTCCTCTGCCTGATACAAGGTGTAGTTAGCTGCCTTGGTCTGGCCCCTGCCTACTTCTCCAGTCCCTTTTCTCTTGTCTTTCACCCCCAGCTCATACTCTAGCAAAAACTGAACTTCTTGGAGCTACACCCCATGCTGTTCCATGCTTCTGTGCTTTTGTTCTTGGTATGTTGCCTGAATCCCCCCCGCCGAGTCTTCAGTGAGCTAACTTCACCAGGCTAACCCCTGCTCATGCCTTTGGAAAGGCGTTATCTTCTCTGCAACATCCTCCATGACCCCAGCAGGCTGCGTTAGGATCCCCTCTGATGGATGTCACTGGTGGTATTTGCTACGTTGTAGTGGAAACTAGCTGCCTCCCTATCTCTTACCCTGACATTAACCACCTGGGACGCAAGGATTTTTTTTCAGCTAACTTTATATCTGTACTATCCAGCACAGTGCCTGACACAAATTAAATGTCTAATAAACATTTATCTTGTTGAAGCAAACTCATTCTCCTTCATCACTATCTTCTTTTACTATCTCCTTACTGGCCCTTTGGTCCTTGCTGTTTTGAAGTATATGACAAGTATAGAGAGCTGGCTTTGTTGAGGTTTAGTTTAACTTGCATTATAAAGTAGAACAGATATTTTTAAAGCATAAAATTTCAGGTAAATCATAAGTAGCTCTTTCTCAAGCAAAGGTAAGAAACAATAAATAAGATGAGTAAAAACCTCTAATCCAGTTTGGAAGTGCTATTATTAGCATTTAAAACATTAAAAGGGTGATGTTTAAAGAAATTTGCTTCCCTTTTCTACACAACAAACACTGATCCTCCCTGCCCCACCCCCTCCAAAATGAGATACACTTACAAGGACAAGGGAGATTCTCTGCTTCCGCTCCTGCCTGCTTTTCTAGCCCCTGTCCTGTCTTCCTATTCTCAGTTCACACTCCAGGCAAAAAGGGAACCACTTAGAGCTCCCTCACACAGCACAAAATATGCCTTACTAAGGCAACATCTTATAAAAGCACACTGCTTCCTTGTTGTACTAGTCAGGAATCTTTCAATAAGTGACTGAAACTCAAACAAGTTGAAGCAAAATTTAAAAGGGGATGGTTATCACCTTACCTAACTAGGAAGGCTAAAGATATATCTGGATTCAGGGCATCGAGCAATTTTACCAAGCCATTGTCTTTTTTTTTTAATTTATCAGTTTTGCTTTTCTCTCTTTTGAGTTTCTTGTCAGCCAGGCAGTCATTCCTCAAGTGTTGGCAAAGATGTCCCTGGAAGCTAGCATTGGGAGCATCCTATAGACTTAGCAACATCAGCAGCAAGTTCATGGGAGTTCCCACACAAGGAACTCTTTGGTTGTCCCATCCTGGGTCTAATGCCCATACTAAAACCGACAACTGTGTCCAGGGGAATGACTGGCAGGGTCTATGGTCAAGTGGCCAGGGAATGGAGTCAGTCCCACTATAACTGTGGTCTGAGGGGCTCTGTTAAAGGGAAGAGAGAGGAGGATGGATGGGCTAAAACAATAAGCATCTGTTAACCCTTGTTTTGACCATTTCCTAGTCTGGAATCAGCTGTAACAGTGCAGCAGTGTCTAGCTGTTTGCCTAGCGGAGGCCTTTAATTTAGAATTTTCTAAGAAGAATAAAAGTTTTATTGACAATAACAATGTTAACTTTGAAATAAGAACTATAACCTGAGCATATTTAACTTTGGTTTTTGAGTTTTTGTTTTTTGAACCACTGCTACACTATTCAGTGGGTTTCTGAAAACAGTTTTCAGCTCTGTTGCATTAAAGAGTTAGGGAGAACTCACAGTCTGTTCTGGCCCAGTTTGGATTAATCTTCTTGTACTTGACATTTTTTTCTAATCTTAATCAGTGTGGGTCATGATGTTCTTGTCCCACATAAAACTGTGCTGTATATCACTTTGTCAGGGTCTCCTTCTCAGCCTCTATTTGCACTTTAAGTATAGCCTTTAATAATTACTTTGTACAAGAAGGTTGCTTCTTCCCTTTCATACTGCAGAATTCTCACCATGATCTATTATTCCCTCGACAAAACTTTTTTATAATTCTATGTGTCTGTAGTTTTTCCTTCTTCCTGTACAATCTCTGCATTAAGTTGTTGGCGAGCTGTGTTTGGGTTCTGAATCAACCTGCTGTTTTCTGTTTCTTTGGGGAAATAAAAGAACTCCCCACCCCACCCCATGCCATTTAGCAGTAAGTATAATGTCCTAAATGGGGTCCAGTCTAAATCCGAGTCACCCTCTGGGCAGCATTATAGGCTCCCTGGCTGTAGAAATGCAAGTAGCACCATATGGCCACTTTCCCAAATGAATTATGATGATTTTGTAATGTTCATTCAATAAAAAGGCTGATGTTTGCCTTAAAAAAAGATTCTAATAGTCAACCTTCTGTTTAGCTCCAGCTACCAAGGCTGTAAGATTCCAGTAGAAGAAGAGAACTGGGAATCTCAACATTCAGCATATAAAGCATTCACTTACTCTTTCTGTTTTCGGTTCAGTACTGCTCAGCTCTTGATGGTTATGGGCAGAAACCTGCTATTCTAGAAAGCCTGCCACTAGGGTTAGTGAGAAAAATCTCAAAAGTATGACTGCTTCTTAACTTTTAAGAAATTCTCTTGTTTTAGCTCTCTCTTCACTCATACTCACAGAGGTTTCTGGACTGTTGATTTCTGAGTCTTTTAGATTAGTTGTGTTCTTCACTATAAATCAAGTTGCTTCTTATCTTTTCCCATCTCATTATGGTTTAGGATTCAGCTTTTTGGGGTCTACATTTAAAAAAACATTTATAATCTTTTTTTAAATTAAATATATGGGATGACATTGATTAATAGGATCATAAGGAATATGTAGGTTTTAAATATACATTTCTATGACACATGATCTGTATATTGTATTGTGTGCTCACCACCCACAGTTAAACCATCTTTTGTCACTATACATTTGGCCCCCATGAGTCCCCATCACTTCCCCACACCCCTCCCTCTGGTAACCACTATACTGTAGCCTGTGTCTGAGTTTCAATTTTATATCCCACACATGAGTGAAATCATATGGTTCATAGTTTTTTCTGACTGACTTATTTCCCTTAGCATAATATTCTCAGGGTCCATCCATGTTGTCACAAATGGCAGTATTTCATATTTTCTTATGGTTGAGTAGTATTCCACTGTATGTATGCACCACATCTTCTTTATCCAATCATCTGTTGAAGGACACTTTGGGTGATTCCATGTCTTGGCCACCATGATGATGCTACAGTGAACACTGGGGTGCATATATCTTTGCAGATACATGTTTCAAGTTTTTTGGGTAGAAATCCAGAAGGAGTGCTTAGTCATATGGTAACTCTATTATTAATTTTTTGAGGAATCACCAGACTATTTTCCATAGGGGCTGTATCAGTCTACTTTACCACCAATAGTGAATGAAGATTTCCTTTGCTCCACAACCTCTCCAACACTTGTTATTACCTGTCTTGTTGATAATAGCCATTCTAAAAGGTGTGAGGTGGTATCTCATTGTAATTTTGACTTGCATTTCCCTAATAGCTTATGAAGTTGAACATTTTTCAGGTCTGCTAAATTTGTCACCATTTTTTTCATCTGCTTTCTTGTTACCAAAATCTTGTTGTAGCTATCTTCTGTCCTTTTTTTATCTTCCTTTCTCTTTAATCTTTATATAGGATTTATACCTTTAAAAAAATTCTCTTGCTTTCATTCTACTGTAGCGCCAGGAGGGAGAAAATGTAACTGTATGTGTTTAATATATCATCATTACCTAGTCATTCTTTGAGTGCATTTGAATACAAATTAATAAAATTAATAAATAAGAAAAATTAAAATTCAAAAACAAAAAATAAGTTATTTAATGTATATCATAGTTCTTATAATTCACACCCAATTTTCTTTTAAGGTTGTTTTTACTCCCCTTACCCAGGATATAATAATTTTGCATACTGTGATGTAGGGAATTTCTAACTACAAAGACCACTTCTATTTCCTTTTTTAATTATATTTTATTTCTTGTGCTATTACAGTTGTCCCAGTTTTTTCCCATTTGCCCCCTCTACCCAGCACCTACTACTCCCTCAGGCAATCCCACACCATTAGTCATGTGCATGGGTCATGTGTTCTTTGGCTTCTCCATTTCCTGTACTGTACTTTATGTCCTCATGGCTATTCTATAACTACCTACTTGTACTTCTTAATCCCCTCACCTCTTCACCCATTCCCTTATACCCCCATCTGGCAACCATCAAAATGCTCTCCGTATCCATGATTCTGTCTCTGTTCTTCTTGTTTACATAGTTTGTTTTATAGTTTCAATTGTTCACAAATATGTATTTATTACCATGTTTTCTTCATAGTTTTGATCTTTTTCTTAAGTAAGTCCCTTTAACATTTCATATAGTAAGGGTTTGGTGATGATGAACTCTTTTAGTTTTTTCTCATCTGAGAAGCTCTTTATCTGCCCTTCCTTCTAAATGATATCCTCACTGGGTAGAGCAATCTTGGCTATAGGTCTCTGCTTTTCATGACTTTGAATATTTCTTGCCAATACCTTCTAGGCCTGCAAAGTTTCTTTTGAGAAATCAGCTGACAGTCTTATGGGAACTCCCCTGTAGATAACTAACTGATTTTCTCTTGCTGCTTTTAAGATTCTCTCTTTATTTTTAATCTTTGGCATTTTAATTATGATGTGTCTTGGTGAGGGCCTCTTTGCATCTACCTTGTTTGGGACTCTCTGTACTTCCTGGACTTGCATGTCTATTTCCTTCACCAAATCAAGGAAGTTTTCTTTCATTATTTTTTCAAATAGATTTCCAATGTCTTGCTCTTTCTCTTCTCTTTCTGGCACCCCTATGATGTGAGTGTTGGAATACTTGAAGTTGTCCCAGAGGCTGCTTACACTACCCTCATTTATTTTTATTCATTTTCTTCTTGTTCTGTGTGGTTGTTTTTGCTTGTTATGTTCCAAATCAATGATTTGATTCTTGACTTCATCCACTCTACTGTTGTTTCCTTGTAAATTATTCTTTATTTCAATTAGTGTATTTTGTTTCTGACTGGGTCTTTTTTATAATGTAGAGGTCCTCGCTAAGTTCCTTGAGCATCCTTATAAGCAGTGTTTTGAACTCTGCATCTGATAGATTGCTTATCTCCATTTTGTTTGGTTCTTTTTCTGGATTTTGATCTGTTCTTTCATTTGGGCCATGTTTTTTTGTCTCTTCATTTTGGTAGCCTCCCTGTGTTTGTTTCAAGGCCACTTCTCCACGTGGGATTTTGTATCCTGTATTCCTGGGACTCTTTGAGATATGCCTAATGTGTATAATATCTTAAATTTTCTTTAGGATCTTTCTTTTAATAATTTAATATTTCTGATTATTCATTTTCTGTTTTCATTTGTAATTAAAGTGAAATTAATGAGGGGTTGAAAACTGTAAATTTTTTTGGCAGTAGCAGAAACATACAATTGAATAGAAGAATTTGAGTTTAAATATGTGGCTTAATGGAATGGATACTAGTTTTTCATATTCAGTGAGGGTGGAGATAATCCTTTCAGCAGACTCAGAAACCATACATTTGTCCTAATAAACCATGCTGTTACTGGAAATACTTTTAATTTTTAGGTATTTTTTATTGATTATGCTATTACAGCTTTCCCAATTTTTCCCCCTTTTTTCCCCTCCACCCTGCACCCCCCAACCCTCCAGCATCCACCCCTTAGTTCATGTTCATGGGTTGTACATATAAGTTATTTGAGTTATTCTCTGTTTCCTATATTATTTTTTATGTCTATCTATTTTATGCCTACCAATTATGCTTCTTCTTCCCTATACCTTTTCCCCCATATTCCTCTCTTCCCACTCCTCACTGAAATCCCTCCAAGTGATGTCCATTTCTCTGATTCTGTTCCTGTTCTAGTTGTTTGCTTAGTTTTTGTTTTTGTTGTTTGTCTTTTCTTTTAGGTTCATTTGTTGATAGTTGTGAGTTTGTTGTCATTTTACTGTTTATATTTCTGATCTTTTTCTTACATAAGTCCCTTTAACATTTCATATAATAATGGCCAGGTGATGATGAACTCCTTTAACTTGACCTTATCCGAGAAGCACTTGATCTGCCCTTCCATTCTAAATGAAACCTTTGCTGGATAGAGCAATCTTGGATGTAGGTCCTTGCCTTTCATGACTTCCAATACTTCTTTCCAGCCCCTTTATGCCTGTAAGGTTTCTTTTGAGAAATCAGCTGATAGCCTTATGGCTATTCCTTTGTAGGTAACTCTCTCCTTTCCTCTTGTTGCTTTTTTAAATTACTTTATTGTTGTTCAATTACAGTTGTCTGCATTTTCTCTCCACCACTCCCTCCACACCCCAGTCAAACCCACCTCCCTCTCTTGCTTTCACCCTCCCCCTTTGTTTTGTCCATGCATCCTTTATAGTAGTTCCTGAAAACCCTTCTCCTCACTGTCCCCTCCCCTCTCCCTTTTGGCTATTGCTAGATTGTTCTTAATTTCAATGTCTCTGGTTATATTTTGTTTGCTTTTTTCTTTTGTTGATTATGTTCCAGTTAAAGGTGAGATCATATGGTATTTGTCCCTCACCACCTGGCTTATTTCACTTAGCATAATGCTCTCCAGTTCCATCCATGCTGTTGGAAAGGGTAGGAGCTCATTCTTTCTCTCTGCTGCATAGAATTCCATTGTGTAAATGTACCATAGTTTTTTGATCCTCTCATTTACTGATGGGCACTTGAGTTGCTTCCAGCACTTGGCTATTGTAAATTGTGCTGCTATGAACTCTTCTTGCTGCTTTTAAGATTCTCTCTTTATCTTTAACCTTGGGTACTTAATAATGCGGTGTCCTGGTGTATTCTTCTTTGGGTCCAACTTCTTTGGGACTCTCTGGGCCTCCTGGACTTCCTGGAAGTCTATTTCCTTTACCAGATTGGGGATGTTTTCCTTCATTATTTGTTCAAATAAGTTTTCAATTTCTTGCTGTTGTTCTTCTCCTTCTGGCACCCCTATAATTCGGATATTAGAATGTTTCAGGTTGTCCCAGACATTCCTCAGCCTCTCTTCATTTTTTTGAATCCTTATTTCTTCATTCAGTTCTGGTTGGATGTTTATTTCTTCCTTTTGTTCCCAATCATTGCTTTGAGTCCTGGTTTCCTTCCTGTCACTGTTGGTTCCCTGAGTATTTTGCTTTATTTCACTTTGCATATCTGTCATTTGTTCTTTCAGTTTTCAACCAAGCTCAATCAGTTCTGTGAGCATTTTGATTACCAGGGCTTTAAACCCTCCATCAAATAGGTTGGCTATCTCCTCATCACTTAGCTGTCTTTCTCAGGTTTTTCTCTGTTCTTTCACATGGGCCATATTTCTTTGTCTTGGTGCACCCGTTAAGTTGTAAGGGGGAAGGGACTTACATATTCACCAGGGCGGAGCAGCCCATCATGCTGGGTTGCGGCACTGCCGGTTGCAGAGGGGCTAGAGAAAGAACAATGCAGCTCGCCTGCTCGGCTCTATCCCACTTTCCAACAAACTCTCACAGGAGACTGGGAGTTTCTCCCGGCTGGCAACCGCCGTAGTCCACAGTGAGCTCTGAGTCTCAGTTTCCCATTCAGCCAGCCCCATCCATGTGGTCCGCTGCCTCGCACAAGTTCTTACCAGTATCATTGGTATGGTTGACTGCTTCTTTAGTTCCTTGGTTGTCGGACGTCCATGCTGTTTGATTTTTCTGGCACTTCTGGTTGTTTATTAATTCTAGATTGGTTGTTATCCTCCTTTTGGATGTGTGAGGAAGAGGGTTTCTACCTACACCTCCATCTTGGCCAGAACCTCAAGTTCACTTGAAAATATTTTTAAGTTTTAATTTGGACATTCCTTCAGACCTAAGCACACTATTATTTTATATGACTTATAGGAACACCCACTTTGACCACATTTACTATTAGTATTGGATCTGAATTAATCTTGGCTATTTCTAAAGATTAACATACATACATGACAAAATTTTACCAACTATGAGGCTAATTTTAAAATGGAAACTCAAATATTGATTCTAAAAATGACTCCCTGAAATGTTTGTGGCAATAGAACATTCATAGGGATGTAATCTCCCAAAGAATTAGGGGAGGAATGACCTTTAAAAGGAACCATAACTATTCAGCATATCAGTTCTGGTGTAACTTTTTGTGAGTCAGTTGCCTGATTTTATAACCACCTTTCAAGTAGTAGCAGTATCTGTAGTACAGAGAAGCCTTGTGAATGCCCATGTTTATGGACACAATCATTGCTTCTTCATATTTATGAAGAATCAAAGTGCCCTCATAAAAAAAAAACATTTATACACCTTTGCTTTTATGTGTGCATCTTCACCAATAATAGAGTGCCTGGCTGATAGCAATTTATCAAAAAATGTGGAACAAATGATTCTGTCCCCTCTCTCCCTCAACTAAGGTCCTTTGTTCTTTCTGCTTTTATCTCTTTGTATTCTAAGGTAGAAGACCCAGAAAACTCTGCACTGAGGGTATTTCTGGAGTTGACCAATTGACTTTCTTGGTTTCTAAAGAAATCCTTTGAGATTCAGATGTTCTTGCCAGTGGAAGTTCTGGAGCAAATCTAGATATTCAGACATTTTTAGAGTTGACCTTTATTTTCAAGTCCTTCATATTTTGACTTTGACTCTTTATTTCACACTCATTCGGTGTCTTTCCAGAGTGGTCCCTAGATAAATCCAAGAGGCAGATATACATGTCTCATGACCCTTCAAAACACAGGGCTTCTCAGTTCCTGCCTATCAACATATTCTCCCTGTTCTCGAGTAAAAATGTATAATAAGGAAGATATGGCAAGCTCTGTACAAGGTGCTGAAAATACAAAGATAGAGAAAGGCATTCAGTATCATTGAGTTAATAGAAAATACATATTGGAAAGATTACAAAACAACATTTGACACAAAACATTCAAACATTTATTCTCTCCCTTTGACTACTCCCTGCTACTCCCAGAATACTGATGATAGTCCCTCTAATGAATCTTTGCCTAGCCTCCGAATGTGTCTACCTGACTCTAGCCTGCTTACTCCACACAAGTCTTTACATTGCCACTATGGTTGTTTCTAAAAACATAAACATGATCGCATCACTCTCATGAATAAAAATCTGTACCTGCTCATTGCCTATAGGATAAAATCCAAAGCCTTTAGCTCACCAACTAATTATTCTCATTTTCCCTTCACCATTCTCCCTCATATTCCCTGGACTATTGTTGTCAGGTTGACCTTGGACACTTCAGGCCCATGTATAATGGTTGCACAGTGGCTGGCCTTTGCATCTCCGCTTTTCTCTGGTGGAAAGTCTTTACATGTTCATCTACTCCTCACCTTTCTGTCTCCAGTCCAGGCACCTTCCCTCTGAAGCCTACCTGGACCGCCCCACACCGGTAATTCCTCCATCCTCTGTGCACCTACAGCTGAATGTTAATATCTTTGTATTAGAGCATACACTTTTATTTTTATCCTAACATTTCTGCCTTCCCCACTAGAGTGTGAAATGAATTTCTGAGGGGATAGAATAGACTCATTTTTGTATTCCTAGCATCTTGCATGGTATAGTGTCTGGTCCATGGTATGTGTTTAGTGTTTCCTGAATGAGGGAATCTATTGGTCAGGAACACATTTGACTGTGAATAACAAACAAACATTTTTAGTGGCTTAAACCATGGTTTCTCGATCTCACCACTGCTGACAATTTGGACCAGATAATTCTTTGTTGTGGAAGTCTATCCCTGTGCTTTATATGATGTATAGCAGCATCCCTGACTTCTACCTATTAAGATGCCAATAGCCCCCATCCCAAGTTGTGATGATAAAAAATATCTCCAGATACTGTCAAATGTCCCCTGGGAGGCAAAATTGACAAATTGAGAACCACTGGCAAATAGGTTTGTTTGTTTGTCACAAAAAGAAATGGAGAAGTACACAATTTTTAATGTGAGTATCTAGCTGTTACATGATGTCATCAGGAACCTGAATATCTTCTGACCTCTTTTTATTCCTTTTTACCAGCCTTAGTGTGAGGGTTGGCTTATAGTTTCAGAGTGACAAGCTGGCTGCTGCCTGTCTAGTCATCATGTCTGCGCTTTAGGCATGAAGAAAGGGGCAGGATGAATGGCTAAGCCAGCCACATTTGCCCCACTTTTATTAGGATAGAAACATATTCCCAGAAGCCATTCACATACCTCTCATGGGCCCAGACTGAGTCACATGACCATTCCTGACTACAAAGAGGGGCTTACACGAGTGACCCCTGAAATAAACTGGCATTCAGTTAGCCAGGAGGTAGGAATGCAAATGAAAAAGATACTAATTATGCTTAACACAGAAAAGAAATCTTATGTTTATTAAGTGAATGAGGGAGTTACTAAATGACTGAGGGGCTGAGGGAATTTTCAAAAATATTTTCAGTTCCTCTCAATTCACTCATTTCTTATTCCTTATTACTCAGCCTCTTCCTCAAGATTGTAGTATAAGAATTAGCAAGTATAGAAGTGCATGAGAAGAAGCAGGCAAGATACTGGGGACCCTTTTATTCCATTGCCATGGAAAGATGTGTTTGCCGTTGTAAACATGCAACAAATTCTTTTAGCTCTTGCAAAGTCAACTAAATATCATTAGTTATCATTATGAAAACCTTAGCTATGAAGACAGGGTCCCTGACAATCCCTTACAGAGCCCCAAGGTTAATACTGGTTCATAAGACAGGATTTGGGAGAAAAATCAGCATCACAGAAGATTCCAAACATCTTAAGAAGGGCTGAAATCCAAATTTCAATTTTCAAAGAATAAAGCTTCTACGTTTTCCTCTGGGGAGTCAGCAGTGAATAAGGAAACACTAATCTTCCAAGAGCCAGCATGGTGATGCCATACCTTGTCTCTCATGGGACATTGCTGGATTTCTTTTCACCTGTAACAACATAGGTGAGAGCCTGCCATAAAATAGATCTTAATATGCCTTTCAGGTAAGCTAGTATATCTGCAGCAAAGTGAAGAGAAACCTCAATTCCCCACAAATTTCTTTATATGTTAAGAAGTAATAATTAGGGAGGAGAATGGACAGCTTCAACACCATAAGTAGAGTATATCAAAAGCTTAGGTGAACACTCTCCACATTTACCTTCTAGGGCAGCAGCTAAGTGGTGGGTGGCATTCCCTACGAGGGATCTCTAACACCTGCTGTCCTCATATACTGTCATTTCCACTCATTTTTCTTTGTTTAATTGAGAGAGTGAGCTGCTCACCCTTCCCAACTGTATTTGTGTGTTGATGGCTTTTATGTAGGTAAGACCTTACTTATATGGCTCCTTTACTCTCTCCACTCTTACATTCCCATAGTTATAACCTTGGTTAGCGCAATAAACAAAATACACTTTAAGACTGCCTCTTATAATACCATTGAATGACACTAAGACATGGCCTGGTCCAACTTTACATTTCACAGATGAAGAGACTGAGGCCAGAGAGATGAAATAGATTCCTCCAGGTGCCATCTCTACCAGGGGGCAGTATCAGCCTCTGTAGGTTGCTATAGACTGAAGAGAATCCTGTGATCACTTCCCTTCCTCCACAGGGGACAGAATGGGTTCAAACTGGCCTTGCCTAGGCTGAGGAACTTCTCAACTTGCCTATTGCTCTAGATGACGCAAAATCCCATAACTCATTCTTTTAAGGTTCTTCCTTTCTCATGGAACCCACGCTGCTGACAGATGTCTTTCACATATTCAAATACCAGAAAAATCATTTTTGTAGTTGACAGTTATGCAAATTCAGCCTGAAATTTATAGTGGTGATTCACAAAGTGGTTACAAGAGGTGGTATTAGTCACACTGTTCTCCAAAAGCACTGGGTGCAGGCAGTAATAGTAAGTCCAAGCTGTCTTTGCTGACTCCCCTGATGTCTGTATTGTGGGTGCCCTCATGAGTTAATTCAAGTGTAGGGAAGAACCCAGGTAGAAATAGAAACACAGGGAGCAATGGCCGTGTTGTAGAAACTGTGCAAGAGGAAATAACAAAAGTGAACAAGAAGAAAGATGCGATAAAGGTGTTTGACAGTGTCAGTGCAGTCAAGAGGACTGCCACTACGGACCTTTGGACTGGCTGCCCAGCTTACTCTGAAAATCAAGGGCTGAATGAAAACTCTGTCCCTGCTTGGAGAATACTTAGAACAAATTTCAGTGGGACTGACTTAAGTTAGATAATGATAACACCAAGGCAGAAAAAAAAAATGAATGAAGGGAATAATGGACAAAAAGGAGCAAAAGGAGAAGAGGAGAAGGAGAATGCAAGGAATACAAACAGTGTCCTTTAGCTCTCCAGCCCCAGCTGCAGATTTGGTTCTCAGTCAGGCACATTTCCTTCAGAGCCCAGATGTGGCCGTGAATTCCCCTAGCACAGCACTCCAGGAAGCCACTGCCCAGTCCCTCAGCTGACCCAGAGTTGACCTCCTAGCCATTCCTGTTCTAATATGTTCTATTCACTTTGTAGTAAGTATCTGCTTACCCCTAAGCATCATGGTTTAGGGATGACTCAGAGGAAAGATTTCTAGCTACTTTGTCATTTACATTTGGTTGGGGAAAATAAAAATAGATTTTTGATAAAGAAAGGATGGAAAGAAGGGAGAGAGGGGCACTTATTGACTACTTGCTTGCGGTAGACTTCGTGCCAGTCTTTACATGTATCATCTCACTTGGGACTGGTAATAACCCCGAAATCAATGAAATTATTGCAGTTTTACACACGAGGAAACTGGCTTAAACACAGATAGTGGTGTGTGGTAGAGTCAGGATATGAAATGAGGTTATTTTGTAGCCCATCTCCAAAATACATAAATGAGACCACTGAACACATCAATATTCATTGTGAAATCAATCTGTAGAATTCATTCAGAAAAAGTACATTGATAGCTTTGTCAGCTGTAAAATAGAAAAATCACTTTAACTTTCTATTACCAATTAACTTGTGAATAAACTCAGCCTCAATCTCTAATTCCCAGTGCCTATTTTTCTGTAGAAGTCCTCCCGTTTAAAGTTCCTGAGCAGGCAGCAGCATCAGCATCAGAATTACTTACTAAGTGCCCGTTGTGTGTTTTGAGTGCTGTGTTGAGTAATACTGAATTAGAAGAAATTTACAGTCTCAGGACTTCCTCTGTCTAATACAGATCGTGACTTTTCATCCAAGGCCCAAATTTAGGAGTCTTCCTAAGGATATAATGGCTTTTTTTGTGGGGGCGGGGGTGGGTAGCAGATGGTGGCCAGCTGTTCTGTTTTTACTGAAGGCCAAATGTGAAGGGAATACATTAAAATAAAGGGTCTTATGGTAAATATGAGAAAGAACTTAAACTAAATCTGGATTTTTATACACATTAAAGGGAAATGGGCAATTGGGGGTAATTATCAAATTGTCCAAGCCAAAATAGCTTAGTTCCCTCTATTACCTACATAGGAGAAAATTATTTATATGGATTGAATTGTTCCAATAATTGTCCTGTATTCTGGGTATCTGAGTAGACAGTCTGGGTGGTCACTGATGTAGACTGAGGGTCCCTCAAGGAATATTTTGAGATAGAAAGAGGGCTAACTCTCTTTGGCATATGACTAGGGGGCGTTGCATCTACTCAGATGCAAGTGATATTAGTCAAATTAATAACTACATGATTCTTTGACTAGGATTTGGGCCCATTATAATTAAACCATAACAATTTTACCTGATGTTTGAAATGAATATTTAATTAAAATAATATATGAATACCATTTCCTCTAAAAATTTTAAGTATTACATATAAGACTAAGTCTTTATTTCTGCATCCCTAATTCTATTTCCCAGCATCCTGCCCCATCATGGCCCCTCTCTAGAATAGCTATTGTTATTCTTTTGGTAGTTTACCCTTTCCGAATACACACATACACAAACACACACATGGGGAGAGAGAAAAGTACCCTGTTCTTTCAGCTTAACTTGAATCATACATTTTGTACCATTTGGCAACTTACTTTTCTATTTACCAATATGTGTTTGAGATAAGTCCATGTTGCTCCATGGCGCTAATACATTCTTTTTAACTCCCACATTGAAATCAGTGATGTTCATTTAGCCATTCCTCTACTGGCGGATATTGACATTGTATCCAATTGTTTAGCAATGCTCAAGAAACAATCCTAAATATTAAATGTGTGTGAGAATTTCTTAAGCATAGATATTGAGCAATTACCCTTCCCAAGGAAAAATGATGTGGTCCAGTTTCTGTCCCAGATAAACCGTGTTACTGTAGGCAAGTCACTTCACCTCCTTGGGATTCTGCTTCCATCAGTCAGTGTTTCTTCATGCATGAGAACCTCCCGGAGGGCTTGCTAGGACACAGCCTGCTGAGCCCCAGAGCCAGAGTTTCTGATTCAACATGGCGGTGGGTGCAAGTTCCCAGGTGCTGCTGATGCTGCTACTCAAGAGCCACTTTCTAGGTGTATGTTCAGGAGAATAAACTGTGAAAAAAAGATCATAGTTGAAATGTTAAAAGCCCCAACCAGACTACCTAGGCAAATTTTTAAAGTCTTCCAACTTATCCAAATATCATGACAATAAGCCAAGAATCATCCCAGTAGCAGTATCGGGTTAATGATATGTATCAGTTTTAAAAATCACAGCAGCAATTCTGTAGGCCAAAGGACAAGTCAAGGTAGCATCATTGTTGGAAAGAACCTTAAAGGGGCACTCAGTTCAACCACTCAACTAAAACTAGAATCACTTCAGCAACATTCTTGACCTTGTCAATCCTCTTACCATTGAACAGTTCCAGAATCTAAGAGTTCACTCCCTGGCTCATGGGGGAAGCCATTCCATATTTTTAGATGTCTGATCACAACCACGATCTTCCTAACCTTGACCAAAATCATCCTTCAGAAGCTTCTGTGCATCTATCCCAGTTCTATCCTCTGGGTTTTAGAGAACAAATTGTCTTCCTTCTCTACTAGGTGGCATTCAATTATCATGTTATCCTAAATTCATGGTTTTTAGACTCTATAATGCATCAAAATCACCAGAGGGGCTTATTAAAATATAGATGCCTGAGCTCCAGTTGCAGAGATTCTGATGCTGTATCTGGAATGTGGCCCAGGAATCCACATCTCTTATACAATCTCCAGGTGGGTCCTAAGCAGGTGGTCTGCATGTGACAGTTTACAAGACTAACAGAGTTCAGGACAAACTACCCCAAAATATGATACCTTGACACTTTGAATATTTCAAGCTGGAGGAGTTTGAGAAATGGCATGTGCAGGAAAGTGTTTCTGACCTTCTCCTGAAGCAGATCATAAAACCCTCATGGGAGGGGTAGTCTTCCCATATTTGGAGGAAAGAAACATCCTTATCTCCAAAGAAAAAGGGGCAGAGAGGAATCGGAATGAACAGGTCATGCTGGGTTTCCCTCACTTCACTTCACTTAGCTCGTGCGCTTTGTCTCATCACATCTTTCCACAGCTCCCCACTCTTTATCAAACCTAGCATACAAACACTCAGGCTTAATCGTTTCTTGTCTTTATTTCCTTATGATGCCTCCTGTGTCACACAAAACTTATACTGAATAAATTTGTATTCCTGTAAACCTGTCTTTGTCTGGCTTCTAATTTTCAAACCCAACCAGTGACTCTAAGAGGGTTAAGGAAAACTTTCCCTCCCCTACCAGACCCTGGGAAGTCTTCTTGTTTGTAAGCTCAGTGCTCTCCACATCTTCAGCAGTTCCTCATATGATGTGGCTTGAGTTCTGTTCGCTCTCCAGATTGCTAAAGGCTGTCTGCCAAAAGGGACCCCACAATATATTCATTAGCCTCACCCACCCTGATTTATTATTTTTCATAGCACTTATTCCTATCCAAAATGATGTTCTTTGTGTGCTTGTTTAATGTTTGTCTCCCCACTAGAATCTAAGTTTTATGAGGGCAGGGATATTGTCTGTCTTACTCACTCATATCACTCCAGCACTTCCATTAGTACCTGGCATATCAGGAGGTCCTAAATAAAGTTTTATTTAATGAAAAAAAAATGAGTAGAATGGGGATGAAAAGCCACTTTAATTTAGAAAGTGATGAATTGGAACAACTTGGTTATACCAAACCCTAAAACTATATGGATTCCTCCTAAAGCGAGGTATCTGCTTAAGGGTTTTTAAAATAAGGTAAATTTAAAATGTTTGTTTATTTAATTAACCTTAAAAAAATCTCACTTTTGACTTAGGATATGTGCAAATCTGCATTTAGCAGTACAGATGTTTTGCATGCCTTTGGGCCACTCAAAGCAGAGGTCATTTATTATAGGCTGGCATTTCAAAAGCATCTTTAAAAGACGTAAATCTTTCCCAAACAATAAAAGAATGCAGGAGCAAAATGACCAAGATGAGAGGTGCAAATTAAAAAAGTCAGAGGTTACAAAAATGTAAGCAATCTATAATGCTAATCCAATTATTTTTTCTAAATTGAATGACTCTTAGCTCTCCTGTTTCCTCTCCTTCCAGGAGTATGGGTTATCATTAGGGAAAAAATAGAGAAATTAAGTTCATTGTATATATTGTCCATTGTCAGAAGATGTTGTTGTCAGAGGACTTCACTGAAAATGAAAGAAACAGTTCAGCTGCATTAGTAATTAGGGAAATGCAAATTAAAACTACAATTAAATACCATTTTACACCTATTTTGACAATCATCAGTAAGTCTGACAAATTGTGGATTGCATGGGTAGAGAGTAATAGGGCTCTTATAATCTACTGAAGAGGGTATAAATTGGTGTGATCATTTCTTTAAATTGAATTTATTAGAGTAACAGTTAAAAAAATTATATAGGTTTCAATTATACAATTCTATAATGCATCGTCTGTATATTGCATGTGTGTTCACTACCCAAAGTCAAATCTTCTGTCACCGTATATTTGCCCCCCTCCATTCCCTCTGGTAACCACCGTACTGTTGTCTGTGTGTATGAGTTTTTGTGTGCTTGTTTTCCTTTGTTCATTTGTTGCTTTCACTTTTATATCCCACATATGAGTGTAAACTGGTACAACCACTATAGAAAATAGTATGGTGCTTCCTAAAAAAATTAAGAATAGAGTTATCATATGATGCAGCAACCCCTCTTCTGGGTATCTACCTGAAAAATGTGAGAACATTTATTCACAAAGATATGTGCACCCTCGTTCACTGTAGCATTATTCATGGTGGCCAAGGCAGGGCGACAACTGAATTGTCCTTCAATAGGTGACTGGATAAAGAAGATGTGGTACCTATATACATGGGTGGGCAAAAGTAGGTTTACAATAGTAATACAAATAAATAATGCAATAATAATAATACAAGACTAAACTGTTTCATACACTCACATCTGTAAACCTACTTTTGCCCACTCCTGTACAATGGTGTGATCACTTTGGAAAACTGCCTTTTTTAGCAAACTCCAACATGAACCTATTACACTAGCCAATATTTCCCAAAAGTTATAAGCAGAAAAGTGGCTGAGTCCACTAGACATTTCAGATGATTTGATAGCATGGTATGTACCCAAGCGTGAGGACTTCCTGCCTCAACCTGCCACTCCTTTGGATCAAACTTCTTACAGCCTAAATGTTTGCACTTTCTTCTTCTTGTTGTTAAAAGATAATTTTCAAAAGAAGGTAAAATCATGACTTGCGTACAGATATAAAGATGAATATGTTTAACAAATTTATTTTATTCATGTGATATGAGGGAACCAGGCAGATGTTATAAAATCAGTTCAAAGGAAAAGTCAAAACAGCACAGATTTGTATGAAATAAAGGAATGCAGAGATGAATCACAAATGGATACAAAACTATTTTTTCCACAGTGAGGAGGAGGTCAATTAAACTCATCACCAGACTAGACCATTTATATACCTATCAGTTACCTACATTTAGAAAGAGTTGCACAGTAGCCCAAAGAAGATGAACAGGACTAGGATCTGATAACCCAGAAGGGTATGCTAAGGATAATGGAAGTATTTTTCCACTGAAACACCAATGCCTTACTGATACACTAGTCCAAATACAAAATTCTTTGGATCCCTCACACATGTGTTGAGGAGTGCCTGACAGCTGATGTTCTAATACAGGAAATCAATGTTTCTTCTAAGTCAAAAGACAATATTCCAGATTATTCTAGACACTCACAAATTCCAATGAGGTGGAAAGTGCTGGAAGATCAAAGTTCCCTGTTAGAGAGTCAAAGTTACTATCAGGAGTATACAGTAGGAGCTAGGAGTAGATGAAGGTTTAGATGAGTGTGAAGAAGCCTGAACTTGGAGTTAGAAGACCTGAGTAAGCCTCAGGTCTTCTCCTTACTAAGTTTGTGACCTTGACTTTCTCCCCTATAAAAACTAAGAATTTTATTGATGACTCTAAGTTTACTTCAGAACTAAATGTTTATCAGAGGAGCCAACCAATTCCTTGCACAGATGGCCCTGAAGCAGTGCCTGGGCACAGGGAGTTTTGACACAGGCCAGGGAAGACCTGTTTGTGAACACGAGGAGTAGCAGCTGGAGTTGGGTGTGCTAGATCCCCAGTGTGCAGTACAGAAGCCCAAAGTCTGCGGGAAACTCGGGCAGTTCAGTGATAAAGGGAGGAACAGTGATAGAGAGGAAAGGAAGTTACTGAAGAGTGGTTTTGCACATAACTTGCCTGTACCTTTAGCAACATTATGGAGTTTGTCACAACAGGATTGGCTCTGTTTCCACTCAGTGATGTCTAAGTGACAGCAAAAGGGAATTGGAACTTTATTAAGGTCCAGAAAAATTGATCAATGGAGTGTGTGTGTGCACACAGGTGGAGAGGGAGAGAGAGATTAAGAGATTGGCCCATGTGATTGTGGGGGCCGGCAAATCAGAAATCTGCAGGGTGGACTGGCAGGGAACCAAAGTCTTTTCTTTTAAGACTTTCAACTTTTTGGATGAGGCCCACCCACATAATTTGCTTTACTGAAGTATTAACAATATTAATTCTTCTGACCAGAAAACAGTATCTCTCTCCATTTACTTAGGTCTTTTATTTTTCTTAGTGAATTAGTTTTGTAATTTTAAATGTACAGGTCTTACACATTTATCGTCAAATTTATCACTATGTATTTCATATTTTTAAATATAAATGATATTATTTTTTCAATTTCAATTTAAATTGTTTGTTGCTAGTATATAGAAATACAACCTTGCTATACTCACTTATTAGTTCTAGTAAGGTTTTTTTTTTTGTAGATTCCATTGGATTTTCTACATAAACAGTTGTGTCATCTTCAAATGAAGATGGTTCTCTTTATCTGTTCTTATACAGATACCTTTTTTATCTTCCTTTTGTCTTATTGCACTGGCCGACTTCTGTTACAATGTTGAATAGAAGTGGTGATAGTGGACATCCTCAACTTGTTCTTAGTCTTAGGAAGATAGCATTCAGTCTTCAACCATTAAATATGATGTTAGCTGCCCTGGCCAGTGTGGCTCAGTTGGTTGGGCATCGTTCAGCAAAGCGAATTGTCACTGGTTCAATTCCCGGTCAGGGCACATGTCTGGGTTGTGAGCCAGGTCCCCAGTTGGGGATGTGTGAGAGGCAACCAATAGACATTTCTCTTGCACATCAATGTTTCTCTTCCTCTCTTTCTTCCTCCACTCCCCTTTCTTTACAAATAAATAAGTAAAACCTATAAAAATAAATATAATGTTAGCTATAGGCTTTTCACAAATATTTTTCAAAAAATCATGCTGAGGAAGTTCCCTTATACTATGGGTCTGTTAAAAAGTTGTATTTTTTTAAATAGGGTTGGATGTTGGATTTTGTCAAGTGGTTTCCTCATTAAGATCATATGCCTTTTTTCTTTACCTTGTTAACATGGCATTAAGTTGTTCACAATGTTCCCTACTTTTAATATCTGTAGAATCCATAGCATGTCATTAACTTTCATGCTTGATATTGATAGTTTGTATCTTTTTAAAATTTATTTTTAAAAATTATTTTTAAAATGCTATAAAGATTAAATCAAAGTAATAAAATAAAATTTATTTTTCCTGATCTGTATAGCTAGAGAGTTACCAATTTTATCAAACTTTTCAAAGAAATAGCTTTTAATATCCTTAATTGTTTGTCTATCTAATTATTTTTCACTATAATTTTTATTGTTCCCTTTCTTCTGGTTCCTTTGTGTTTAATTTGCTCTTTTTCTAATCTATGGTAGAGGTTGAGGTCATGATTTGAAATGATATTTATATTCTATTATAGGTGTGTATTGATATAAATTTCTAAGTATCATTTTAATGGTATCCCACAAATTTTGATAGGTTGTGTTTTCATTGTCACTTGATCAGAAGTATGTTTTAATTCCGCTCTTGATTTGCCTGTTATACTTAAAATCTCTTTATTGACTAGCCTGCATTCCATACAATAAAACATTTTAGGCAGAAAATATAGTAGCATTTTTAATTGAGATAGCTTTTAAACTGGGTATCTCCTATTTTGATAGCTTATATATTTTTATAAGATGAAACCTTGGGAAATTAATCACCTTCCGTAGAGTTCTGAAGCAGGAAAGGTTTTCTTAGGTCCTTGGAGGACCATCAGGATTTATGTGGATCCCTTGTGGGATTAGGTAGAGATGGAAGTAACTTACCCACAGTTAGAGACAGAGATCTTCTCACTCTTCCCTCAGAGCTCAGACTGTAACCTGCGAGATGAATTTTACATACAAGAGGCAGCTCAGGGCAGAACTGATCTTTGCAATGCTCTCAAGGGCCCAGACCCTCAACACAAACCTCTACACTTATCTACTGTTATGTATATGTCCTGCTCATTTAATTCATCAAACTGCTTCAGGAAAGGGGTAAAATGGGTCTCGCCAAAAAGACCCCCCTTGTTGACAGACCTCTTATTCTGGTTCCTTTCAGTTCCATCCTTACACTGAAGCACAAAAGCTCAGTCAAAGTACTTTTATTTTTAACCATGGTACCTGCTAAAATCCAAATTAATCTGTGGAGGAAACACATTATATTTCTCTGACCTGGCTACAATAGAGGTGTCACTTAAGATGTTTCTTTAATATTTTTGGAAACCCTCACCTTTTTGCAGTAGTAGTACCTATCTGTTTCTGGACTAAGCCAGATATGAATATTATCATCATAACAAATTAGGAGATTTGAGTTACATGACTATAAGTCCAAGTTCTACTAGTTATATTAGTTCAGGATATATTCTATTATAAATTATAAATTGCTAAAAATCATCTTTATATGCCTAAAAAAAGTACAAATCCTTGATTCAAAATCTAGAACATATCTTGCACTCCTCTCATATACCTGACAGTGCTGGTCATTCACGCGGTTCTCCTCAAACACATCCTCGCCGGCAGTACTGAGCAGTCGTCATGAGCAAGCCAGGGCCGACTAAAGCCAAGGACGCCTATGTTTTAAATGGCCAAGCCTAACGGAAAATATATAGGAGCTCATGGTTTTACCACTGAATTTTTTCACCTGAAACTATTTGAACTTCAGCTTTCCCAAGACACCTCATACAGATTTGCCATCTAGTCCCGCCATTTCCATGTACTCTCCATCACACAATCTTTTTGCTTTGGCCAAAGCCAAGTCAGAGAAGCCACGACTACTACTACAGTCCTGGAGAAGCGGAGGCTGAAGAGTCTGTTCTGGTGCCACGGACTGCCCCTGCAGGCCTCACCTCGACTCCCGGCTCCCCGGCTCCCACTCGGCTCCACCAGACATCCTCTCTGAGCAGGTCCCTAGGCTTGGCTAAGTGGTCTAGCACGGTCCTGCCCTCCATTCAGGGGTTCTGAGAGAGCACTGCCCCTCCCCTCAAAGGTGGAAACACAGACTCAGACCTTGGATACGCTTGCAGGATCTCTGAGTGCAAATGTTTCCAGCAAATTTGGCATTATATCCTAACTTACAAAAGAATTTTGTAGCACAAAGAAAGTGAAAGGACTCAAATGTCATCGCGTATGTTTCTTTTTCCACAAACAGATATGGGAATGTTTGGCAGGGGGAAGGGACATATTTTATATTTTGGTGATTTTTTAAATAAGTAAAAACAGCTCCATATTTAAAAGTAATTCCAAAATAACAGATTAGTCTTGTCTGAGGAAAGGCAGGAAGGTACTTTGACAAGGAAATTGTTTATTTGTTATGCTTCCAAGGGGTTGAATTTAATTATAGAAGGCAGCAAAGAGCAGAGAAAAGAGCCTTAAAAGTTTTGAAAGAAAAACTAAGGGAAGGTTTTCTAGAAAGATTATATATTATATCTTTTTTAAATGGGGAGAATAAAGAAAAGGAGAGAGAAAGCCCATTGGGTGGTGTTCTTTGAATCTACCCAGAAACTCTTTCATCTGAAAGTATGGAACTTCATTAAAATAAGTAATTTAAGACAACAAATGTGGTTTTGGTGACTGCATCAAGAGAAAATACCTACTCTACACCTTGAGACATGAGTGTGGTTCAGCAGAGCCAGCAGTGTTATGCTATAACCCCTTTTTTGCTATCTCCAGCTTGCTTCAGATGGAACTTTTCAAAGCAGAGTCAAAATTTTTGCTATGGTGTCATCAAACTAAACGGGTTTGTTCACCTGCAGGCATCAAAGCCTAATCAAATGTGAACAGGAGTTGGCAGCAAAGAAAGTCAACGTTTATTTAAGGAAATTATGCCAAATCTAGAGTCACAGGTTAGCTAATGCATATGACCTGGTTCCCTGGCTTCTAGGGTTGGTTATATAGAGGGGAAATCACAAATCATAGTGACTAAGGGGGTTAGGGCTGTGGTCAGAATTATGGTCTCCGTTGATTGGTTGTCACTAGGAGAGGGAGTAATTGATTAGTGCATCTGGTCCTGATGTCAGCCATGGCATCACTCCGTCAGGTTTCATAGAGGTATGGTTGATAGGGTTGTTCTGCTCTTCTGGGTCTGGAGCTGAATTACATCTGAGGCCTAGATATTATTTCTAGTTTGGCTGAAACTGTGTCTCTATGGTCGACATACCCAAGGCTTTGTTCCTAAGACTATTTGATGTGTACCAGGACCTCATTGTCCTGAGGGCTTACTGCTTAAGGGAGTAGACATGCAAGGCAGAGGGAGGTGAGTGAGTCTGGGTCCTCCTAGGCTAGACAAGGCCAGTCCTAGGAGCATTCTGAGTCAAGGAAAGAAGGAGAAAAGGTCACATCAAAGAAATGATGTTTTTGCATGTTTACAATGGGATTATGATTTTTTAAAGTTACAGGTTTTTTATTCAAAGATTCTCAAAAGAAAACAGAAAAACTAACAATCTGATAAAATATATAGTTCAAAATATCTTTTAGCATTTAACAAGTTCTAGGAAAGAAAATTGCGGAGTTATCTTGAACCAAACAAATAAGTTACCACTGGTAAGTTTGTGGCACTAGTAAAATAAAAACCAAAAAAATTAATTCTCTTGAGCATATTGATATCTCTATGAAAATCTCTTTTTTAATCTGTACAAAAGGTCATTCTTCATAAATTAATTTTTTTAAATTTAATGGCTGTATACTATGTGATGTTTAACTAATTTGTTTTTATTTATTGATTTTAGAGAGAGGAGGGGGAGAGAGGGAAACATTGATTTGTTGTTCCACTTATGTATGCATTCATTGGTTGATTCTTGTATGTGCCCTGACCAGGGATGGAACCGCCAACCTTGGTGTATAGGGACAATGCTCTAACCAACTGAGCTACCTGGCCAGGGCTGATTTTTTTTTAATGTAAAGAGGCTATGTTTTCCAAGTCTTATCCAGATGAATATGGCACTTAGTTGAGATATTTCTAGCAGCAGATTTTACTTCCTGTTACAAATTATTTTTATAATATAATACTAACATTTTATATGATGATTTTTACTAGATGAGCTATCTAAATTTCAGCTTCCTAAAAGGATTAGATACTTTGGTTTTTCATGCAAAAGATGGCATGTATATATTCAATATGAATTACAAAGCAATATCAAAACAGAAATATACCTAGCAGAAAATATGGAAGTGGGTAAGAGCCAATAAGCATAAATTGTATATTTTTCACTATCTAGTACATTGTCATTGGTGCTAAAGAAACATTTACTATTAAAAAACAAAATAGGTCAATGGGCCCAGAGCAGTTCTACTATAGTAAATCAAATGATAACTAAAAATGCTTTATCTTACTCTTTTATTTTGTAGGTATTATTACTTGGCATTCAGAGCACATCAAACCCCTCTTGCTAGCAAAGAGAGCTGTGTCGCTATCTTGGAAAAGTCCAGACTGGATCACTGGATGCTGGGAAAAACAAAGGTAGCTGCTTCTTTATTGTTCAAATCATCACTGGTGATGCTCTACTGCATACCTTTATCCCTGGTCAGTGATATGAATGGCTCTATGAATTGTGTAGCTCAGCAGATGAGCCCCCAACCTAACAATGATCCTGGCTACAGTTGGATCTGGTGTCTCCAGGACCTCAAGGACCACAGGAGGAGGGTGTGCTCCTGTTCTGCATGTAGTTTGAGAGCCATTTAGCATTTCTACAATGAGATCTTTGAGTTCATTTCAAAATGTCCTTTTGTTCAATGCTACTTATTTCAGCACCACATGCAAATACACAAATCATATTAATGACAACAATGACTATCTTTTATAGTTTTGTCTATTTTTCAGTAGACTCTTGTGTTATTTACTGCACACCTAATTAGTAGTCTCGTTGTGTGTAGCTTTTCATTTGGGACAACATCACATCCCTGCTGGATTCCAGGATTTTATGGTCCATTCTGAATTACCCTACAACGTCAGCCTTAGCCTGAGTGTTGATGGTAATACTGCTGCTCCTCAGCAGAAATTACATCACTGTGGGTCATCTGTATCCCTCTCCCTGTGACCTTCTGTTGGCTATGGGTCAGCACCTCCATTAGAGACTGGGGAAAGAGATGAGAGATCATGCTGAGAAAATGGAACTCATAGCAGAAGCTATGCAGGCTTGAAGAATATTTGGGATCTCGTAAAACCATGTTAACCTCATCTTACACTTGTATCCATAATCACTGATTGGCTCAACCTTAGAAGTGGAATTGTGTTTACTTCCAAGAGGTTCATAATATTAGCATAATCAAGTCATTGTAAACTTTATTTAGATAATGGTATTCGTATTTATACTAAGCCTATCCTGGGATAGAGTGAATATCTATTTGGAAGCCCACATGTAATGCTAAAACTACGTCTCGTTTCAGGTTTTTCTCAAATATTATCATGTCGAGCAGTTAAATTTGCTACTGCGAGAAGTCATAGGCAGAGTGGTTGTTCTGCAGGCATATACCAAGGGGTGGCTTGCAGCCAGGAGATACAAAAGAGTCAGAGAGAAGAGGGAGAAGGGGGCCACTGCCATCCAGTCAGGTAAATGGTTCTGAATCTTGGCATTTCAGTAAGTACTGGGGGACACTCACCTCTTACTTTTATCATTGGTTTATTCTCTTCTTCCCTTCCCTTCCCTTCCCTTCTCTCCCCTTCCCTTCCCTTCCCTTCCCTTCCCTTCCCTTCCCTTCCCTTCCCTTCCCTCCCCTCCCCTCCCCTCCCCTTCCCTTCCCTTCCCTTCCCTCCCCTTCCCTCCCCTTCCCTTCCGTTTCTTCCTTGCTTCAGCACATATTTACTGAGTGCATTCCACAGGCCAGGTCCTGTGCCAGTGCTAGGGATATAGCAGTGAAGAAGACAGCCATGGTCCCTGACCCCCGGATAACCAAACAAGCCATCACAAAACACTGATGAACGGCAAGATAGAGGCAGCATGGAGTGGACAGATGTAAAGTCCAAATCACACAGGCACGTGGCAGCTCCCAGATGACTGGCATAATTTACACTGCAGGTCCATTACCAGGTTTCCAGCATCAGAATGTCTCATCCCACTTTCAGAAGGCTTTTCTAGTCGAGACAGAGCTTGTAAACCAAGGGAACAAATCCCTGGGCTCTGTCACGTGCCCAACCCAGGCAGTGCCTCTTTGCACACATGTGTATGTCATTTGTGTTACAAACAGCATTTGGCTCCTGTGTTCTTGACGAGTGGTTGTGAAAGCCCCAGCCCATCTTGAACATAGCAGATGATCTCCTTTGTGCTCTGATAATGCGCTCTCAGAAGTTCATTCTGGACTTCATGCCCACGTTCAACAAGAGGGAGAGCTTGGATGCTCAGGGAGAGAGGCAGCCATGCTCCTGGCGGGGGGCTTACTGCCTCAGTTCTCTAATGAAAGGACTTAACACGCCTCTGAGATTACCTTTCTCTTTCTCTTCATCCATGTCCTTTCATCCTCACCAGTGTTATGATGCTAATTATTCCCCTTGACTCTCCTCTTTATTTTTCTCTCCTTCAACTTTCATGTTTATACCTTCCTTCCAATAAAAAATATGGAAGAGGTCAAGCTCTTCTTTCCCACCCCCAAGTCCTGAAGACAGAGCTTCCTCTATGGAATGGGATGACAGGGAGCCACCTCGCCTGAGATAGGGGTCCCTGGTCATTCATAAGTGGAGTCCAGAGTGCTCTGGAAACTCACTGCCGGAATGAAAGTAACTGCTCCTCAGAAGCATCTTAGCAGCCACGCTGAGAGTACAGAGAGGCCCCCTTTCCCCATCATTGCTCACATATCTCTGCTTATTTTGTTCAGTGAGAAAACAGGAGGGAGGAGGAGAGGGGTAATAGATTGGAGGGAAAACAGCTTATATCAATTCTCTGGCACATTCGTAAATTAATGTCATTCCTAGCACATGGTTTTATATTTTTAGCCTGGAGAGGATATGATGCTTGGAGGAAATTTAAGAAAATAAGCAACAGAAGGAGTGAGTCTGCTGTTCATATTCGAGCAGGTAATTAAAACATCATTTTTATAGAATCCACTTGGAAATATTCAGTGATTAAGTTCATATGAGTTTAGAAAAGCTGAAAGGTTAATAATTCAGGAGCACTGGATTATTAGGAGTCAAGAATTCTAGTGGGGAGTTTTTGCGCTGTTTCTGACACACCCATGTATGATAATGATGAGAATAACCCTTCTTGAGCATTTGCTGTGTGCCACACTTGGCTACGAATGTGCTGAGTAGACACTCTTATACTCCCAGTGTTATGGAAGGGGGAACCGTGGCACAGAGGAGTGAAGTAACTTGTACATGATCCCCCAGCTAGTCAGGAGCAGAGCGAGCACTGGAGGACAGGCTGTTTGGATAGAGTTCACTTCATATACCTGCCAACTGAACAAATCCCTTTCCATCGTGGAGTCACATGGCCCTCATCTGTTAAATGAAAGCATTGGCTAAAAAGGTCTGGAAGGTGCTGTCCAACCTTGGAATTCTCTGACCATAGGCTAGATCTGTGCTCAGCATCACAAAGACAGAATAGCTTAGGGACTTCCCCAGCAAACTAAGTTTCCTTCCCCCAGGCTGTGTGCAGCTAAAGCGGTCCTCTGGACTTCATAGGGTGAGAATAAGTTGGCTTTTGTGGCTCAGCTTGGCCTTGGCTGCCTGAGCACTGTGAGCTCTAGTTCTTGGCTCATTAGTCCTTTCCTTGGCTCCCAGGTCACTCTGCCTTTCTGCAAGTGGCAGTACCCACAGTGGCTACCAGGCTGGGCTCCCTCTGTCATTTGGAGCTGCATATGCCTAATTGAGAAGCTGGAAAAAACAGGTCCCAACATGCCAGGAGCTCCAAGAACTCAACACTTTGGAGACAGAATGAGAACGTACCCAGTGCAGTGGACTCGGCAATAGAGAGCAGGGTAGTTTTTGGATAATGCCACAATTGAAGCAGACCTATAAATCAAATAGCCCATAACCTTTTCAAGGAGGTCCCTGCCGAGAACTTGGCTCCAGGGATACTCCTCAGAACTTTCTTAGACCACTGTAGAAGCCTGCCATCTTCATTAAAACCAAAATACTTGGGAGGAATGGTTGCCACTTAAATGTGAATGTGACCCTGACTGGGTGTCTCCCTTGGTTGGAGAGTCATGCTGTAAACCAAAGGGTCATAGTTTCCATTCCCTGTCAGGGCACATGCCTAGGTTCCAGGTTCAGTCCCCAGTTGGGGTGTGTAGGGAAGGCAATTGATCTATGTTTCTCTCCCTCTCAGTCTCCCTCCCTTCTTTTCTCTCTCTCTTTCCCACTCTCTAAAATCAATAAGCATGTCCTCGGGTGAGAATTTAAAAAATAAAATAAAATAAATGCAAATATGGCCTTGGTCAAAGTTGTAGGTTCAATCCCCTGTCAGGGCACATATAAGAATCAACCAATGAATGCCTCAATAAGTGCAACAACAAATCTCTTTCTTATTTCCTCTCTCCCTCTCTCTCTCTCAAAATAAATAAATAAAAGTTTAAAATAAATAAATAAATGCAAATGTGTAACTTTTATCACCAACCCCTAGGAATTCTAAGCTCTGCAACTGCAAAGAGTCAGGAGGATGGGTGCAATTCTAGTTGCAGCTTAAGAAAGACAACTCAGTGCATTTGCTCCCTACTTGCCCAGGTCCCAACACACACACACACACACATGGTTTCCCTTCAAAGAGGATACTGGGTTGATTTCTGATCTTGCTATTTGGCCCAAAGCCCAACATATGTTTTAAAATATAAACTTTGAGCTTACATATTGTTGATCCATTGAATCCAGTATGTAGGATAATAAATCAAATATTCCTTCTCTGAAAATCATGTTTGGAGGGCTCCCTGTGTTGGTGGCAGAACGGCACCAGGTGTTAAACTGGTATAGTCAGACTGGACTTTGGTTCAGCAACCTTGGGCATTGTCCCACAGAGTGAAAGGTCACAGGTTCGATTCCCCATTGAAACTGGAAAAGACACCAGAGCTTGCGGTGCCTGTCACTTGCCAAACCTAATAAACAGAGACAGAGACAGGGCACTTTATTCAGATGGCTGGTGATCTGAGAAGACTTGCAGGTTTGCTCCCTGAAACAAACCATCTTACATTTTCTTTCCAGGCCAACGTTTTTATAACAGGGAATAAAACGAGGTGCGGTGAGGGGTTTTGAAATTCAGGGAGAATTGGGTGAAAGAGACTGCAGCATTCTTGTCCTGGGCAGTTAGCTGTTCCCAGGGATGGTGGTCCTGTCTCTCCCTAGAAGAAAGTGGCCCGATGCCTCCACTTGTCCCCAGGCAGTGGTCTTTAGCACTGCCCCAGGAGGTGGGCTGTTTCTCCCAGGAGCCAGGATAGGCCCCATCTGTAGTTTCTGAAACAAAAGCTTTAACATATGCATTACTTACTAGGCTTATAACTACCTTAAACTAAAATTTTCCCACTCTGAATCCCCTTACCATCAGGGCACCTGCCTAGGTTGTGGGCCCCATCCTCTGTCGGGCACATGCAAGAGGTGGCCAGTCAATATTTCTCTGTCACATTGATGTTTCTCTCCTTCTGTTTCCCCTTTCCCTTCCCCTCTCTCTACAGATAAATAAATAAAATCTTTTTAAAAAGTCAGGTCATCTTTGTCATCATGATATCAGGACAGTGATGATCACATTATTTCTTTCTTGCTTTTCTTAAAGTATTTTTTATTGATTATGCTATTACATAATCAAAAAAAGTTTATTGTTTTCCCAATAAACTTTTGGGAAAAGTTTATTTAAAACTTTTCATAGTTTTCCCAATTTTCCCCCTTTATTCCCCTTCCACGCTGCCCTGCCAACCCTCCAGCATTCCCTTCCCCCTTAGTTCATGTCCATGGGTTGTACATATAAGTTCTTTGAGTCCTCTGTTTCCTATGCCATTTTTTACCTTTCCCTGTCTATTTTATGCCTACTAATTGTGCTTCTTCTTCCCTGTACCTTTTCCCCCCTATACCTCCTTCCCCTCTCCCCAGTGAACTCCCTCTGTATGATGTCCATTTCTCTGATTCTGTTCCTGTTCTGGCTGTTTGCTTAGGTTTTGTTTTCGTTGTTTTTCTTTTAGGTTCATCTGTTAATAGTTGTGAGTTTGTTGTCATTTTATTGTTCATATTTCTGATCTTCTTTTTCTTAGATAAGTCCCTTTAACATTTCATATAATAATGGCTTGGTGATGATGAACTCCTTTAACTTGACTTTATCTGGGAAGCACTTTATCTGCCCTTCCATTCTAAATGAAAGCTTTGCTGGATAGAGTCATCTTGGATGTAGATCCTTGCCTTTCATGACTTCGAACACTTCTTTCCAGCCCCTTCTTGCCTGTAAGGTTTCTTTTGAGAAATCAGCTGATAGCCTTATGGGAACTCCTTTGTAGGTAACTCTCTCCTTTTCTATTGCTGCTTTTAGGATTTTCTCTTTGTCTTTAGTCTTGGGTAACTTAATGATGATGTGTCTTGGTGTGTTCCTCTTTGGGTCCATCTTCTTTGGGACTCTCTGGGCTTCCTGGACTTCCTGGAAGTCTAGTTCCCTCACCAGATTGGGGAAGTTTTCCTTCATTATTTGTTCAAATAAGTTTTCATTTCTTGCTGTTGTTCTTCTCCTTCTGGCACCCCTATAATTTGGATATTGGAATGTTTCAGGTTGTCCCAGAGAATCCTCAGCCTCTCTTCATTTTTTTTGGATTCTTATTTCTTCATTCTGATCCAGTTGGATGTTTATTTCTTCCTTTTGTACCAAACCGTTGCTTTGAATCCTGGTTTCCTTCCTGTCAGTATTGGTTCCCTGAATATTTTGCTTTATTTCATTTTGGGTATTTTTCATTTGTTCATTCATTTTTTGACCAAGCTCAATCAGTTCTGTGAGCATTTTGATTATCATGGCTTTAAATTCTCCATCAGATAGGTTGGCCATCTCCTCATTGTTTAGTTCTGAGGTTTAGCTATGTTCTTTCATTGGGGCCATATTTCTTTGTCTTGGTGCAGCTGATAAGTTGTAAGGGGGTGGGCCTTAGGTATTCACCCAGGCAGGGTAACCCTCTTTGCTGTGCTGCGGTCTGCAGAGGAGGGGCCAGAGAGGGAACAGTGTGGCTCACCTGCTCATCTCTAGTGCACTTTCCAACAGACTCTCATGTCAGACTGAAAGTATCTCCCACCACAGCAACCCCAGCCGTAGCCCAGAGTCAGCTGTGAGTCTCAGTTTTCCCCTTAAGTCAGTCCCTCCCACACAGCTCTGCCCAGCTCAGTAGTCAGCCCTGCCCATCAGCTGCCTCACAGTGGTTTTTGTGAGTAGCCCACCCTGTGGGGTCCACCTTACTGGTCTGGTTATTCTGGTTGATTTTTTCTTTAATTCCTTGGTTGTTGGAGTTCCATGCAGTTTGACTTTCTGGTGCTATTGGTTGTTTATTGATTTTAGATTGGTTGTTATCCTCCTTTTGGTTGTGTGAGGAAGCAAAGGGTTTCTACCTACGTCTCCATCTTGGCCAGAACTCCACATTACTTCAATGCAATACCCGTAGGAGAGGTACCATGGAAGGGTAATTTTGTTTTATGGAACCAGAGAGAACACATTTCTTTAACAGGCTTCCTTCCTTCCTTCCTTCTTCTTTTTTTTTAAGCTTTGCAAACATTCCCCTTCCTTAACCTGGCAGCCAGTGTTCCCACTTATCAAGTGGCTTTGGGAATTTCCATGAATGTGGTCTGCAGAGGCTTGGACAGGCATGAAGACTTAAGGATGGCACTAATGCCATCTCTTCCTCTTGGAAGTAGAGTGTGGCAGCCAGAGCAAAAACAAGTCAAGTCCTTTTGCCTTTCAGCCAACAACATGAACAGGAATTAAGATGCTGGCTTTGTGTTAGCAGAAAAGATAAATGGACAAGGTAACATTTGTCACTTTATGGGCACTGTACTTTTACTTGAGAATGTTTTCCTTTTCTTCACATTTGAAGCATAGTTGTGTTTATCTAGAGAGAGAAGCAATTATTCTAACTACTCTGCTTTGGAGCGTGTTCTCCCCAAACATAGCCCTCTCATTAAAATCTCTTCCTGCAACTAGGACATTTCTGAGTAAAACAAGACCCAGGCCTAGCAGTCCTCTTACTTCTGAAGCCCACAGGGCGTGGTGTGGGGATGTTGTCACAGCACAGCCTTTTCTGGTTGTTTTCTGGTTGTCATTCTCTAATTCATTATTATTATTTAAATTTTTATTTATTGATTTTAGAGAGAGAGAAGAAAGGAGAGGAACACTGATTTGTTGTTCCACTTATTTATGCATTCATTGGTTGATTCTTGTATACACCCTGACTGGGGATTGAACTTACAACCTTGACATAGCTGGATGATGCTATAATCAACTGAGCTACCTGGCCATGGCTAATTTTTTTTTTCAACAAATTATTTTATTTGAAATTTAGATTCCATGGAATGCATTTGTTTGTATTTCAAGTTCTGGCCCATGGTCTTTTTTAATGGTGTTGCTAAGATATGCTATAGACTTATAAAAGCAGCCCTTGAAATTTAGGAAGCATTTGGCCTACATGTTACTACAGAGCATATTGAAATTTGTTTTCCTTTCATCTCCTTCCCAATAAAAGCAGCCGCATGGCTTATCCCTTTAGCTTCCTCAGAACTTCCTTTCAGAATTCCCGATCTATTAGGGCACATTCACATACCAGAAACAAGATGCCTTTTCATGCTGTCAACCTTTTTCATCTGAAATGTAAATTAATTCTTGCTGGTATGCCTTGACAGAGATCAAAGTCGGGGTATTAACCTTCCTGGGCTTTCTCCGGGTATCCATCCCCAGGACCAGGCTGCCACTGTTAGCAGGCCAGTTTTCCTGCGATGGGGCCCTCTTCCAGGCAACCCTTGGTCTAGGAGCCACTATATGAAAGATTCAGAGTCCTTTTGTAAATGACCTCATTACCACTTTAAACTAGGTGAGAAGTGATCTGCCTAGCTAGTGCTGAGTGTGTGTGGAGGGAGAGAGAGAGAGAGAGAGAGAGAGAGAGACACACACACACACACACACACACACACACACACACACGCTGCTGCTGCTGCTGCTGCTGCTGCTGCTGCTGCTGCTGCTGCTCCTATTAATTGTGGGCCCTTCACTCGAATTCCTGGAGCTTGTTTAAGTGGTTCTGACAGCGAGTGATCTCAGTGTGATGGAGGGAGGGAGGGACAGGGCTCCAGATTGGAAAGCTCTCCCCTAGCTCAGTGGGTCATTTCTTGCCTGTCAGTCTTTGAGGTAGGCCGCATTTGCATTTTCAAAATAAACAGATGCCTTTCAAATACATGAGCCGGTGGTCTAGAGATCTCTGCGGGCCCAAACAGTTCACCAGCCAGTGATCAAATGCTAGGAGAGAAAACAAATGGAAAAAAATACCCTAGGTACATGCACATACATTTCCTATGTGTATAACATTGAGCCTACAATGGAGGG
Organism: Trachops cirrhosus; assembly: GCA_028533065.1. NCBI lineage: Eukaryota > Metazoa > Chordata > Mammalia > Chiroptera > Phyllostomidae > Trachops > Trachops cirrhosus. Next base: position 47,682,306 of record CM052541.1, on the reverse strand, counting down.
CCTTTGTGAAAGGTGGGGATCTTGGGAGGGAGAGCGGAGGGTCCCAAGCGAAGGTATAGTTTATCAGTTTCCTGGTGGAGAGGCGAGTTTGGTGGTGCAGTGTGGTGGGAGGAGGCAGGGTGGCAACTGTGGGTACTGTCTTGGTGAGAAGTGGTATGTTGTGTTGTGGTTTTATTATTGGTTAATGGTGATCGTAGGCTTTTGCCATAGGAAACATTTCCCTTTAAATACCAAAGAATTAAAATCATATACTTTTAAATCAGAAAAACAAGATTGCACATATTAGTGTTCTGATAGATGGGATATTCTAAGTAAAAACTAAGTTATATATTATTTCATTAGTTTCAGAAAGTGAATATGACTAGATTTATTCAACTAAAAATGTATACATTCCTCAGTAAATACTATCAAAACAAAAAAAACCTAGAGGGAATTTTTAAAAGAGCTACAATGTCTCATTCTTTAGTTTTTTGAAAGCACGGGCTTTAACATTGCCCTTCTAATTCAAGATGCATTGTTTAAACGAGGGCAAAGTGGTGGACCTTCCTGTCTCAGAGGGGAAATGCCTAGAGTCGGTGATAGTGAAGCCCTTTGGGCAGGGGTGTCAAACTCATTTTCACCTGGGACCACATCAGCCTCAAGGTTGCCTTCAAAGGGCCAAATGTAGAGCTCCTTGCCCCTAGTTAAGGAGTAGTGACATTTATACAGCCCTACAATTGCATTCGGCCCTGTGAAGGCAACTGCGAGGCTGCTGTGGCCTCCTGTGTACCCCGGTGTAAATGAGTTTGACACCCCTGCCCAAAGGGGTGTCCAACCTTTTGGCATCTCTGGGCCACACTGGAAGAAGAAGAGTTGTCTTGGGCCACACATTAAATACACAAACACTAACAAAAACTAATGAGCAAAAAAAGGGTTTTAAGTAAATTTACAGTTTTTTTGTTGGGCCACATTCACAGCCATCCTGGGCTGCATGCAGCCCACAGGCCAAGGGTTGAACTCCCCTGATACCTCCATGGAGGAGCCTCTTCCATCCCCCTCCTCCTCCTCTCTGTCAGAGCATATGTTTGTGCTATAGTCTTTTCTGTAAGTCAGCCTTCATTCTCTGCTTGGACCCTCTGACTCAGGCTTAAGAACCAACAGCACCAAGCCACCTGGAGGACCATCAGTCCTACACAGAGCCATCACAGGTCCCTGTGTTGTTCACTCAGATTTTATTAATGCAGGCTCATTCGGCTTTGATTAATGCAGATTTAACCCAAGTCCATACTAACCTAATAATAACCTAATAACAATACTAATCACTGAGAAACAATCAGTAATACATCACAGGAGAGAATCGGCAAATAACGAACCTGAGTCTCAGAGTCTCAGTGTGCAGGTTCAAGAGACAGCCCAGTGGGCAAGAAAACCATCAGCATCTTGCAAGGAAGACTCTCCAGAGCCAGGTGGGCAACAGGACAGACAAAGTCCTCAGTCCAGCAGGGCAGAGCCTCCTGCAGTCAGTGCCGAGGTAGATCAGTGTGGCGTGGGGCAGCACTCTGGTGTGTGGAGCTCAGCTGTCTCAGCAGTGGTGTGGAGCCTGCCTCAGTTATATCTTGACAGTGTTGTACTCTACCCTTCTGGGTCTTTTGATAAATGTCTTGACCCCCCTCCCCATAGCAAGTGTGAACTTTCCCCAGGAGCCTATCTATGGGTGGTCCTACTCTGCAGACACAGCTGTTCTGATCATGTGTGCATATATCTTGAGTGTGTCCTTGCCAGATGTGTTCAGCATGACTTAGGTAGTTTTGGTCTTGAACCAAAATGTTATGGCTTGCTGGGAGCCACTTTGGTTGACATGAGCAATGCCATTTTGTTTTATATACTTTGTTCTATCTTGACCAGACCAATGCCATTTTATTGCTCTCCATACTCTCTTTCTATACCCCAGGAACAGCAGAAGAGTCCATCGGTTTACAGCACATTTTCATTGGATTGCTTCAGTGATGTGGACATCATTGTTTTCTCTTTCCCTCTGTCTTCTGATCAACTTCCTACTTTTCCCCCAACCTGGCCCTTCCAACAGCACAGATATTGTCAGAAGATAACAAAAGCACTAACAAACAACAGCTATTTCTCATTCTCATGCCCTGTGGGAAAAGTGCATTTCACAGTGTCAGCCATGACCCTGCCAACACCTTTGCCAGGGCTGAGGGGACGTCTCCCATGAGCCTGTGAACAGGCATCTTAAACTGGCTGCAGCTGGAACTGCTGGATGCCTCAGGGGACGCCAGCTGATAGGAGTTGCTTTAAATGCTGGTTCCAGAGGAGAAAGCAAGCATTGTGTCCAGACAGGCTCTAGCACACTGAGACACAATTTGCTATAGCAACTTAGAGGCAACTTAACTTCTTTTAGAAGCCTGGCCTTCCAGCATGACAGAATGAAATGTTTAGTATTTAAAACTGCCTGAACTTTTAAAGCTTTTTCTGTGTAAGGCTTCCTTCTAGCCTTTTCTAATGTTGAAGACTGGTCTCTTTAGCATTGCTGGTGGGTTAGCAATGACTAACTAGGTGGTTGCAGCAATTTCCTAGAGCCACATTTCTAGAAATATCCCAAGGTATGCAGGGCAACTGTATTTTAAATTAGAAAATTTCTTTCTTTCATTCCCTTATTCAGCTACTATTTGTTAATGACCTACTTTATGCTGGGGCTACTATGATGAACAGTGGGATTTAACTTGAGATTTTACATTTTCCGTCTCCAATACAGAGGGCTGTAACATGTGCTCTCCCTCAAAGCGATACTGTTTGTGTAAATCAGGCACTCTATATTATGTCAGCGCTCATTGGAAGGAAGTTCTATAAAACTCCAGTGTAAAATGAAGAGTCAAATCATTATAAAATATAGCTGAGGATATGCATTGAAATGACCCATGCTTCTCAAAAATAAAAGTGATTGTGGTAGATATTTTTCATTCTGACAAAGCTGTGCATAAGCAGATTGTTAATCACAAACCATACAGTAGAGACAGGTCAAGTGAGTGCACCATGGAGGGAAAAGGTCCACATTGAACAAACAGAAGAGAAACAAGCATGCCCTCTCTCAGGCCTGCTCTCACTTCTCTCTGAGCCTCAATTTGCCATTCTACCTCTCTCCCACCCTTTCTCCACTCACTCCATTTCTCTGTCTCTGTTCTTGGCCATTTCACACAAAATCTTAATTTCTCAAAATATGAAAGAAGACAAATTCCAAACTTTTCTTGGTCATCCGGCAGAAGCCAGCTGCATGTCTTTTTCTGGTGTTTCAGGCCATAGCCAAGTAATAATGCAGACATAGCTAGGGAAAGGGTTAACTGGTGCATCTGGGCTTGGGGTGAGTTCTGAACTGCATAGGAGCTCCACTGTCTTCTAAACATTGTTTAAAAGAAAACCGAGTGTCCTTCGGGCTTACACAAGGGGTCCTGTTCAGCCCACTCGCACACTGTCTGGGTTTCTATAACTCTAAAGAGCTGTGGCTCATTTCCAACAGTAATAAGCTTAACATTTTGGAGGAGGAAAATGTCGGGACAGGGTTGAAGGGACAAGCATTGTGATTTTCTTTGGGAAACATGCTTTGTCTGTGAGTAGGATCAGCACCTACAGAGAACCCCCAAAGCATGGCTTAGGGGGAGTAGCTTATAGCAGAGTGAAGGCCTGGCCCGTGGCTTCAAACTTTGTGTCCACAAGTTGGCTCTGCCAAACCTCGGTTGGGCACAAACAAAAGGATTCTTGCCGTGAAATAACCTGGAAGGCAGAGGAATATCTTTTGCTGTGAAATCAAATTATGACCCATGTTAGAAGTACACACCCAGACGTCAGGGTGCACAGAGAGGAAGTCGCATCGTGGGCTTGAGGTCCGCTGATGCCGGATGTCATATTGACATGGCGCGGAAATGTGCTTAAGGTGTTGGCACCAGCAGGTCTCAAGATTCAAATTTCAGAGCCTTTTCAATTTGGAATCAATTTCCCCTTTATAGACCTCATGTGGAGTTCCAAAATCTGGCTGTCAAGAGGTGGTATCTGAAACGGTATCTTTACCCCTTCAACATTGAATGGGGCAACATTATTATAATCAACAACATAATCAGGTTGCCATTACTTTTCAAGATTTTTTAAAATATAGAATCATAAAATGTGGTATTATATTTTGTAACCTTTATTAGTTCTTTATCCACATAACAAAGAAACGTTTACAGAAAAAAATTAATTTTGCTTTGGCAAGATGATCAGTTTTTTTTTCTCAAAGTCTCCTGTGTATAGAAAGGCAGATTTTGTTTTCTGCCTTAACAGATGAAACTGAAGCAAAGGAAGTTTAAATAACTTGGCTCCCCTTATGTGTTATGTGAGTTCCAGAATTGTTATCAGGGCCTTCATCTGAGTCTTCACCCAGTGATTTTTTTCAGCAGACCGTGCTCTACCATCCGTATCCATCTTGGATATGGCACATGGACACAGGGCACCAGTCAGAGCACGGGGAAGTGTTTTATACACCATCCTCAGCGTGTGGACTTTACAGTCAAACAATTGACTTTAAATCCTGACTATGCCACCATTTGTCACATGGTTTAGGGGAAAATTACTTAACTTCTGAATGTGTTTCCTCAACTGTAAAATGGGACTCATGAAAGCCTAATTCTCAGGAATATTGTGAAGATGATAGCAGGAGAGATATGGAAACCATTCTGAACAGTACCCACACAGGGTACATATCAGCTAAATATTAGTTCCTTTTCTATCCTCCCTTCCTAAATAGGTACTTCACTGGGGGGAAAAAATCAGTCCTCTAGAGTGAGCATAATAATGTTATAACTTCAAAGAAATGAAACTGTTTCTTGCATTTTCAGAGAAAATATAGAACCTGCCAAATCTCAAATACAGTTACAATAAAAGCTTTATAAAAGAGAATTCTCCAAATCTTAACTTATGTCTTGCTTATTTGACAGGGAAAAATTCACATACAGTAATAACATGAAAAAGATTTCAGGTAGTTTAGTTTTTGCAAAGAGCTCTGTTCCATCACGTTGAGAATTTGATTCACTTGTGCAGATAAATCTTTCAGTGACTTCAAAATCATTAAGACTTAGGTAGTGTGCTGCTGACATCATTTTTTTACTCACATGTTTGAGGCCCTTCTGTAACTTGTTCTGTAAAAGAGCAAGTCCTCTCCTCACCCCTTCCACAAAGTCAGAACTTCTAAAATCCAGGAATGAAACATCACCCAGATTTGCAGCCTGCTAATGTGGAAAGAAAGTCGCCTTTCGGATGTCTGAAGAATTGGAAGATCTTGGTGTGCCTATCACATTTAACCCACAGTGACGGGTGATTGGCAGCATAACAGCTGAGAGACAGCCATTTGGCCACCAGTTCAAACCCCAACATGAAGAGCCATAGCAGGATCACGGCTTGATTTGCTGTGGCCATGAAGTCTGAATCGCCAAGCACAGAGGCAGAGGCAAAGGTGACAGCTGGTAGCCATTCTCCTCAATAAAGTTGTGACGGTTGAGATGTATAAGCAACCAGATCCTGCTAATTTCATAGACTTTGAGCCAAGTGCTTAGTGTCAAAACCAGCTACGGTCAATGATGCAAATGGCTGTGAAGGGTCCCTCATCAGCAACAAGGCTCTCCCCACCAGGCTCTTTCCTGCTAGCAGGTTAGGAGCAATTGGATCCTGCTTTCCAGCATCAATCCAGTTTGAGGAGAAGGAGGCTTTGTCATTTTATTTCTTTACAAGTCAAATTTATAGAGATATAGTGTACATATAGTAAAACTGAAACAGTTTGATAAAATTGGATGAACACATGCAATTAGGTAACCCCTTCTACAATCAAGAAAAAGAACATTTCTGAAAAGTTCTCTCATGCCCCCTTTTTTTGAGAAAATATTTTATATTGTTTTCCAGGTGCTTATTATATATTTTATATTTTTATACATCTTTATACTCCATAATAATTTGGTGTTGTTTAGACATCTATGCCTCTTTATGCTTTATAGCAAAATGACATAACAGCACTTTATAGTTTTCCATGGCATAGTTTATGTAGGAGATTTTTATCTCCCAGATCTTATCCAATGTTCCTGATGGCTCCGGAGTAGTAATGATAGAGGTGGTCGTTCCCCCATTGTAAGGGAGGTAACGTGTAGCGTGGCGGAGCTGCACACTGCTCTGGAGTCGGACTGCCTAGGCCGGGTGCTTGGTCGGTTGGTTGATTTCCCAAAAAAACAAATGATTCCAATCATTTATTTTTTTTTAATTCATATTTTATTATATTTTTTCCATTACCATTTAGTCCCCTTAGACGCTATTTCTCCCAGCAATCCCCACACTGTTGTCCATATCCATGAGTCCTTTGTCCTTTTTGCTCAGTCCCTCCACCCCTAACCTCCCCTCACCCAGCTGTCATCTGCTGTCTGTCTATGAGTCTGTCTCTATTCTCCTTGTTGGTGCAGTTCGTTCATTAGATTTTTCATATGACTGAAATCATATGGTACTGGTCTTTCTCCGACATCCCTCTTCCCCCAACCTCAGCTCCTGGTGACCATTAACAGGTTTTCTGTCCCTATAATTTTGCCATTTCCAAAATGTCATATAAAGGGAGTCATATACTATGTACACTTTTCAGTCTGGCTTCTTTCACTTAGCATAACACTTTGAAGACTCATCAGTGCTGTTGTGTTTGTCAGTTTGTTCTTCTTCAGTGCAGAGCAGAATTCTAGTGAATGGATGTACCACTGTTTCGTTTATTTACTAGCTAAGTGACATTTGTTTCCAGTTCCTGGTGATTATAAGTAAAGCTGCTACAAACATTCAGAACTTTATCTTTTTAGAAAAACTTATAGAGAAGTAACTAACTTTGCTTTATGGGAAATCAGGACTGTACGAACAATCTACAGTTTATACAAAGCACTTGCACTCGCCCTACTCCTTATACCACAGTAATCTTGAGAACGAGGCTGGGAATCTTACCCCATTTCATAGATGGAGGCTAAGAAACCTCCCTGCCACCCAGACTGCCTATCTCCTAAGAAGCTATGTTTCCCTCAGAATATTTTCTTAACATCAAGTCTGTGCAGAACACTTTGTTAGATGCTTTGGGGGTATTCATAAAAACAACATAAAATTGATTTTTTTCCTTCAAAGGGAACAGTCTGATATTCCACATCATGTGTTATCAGGGGAATGCAAATTAAAGTCACAAGATGCTACTACGGCACCTATTAGAATGGCCACAATCAGGAACACTAACACCAAATGCTAGTGAAGATATGAAGCAAGAGGAATTCTCATCCGCTGCTGGTGGAAATACAAAATGGTAGAGCCACTTTGGAAGACAGTGTGATGGTTTTTTAGAAAACTAGACATACTCTTACCATATGATCCCATAGTTCATCTTCTTGCCATTTACCCAGAGGATTTGAAACTTAAGTCCACACAAAGACCTGCACACAGATTTTTAAGGCTGCTTTATTCATAATTGCCAAAACTTGGAAGCAACAAAGATGTCCTTTAGTGGGGGAATGGGTCAATAAATTGTGGTAGATCCTGACAATGGAATAGTATTTGGTGCAGAAAAGAAATGAACTGTTAGATCATGAAAAGACACAAAGGAACCTTAAATGCATGTTACTAAGTGAAAGAGGACAATCTGAAAAGGCTACATACTGTATGATTGCAACTATATGACATTCTGGAAAAGGCAAAACTTTGGAGACAGTAAAAAGATCAGTGGTTGCCAGGGGTTAGAAGGGACGGAGACATGAATATGTAAAGCACAGAGCATTTGGGGAGCAGTTAAAATACTCTGTATGACACCATAATGGCGGATAAATACCACTACACATTTGTGCAAATCTATAGAATATACAACACTAAAAGTGAATTCTTATGTAAATTACGGACTTTGGGTCATTACAATGTGCCACTGTAGGTTCATCATTTGTAACCGGGGTACCGCTCTGACAGCGGATGTTGATAATGGTGGATGGAAGCTATGCATATATGGGGTAGTCAGTACATGGGAAGTCTCTGTGCCTTCCCCTCAGTTTTTGTTTGGAAGCTAAACCTACTCTTAAAAAGTAAAGCCTGTAAAAAGGTGATGGGAGTGGGGGGAGTCTGAAATGGAACCAGGACCAACACACCTGCCAGAGCCTTGAAAGGAGTATTAAGCCAGGGCCAACTAACACAGCCACAAGAAGCAAGTGATCTTTGAAGCTACCCCACCCCCTCCCAATCCTTTTTAGAAACAGGCAGGGCATAAATTATAAGGAATAAATCCAACTGAGGCCGATGGGAGTCAGAAGAGAAAAGAGCAACTGTCCCTAGATGTATGAAGGGAAGGGGAATTCCCCAGACAGTGTTGTTCCAGGTCAGGCAAGAAACTGATTTCTAGGATAAGAGTAAACCTCCCTCCTTAGCTTCCAAGTTAGAGAAAGCAATTACCAGGCAAGAGTTTCTTTGAACTCAGAGTTTGGCTGGAATAACGACTGAAGTTAAGTACTAGAGAATCAAAGTGGAAAATGCTTTCATAGGCCTAAAATTACTAGATTTGTTTTGTGTGGAAGCTAGAGTTTCTGATGCAGCTGCAGGGGGGAAATATGTCAATGAGTTTCTTCCCTTAAGAAAAAATTTAGTTTTTGATGCTGCTCTTGCCGGTTGGACCTCCCACAAGTTGGCCTCTTTATGTTCTGATAAGATGGCTGCTGACCAGCTGTCACTCCAGCCAGAAACCACACTGGCCCCTTGTGCAATCCACCAGCAGCAGTTAAGAAAGGAAGACTGGGCTCTTGTGCCTCATCTGTATGCGCCTTCTTTGCCAGGTACAGTGGGCACCCTTTGCCAGGTCCATTATGAGGGCAAGAAAGCTTACCCAGCCTAGATCACTGACCAGGACATCTACCCAGACGGTCTCCCTGCTGGAAACAATGCCTGGGTCTGTCCTCTGGTGGGTCATCAAATGCTAGGCTAGGCCAGGCAGGGCCTCCTCTGGCAGCAGCTGATCTGTGGGGGCCTTAGAAGTCCAGGCATGTGATAGAAATAAAGTCTGAATTTTTATTTTCATTTATAAAGGGAAAAATAAAAGAGTAGAGATTAATGTTTTTTAAATGTTTAAATAAATGGGGCTGCACCATGTGACATTTAGGAATTCGGGTTTTAGGACAAAACTACTTGGGTTCGAGCCCTAGCTCTGCCATTCTCCAGCTGTACGTAAGACCTGGGCAAGTCACTGAACCTCCCTGTGACTTCGCTTCCTCAGCTATAAAATGGGAATAATAGTGGTCTCTGCCTTTTAGAGAAGCTCTGAGGGTGGAATGACTTGATTTTTGTAAAGGGCTTAGGAAAAAGCACAGAGCCTAATAATTCATACATTTGTGATAGTTAAATAAAAATAATGGATATTTCCCTAGCTCCTGATCTTAATGAATTCTTCTCTTCCCTCCCTCCGCCACCCTACCCCTCCACCAAATCAAGCCAAATGTATATGCCTGATTTTTCTCTTCTTTCTTATTTCAGTCCTTACTATCTGTTACCTCCCCCTCCTCATATTAGTTCCCTGTGGCTATCATAGCAAACTACCCTTAACTTTGTAGCTTAAAACAACAGAAATTTATTCCCTCACAGTTTAGGAGGCTAGAATTCCAAAATCAGGTGTCAGTAATGTTGATTTTTGCTAGAAGCTCTGAGAGAATTCTTTCCATAACACGCTCCTGGCTTCTGGTGGCTCCCTGCAATGCATGCCATTCCTCAGCTTGCAGAACAATTGCTACACTCTCGGCTTCAGTTGTCACAGTCTCCCTGTGTGTCTCTGTGTCTTCACATGGAGTTCTTATAAAAACACTAATCCTTGGATTTCTGACCTGTCTTAATCCAGTATGATTTCATCTTAAATTAATTATATCTGCAAAGACCCACTAAGGTCACTTTCTGAGGTTCCAGATAGACATGAATTTTGAGGGAACACTAGTCTACCCAGTTCACCACCTGAAAAGTTTCAGGGTGCTTTCACATCTGTTAGCTCTTTTTATTCTTACTTTCTGTGTTAGAATGCAAGTTCCATGAGCGTAGGTAAGAGCCATGCCTCAAGATGCAGCTGGCATTACTTAATGTGGGAATGTTTCCTGGACCACCTTAAAGGAATGGAAAGATGATGTCACCAGGCTAGGTGATGCCAAAATTAGGAGAGTCACCCAGAAGGAGGATGAAGGGCAGGATGAAAAAAATCTCATTTGAGGAAATAAAGGAGAGAGTTCAGAGATCTCAGGTATTCTGATATGGTATCTCTAGAAGTAGCAACAGCCAGAGGCAGAAGGAAGGTACAGGACGAGGGAGAGCAAGATATAGATCTCAGGTCAGGGAGAAAAGAGATGGGACAGAGTTCAAGTTGACCACCTTGGGGCAGATCCTGAAGACCTCTTCTGTGGGAAGGTGGGGCCCTCCTGCCAGTATGGTTTCTTCTAAAGCCAACAGTCCCAATTGCAAAGAACCTTCCCTCTCTAGATAGATACCCAAGGTAGTCTGAGATGTTGGAACATCTTTATCCCACTTGACCTTGAGGGTCATGGAGAATGGAAGAAGAGCTGTAACAGCTGGGGTAAACCCTCTGCCTTTTCCACTCAAGCCATCAGGTGTTCTGGTAGAGAAATATTTAGGTGTTCTCAACATGAACTAAGCTTACTAGATAATGAAAATCTGCCATTGTGATATTCCTCAACTGAGTATAGTGTGTGGCCTGTATTTTCTGTGGCAGCGGAACTGCTTGCCAACCCACAATGGTCTGTGAACAGGGCTGCAAGAGGAAAGGGAGGGGCAAGGCATGCCTGAGAGGCAGACATGTGGAGAGGAGGAGGAGACCTTACTCCTCTTTTACTTCCCTGGTGGTAGCAACTGAAGAGGCAGTGGAAAGGCCATCCAGCTGTGGAACTCATGGTGCACTCATGACCTCTGTTTGTCACCCAGCTCCCTACCTGACCAATGGGATCAATGAGACAGAGAGGTTCCCAAATTACTCAATATCACCAAGCTAGGAGGGAGTCCAGCCAGGATGGTTATTAATTCTCTTGTCCTTACCATTATGCCCTTTCCAACCACACTGTATTAAATCTTAAAAATAAGCACCAAATCTGTTGAGACTCATCGTCCTAGAGCCTCAAACCATAAGACGGATAATGTGGGTTTCCTCGTCAGGTGGTGTCACCCAGATTGATATTTCATGTCCATGTGGGAGCATAGCATTGAGGAGTTTCTCCTTTGTTTCATTTCCCAGGGCGCCCTTCAGACCAAAGCAGTGACCCACAGCTTGTCACAGGAGGCTCCAGGGGAAGTACCCAAGTTCAAGACTGCCGTGAGCCCAGTGACCACAAAGGTGAGGTCATTAGAAGTTTGGAATGGGTGTCCTATATTTGACACATTCCAGAGAAGTTTCCAGAACTGGAAATGATCACTTGATATGGACCTTCTGTCTGCCACTCTTTTTTCTTTAAGAAACAGCTGGCTAAATTCAGAGGGAGCCTTGCAGGGGGCTGTGAAAGGTGATTTCATGGAAGTGGAGAGAGTAGGCAGAGATAAGCTAGTTCCTCTGAAGCTTCTCCCTCTGCTCACTTACCTGTTTGCTGGGTAAACTGGTCTAGTTGTGGCTCTCCTTCCTGACAGCCTCCCTTCAACCTGTTCTTTCAGAACACACCTGACATGCTTCTATCTGATTTACCTTGAGATTTATGAAAGTTTAGCTTTTCAGGCAGACCTTTCTATGATCTTGACATTGTACATAGATGCGTAGACCTAAACTGATTGTGAACATTCATGGGGTAGGGAGGACTGCCTACAAGATACTAAAACTTCAGTATTTGGTCTAAGTCCTTCATTAAGTAACATCAGTGTAAAATGAAGGGACAAAATCATTAGTTTTCAAACATTTAAAATATATTGAGTTCACCACAAAGTTCGTAAGAGGACTCTAGTAGTGCTTAGTTGTCTTTAACTTCTTTCAAAACAATTTTGTTGGGCCCTGGCTGGTGTAGCTTAGTGGATTAAGCGCGGGCCTATGAACCAAGAGATCACGGTTTGATTCCCAGTCAGGGCACATGCCTGGGTTGCAGGCCAGTTCCCAGCAGGGAATGCACAGGAAGCAACCATACATTGATATTTCTCTCCCTCTCTCCTTCCCTTCCCCTCTGAAGATAAATAAATAAAATCTTAAAAAAAAAACAATTTTGTTGGATTGTATTACAACAGCTGTTATTTCAGCATGCATTTAAAAATTTTATCAAAATTGGTAAATTTTTATATAGCCATTTTAATATTGAAGATGGAAGAAAATTCGCAACATTTTCAGCATATTATGCCTTATTATTTCAAGGAAGATAAAAACTCAACTGAAATGCAAAAAAAAAAAAAGATCTGTGCAGTGTTTGGAGAAGGTGCTGTGACTGATCAAATGTGTCAAAAGTGATTTGTGAAGTTTCCTATTACGGATTTCTCACTGGTCTGTCCAACCACAGAGTCAGGTAGACCAGTTGAAGTTGGTAGTGATCAAGTCAAGACATTAGCTGAGAACAGTCAATGTTCTACCATGCAGGAGATATCCGACATACTCAAAATATCCAAATCAATGAAGTTATTGGTCAAAATGAAAAATGTGTCTCTTATTTTACAGAAAAAATTCAATGGACTTTTTGGCCAACCCAACAACTGGAATCTCCCCTTTTGGCACTTTGAGGGTCCCTGGACTTCTGCTTGAAGAAGCAGCTCTGCTTTATTAAATATGACCTTTAATGCTAATGCTAGCATTTCATGAAAAGTGAGGATGAATTGCTCTGGCTGGGTTTTACGGCAACAGCTTATCTGGCAGGCCCAGCAATAAGGCTTCTGGGCACTCCCAGCTCCTTTGTAATCTCTCTCCAAACCTATGTTTTAAGGAAATGCAGAACTAGAGCTTTCCCAGGGGACAAGGTTAGGAAGCAGGAGGAAAAGAGAAGGGGGAACCCAGGGAGCAGCAGTGTCTCATGAAATTGAGGGGACTTGGCATTTTGTAAAGACTTTGAGCCTGAATGTTTTCAGATGGGGTGGACATTAAAACCCCACCACTCCCGTGCTCTTTACCTGGTACCACACACGTTTATGTCACCTGGGTGGCCCCAAAGGCATGTGAGTTTGCAACACCTGCTATGCTGTTTTCTTTCCCTTGTGGTAGTCAAATGCTTTTTCATCTTATTTCAAAATAGTCCAGTAAAGAATTGGCTCGATCTTCCTGGGAAAATGAATGGCAACCCTCTGTCTGCAGAAGCCTCAAGTCTGGCATTTTGTGAACGTTCCTGCTATTTAAGTTCATCATTTAATTTTCCCAGCCACGTCACTCATCTGATTCCTCTAACCTGATCTGTTCAAGTTAAGATGAGTCACCCTATTTGACTTTTCTGGTTTTTTCCACATCGCCATTTCTCTAGTCTCCTCGTCCCCAGTGGTCTGCCAGAGGGATGCCAGGACACTCCAGCTGTCACCAGGACACTCTTCAGAGCATTTGACAAGTTTGACAACCTCCTTAGATTTTACTTATTTATTTTAACCTTTTCTTAAATTGAGGTACAATTGACATATAATATTATATTAAGTTTCAGGTATGCAACATAATGACTACTTCTTTTTATTTAAGTTTATGTCTTTACTCCGATCCAAATCCTTCTCCCTGCTTCTCCAGCAGAGCTGGGGGATAGAGGAACAGACTTCATCTAAGCTTTATAAAGAATATTCTGTAAGTTTCTGTTTGGTTTTTATACTTCAAATAACTCTTAAAATCAATATTTTGATGACTGAAGTGTAAATGAATAAGAAACAGGGAGTAAGTTTTTCTTTCAATTACATGAACAGAAATTCTGTGCATTTTTTATTGGAAAGCTGGGCAAAGTAACCAGGGGCATTTGCTAAGCTCCAAGTAAAAGTGTTGATGCCTCCTCTCTTTCTGGTCGTGGACTTCGCAGCTTCCTAGGGACTGTCCCAAACCTAAGGGGCTTGGTGGTCTTTCCTGGCTTTGCTTTTGCCTCTTCCCATCTACGTTGCTATTCAGCTCCTATTGCTCCTTTTCATCCTGAAGATCTCAAGATAGGTGCCTACAAAGCACACAAAAGCAATCCTGGCTTTCCACACAGATGGGACCATTTGGGCTTTGATCCATGATGGTAGGTCTTGGTGCTGCTGAATTGGGCCAGAGAACAAGGTTAAAAATTGTGTCAATTTTCCTTCTTAATAAGAAAACAAAGGTATTTATGTCCCAGATGTGGACTTCTCTTTTTTCTTTTTATGTCAGTGCTTTGTTTTATGTTGCTTATCTCAGTATTTCAAGTAAGCTTGGGCCAAACAGTGTTTTAGACTCTCCAGGAGGGAGGAACCTGCCTGGCCCTCTAACTGGAGGAGTTCGTCAATCAAGAGAAGGCAGAGGAAAGGGGAGGAGAGGGAATCAGTTAATGAAATTCTGAAAGGTTGTGGCTATTTTTCTTGACTTATGCTCTTTTCCCTTTTTTTAAATATATTTTATTGATTATGCTATTACAGTTGTCCTATTATCCCCCCTTTATTCCCCTCCACCCTGAACACCCTCTCCCACCCACACTCCCCCCCTTTAGTTCATGTCCATGTGTCATAAGTTCTTTAGCTTCTACATTTCCCATACTATTCTTGCCCTCCCCCTGTCTATTTTCTATCTACCATCCATGCTACTTATTCTTCGCATCTTTCCCCCCTCTCTCCTCCCACTCCCCTGTTGCTAACCCTCCATGTGTGCTCCATTTCTGTGGTTCTGTTCCTATTCTAGTTG
>CM052541.1:47651715-47666985 GCA_028533065.1 Trachops cirrhosus | reverse complement strand
CTGTGGTTCTGTTCCTATTCTAGTTGTTTGCTTAGTTTCTTCTTGTTTTTGTTTCAGATGTGGTTGTTAATAATTGTGAGTTTGCTGTCATTTTACTACACAAGTTTTTTATCTTCTTTTTCTTAGATAAGTCCCTTTAACATTTCATACAATAAAGGCTTGGTGATGATAAACTCCTTGAATTTGACCTTATCTGAGAAGCACTTGATCTGCCCTTCCATTCTAAATGAAAGCTTTGCTGGATAGAGCAACCTGGGGTGTAGGTCCTTGTCTTTCATGACTTGGAATGCTTCTTTCCAGTTCCTTCTTGCCTGTAAGGTCTCTTTTGAGAAATCAACTGACAGCCTGATGGGAACTCCTTTGTAGGTGACTATCCCCTTATCTCTTGCTGCTTCTAGGATTCTCTCCTTCATTTTTACCTGGGCTAATGTAATTATGATATGCCTTGGTATGTTCCTCCTTGGGTCCAACTTCTTTGGGACTCTCTGAGCTTCCTGGACTTCCTGGAAGTCTATTTCCTTTGCCAGATTGGGGAAGTTCTCCTTTATTATTTGTTCAAATATCTTTTCCACTTGTTGTTTCTCCTTTTCCCCTTTTGGTACCCCTATAATTCGGATGTTGGAACGTTTAAAGATGTCCCGGAGATTCCTAACCCTCTCCTCATTGTTTTGAATTCTTATTTCTTCATTCTTTTCTGGTTATATATTTTTTTCTTCCTTCTAGTCCACTCCAATGATGTGAGACCCATCTTTCATTCCATCACTATTGGTTCCCTGTGCATTTTTCTTCATTAAACTTATTGTAGTCTGCATTTTTTCATCTAATTTGCGACCAAAATCAACCAATTCTGTGAGTATCCTGATCACCAGTGCTTTGAACTGTGCATCCGATAGGTTGGCTATCTCTTGGTCACTTAAAAGGATGGGTTCTGGGGTTTTCAATTCTTCTTCTACTTGAGTCATCTTTTTGCTGTTCTTTTTTTTGGGGGGGCGGATCTTGTCAAGCTCCTGTAGTGAGGGGCGGGGCCTTAGGTGTTCACCAGGGCTGGGCACCCCAGTTGGTGGGTTGTGAGGCTGTATGTGGGGGCGGGGTCCAAGAAGGAACAATGGCGCTTACTCTGCTCTCTGTAGGACCCCAGACCCTTCCGCCACTTTCCGCAAGCCAACCAGGCCCCTCTGGCACCAATTCAGGTGTGGGTGGGCCTGTGCACCCCGCGGGACCTTCCTTCTCAGTCAGTGACCCAAAGCTCTATTTTCCGGTGCTAGGACCCTGAGTTGGGTGCAGTGCCTTGCTTCACAATGGCCGCCTCGCTGGGTCTGGCAGTCGCCACCCCCTGGCCAGGGCCCATCAGCCACCGCTGCTTGTGTGCCCATGGTCTGCCTGCTATGGACTTGCGTGCCACCCCAGTTGGTCAACTCTCTGCTCCGCGTCCCTTGCCCAGCCCGACTCCGCCCCTCCTACTGGTCTGGATGAACGTGTCTATTTTAACTTCTTAGATGTTCAACTTCCATACACTTCAATTTTCTGTCAGTTCTGGTTGTTATTTTGTTTCTATATCGTTGTTGTCCCTATCTTGGTTGTGCAAGGAGGCACAGTGCGTCTACCTATGCCTCCATCTTGGCCGGAAGTCCCCTTTTTTTAATATTGTTTCACTCTTTGTCATAATGTTTGTATAATAATAATAATGTAATGTTGCATTTAAGTTTTTTCTCTTTATCCTTTTGGTGTTTATAGTGCTAATAACAATAATACAGGTGGTCTTATCTACCACCAATAGTTCAAAGAATTACATTTCTTCCACACAAGAAATATCTATGTCTAAGAAATCAAATTAATGATGTAGAATCAGAACCCACTCTTCATAGACTAGATAACACAAAAACAATTGATTTCCATATTTCTTTTTGTATATTGTTATAACATAAACTTTTTATATTTTGTCCATCTCCTACAAATATATGTCACAATTGGCATATTTATAAATTATCATCATTGGTTATATTTTGGTTCAAATGTTTCTAGATTATCCAAAATGAGGATCGCAAATAGGTGCTGAGTCTCTTTCCTACCCCAATTGATTGCTAGTGACCACATGCAACTATTGTTCTCAGTTCTGGCCACACATTAAAATTATTTGGGGAGCTCTTAAAAACTGATGCCAATCCCACCCCAGGTCAGTTTCAGAATGCCCGGGGATAGGCTTAGGCATATTTAAAACCCTCCTGACAGTTCTAATGAACAGAAATTGTTAAGAATCACTGCTCTGGAGTGATGTCTCCAAAACTCCTACCTGGATCCTTTCACCTTGAGGGCTCATTAACAACACGAATTGCCAGCTCTCATCCCAGGACTTTTTGATGCACTAGGCCTGGGGCAGGGCCCACGAATTTGTGTTTCTACCAAGTTTTAGGTGATGTTGATGTTTCCTGGGATGTGTTCTCAAGGAGTCAGATGATGTGGGGTCAGTACTTTGAGGACCACTGATGTGAAGCTTTGTGTTAAAAAGGAATTTGAAGGTGAAGGAAAGTTTACTGAAAGAGGGTCATGATGCCAGGGTCACAGGAAGGAGAAATTTTATTTGTCACCCGCACTCTTGAGAAACTCATCAGTGAACTGTCCTTAATAACAGTGTAGAAATGCATTATTCTCCATTTGCAGTTCATCATGACCACAGTGTGACAGTTCATTCCTTGACCTGCGATGCCCCTCAGCAGGCAGCCCTGCCCATCCCAGCCAGGACTGGAAGCTGGTCTCCTAACTCTGTCTAGCACAGGGCTGTTCCAGCACCTGCATGCTGCTGCTGTTGCCATCTACCTCACCTGGGGGCCTCTGATCTCTGTGCACTATTGCCGGACAGAAGCAACGAGTTTTCCTATAAGCACGAGTTATTATCCTATTTGCTGGCTGGGACCTAGCACTGAGCGAGGCCCGCCATCGCAGAAAAGGTCAGCTTTGATGATGTGTCCTGAATAAAGGCTGCAGAAAGTCAGAGCGCAGCACGAGGGCTGGAGTGAGGTGGCGCAGAGAGTGCAAATGTGAACCTTATCTAACACTGCCTATTTCTCAACGTATGTTTAGATCTCTATGTTTTTGTTTGTTTTCTCTCAGGTCTGAGGGTCTTTGCAGATCATAAAAGCAGTCCACAAGCTGAATCCAACAGTGGTCATGCAGAGACTTCAAGCTCTCCTTCTGTCACTGAGAAAAGTCGGTGAGTGTCTTCTACAAAATTTCCCAGTCTCATACGCAGGGGATCCAGAAGTGTTTCCTATCAGATTCTCCCTTGTTAGAGGTCCTTACCATGTGGGCAAAGTCTTTATTCTACAGAGTAATCTGAACACCATGCTGCTTTTGTGTTCTCTTCATGGTCAAACCTGCACGTGGCTTCATTAGGTTAGAGCGATGGTTCTCAGCTGGGTACTGTTTTGCCCCTCTGTCCCTGGACTTCGGCACTGTCTGGAGACATTTTTGGTTGTCACAACTTTAGGGGGAGGAGTTGTGCTAATAGAATCTAGTGGGCAAAACCCAGGGATGCTGCTACACATCCTCCAATACAGAGGACAGCCTCCCACAGCAAAGAATTGGCTAGCCCAAAATGACAATAGTCCTGAGTTTGAAAAACCTTGGGTTTAAGCTGAAGCAAAAAAGAAGTATCATTTCCTGTCTACCCACATATTTTAGTTAAATATACTTCAAAATGATGTGCCCCAGGGGATTGAACCCCCAACCTAGGCATGTGCTGGTGACCTTTCAGTTGGTGGGATGACGCCCAACCCACTGAGCCACACGGCCAGGACCACCTCTTCCTACATTTACAATCAGACTTCCTCAAATCAGTATCCAGGTCAGTTGCCTCACTAACCCCACCCTTTCTTAATCCTGAAATCTGATCTATGTCCTCACCACATCCCTAAAAATGTCCTTGGGAAGCTTAGCTCTGTCACTAGAGTCTCATCTTCATCAAAATCAGCAAGCACGCTGGGCCATGCTTTCCCTAAACCCCACTATTCTACAGGTGTCTGTGGTTCTGCTGTCTTCAGGTTCTTCCTCCAGGATGTCCTTGGTCTCCATCCTCCTCCTTTCTCCTCTACCCACCATTGAAATGCAGGCAGTTCTCAAGTCCTTGACTCTTCTCTCTCTACTTTCCACCTGGATGACATCTTCTCCCACAGGTGTATTCTGGTATCAATTCTTAGCTCTGTGAGCATGATTCTCAGGTCTATGGTCTGAGCCCCACACTTTAACACCCAATGCCTACTGACCATATATTCCTGTTTGCATTCCAGGGCCTCACGGAAAAGCCCCCAGCAAAGCACCTCCTTCACCTGACCTTGCCACTTCTGCAAGTGCACAAACGCTTTCTTGTGTTCTGACCTTCAAACCTGGCAGTGTCATTTTTGATCTCTGCCTCTCACTTAATACCACCCTCAGTTATTTTCTTAGCATTCTTCCTTGGTCCAGGCCTGCCATTATCTCTTCTTTCCCTCTGTTCTCTCCTCTTCACAGACCAGCTTTCATTTCTGACACCTGATCAATTGCCCTAAAGCATATGCTGACTTTTCAAAGAACTTTAATGGCTTCCCATTTTAGACCAAAAGAGGTCCAGACTTCTCAGTCTGCTATAGCAAGCCCCTCCCTATCTTGCTCCAATTTGTCCTCTGGACTCACCACCTGTAGGAACGTATATGCACCGTCTCTGGCTATGGCTCCCTGTGGTCAGACTTCATATTGTTGTACCAGGGCATCCACCTCTGTTTTCTCTGCCCATTCCTTTTGGTTCAACTCTTGTATCAGCTGAATAAACAAGCTACTTGGTGATGAATTGGTTTACATCTGGCACCAGCTCCTTGTGATACTGTGGGGGATAACAGTTCACAGACGGGGTCCTCAGACCATTCCTTGGTTAGTCACGCTCTGCAGTCTTCACGTGTCCCCTGGTGGTGTGCTGACTGTGTGCTGGCAGGTCAGCTCCTTGGGGGCAAGGGCCGAGTCTCACTCCTTCCTGTCTGCAGTGCATGCACTGAGTTTATCAAGCTGACTTCCAAGGCCACTCTTTGGAACTCAGATTTTTCCCTTCTTTCTTTTTTATTTTTTAATTTCCGTTTACATTCAATATTATTTTGTATTAGTTTCAGGTGTACAGCATAGTGGTTAGACAATCATATACTTTTTCAAAGTGTTCCGCCTGATGTTTCCAGTCCCCACCTGTACCACATGTAGGTATTACAATATTATTGACTGTATTCTTATGCTGTACTTTACATCTTCATGACTGTTCTGTAACTACCAACCCATACTTCTCAATCCCTTCCCCTTTTCACCCAGTCCCCCAATCCCGATCCTCTGTGGCAACCATCTCAGAACTTAAATTTTTATGAGAGACATGTTCTTTCTTCTCAATTTTGGGTGGTGGCAGCAACAACAAGGTCCAGAGTAATTCATCAGATAGTGTGTCTGGACCTCCCCATCCCAGGGGCTGCTGCCCATTTTCCCCTCTGTGTTTGATGGTCACCTCAAGGCCCCATGGATCAACCCAGGATTGAAAGGAAGGACTTCATGGAGTGGGGGCATTATGGGCATAATAAGAGCTGGGACATGCTAATAACGATTCTCACAGCAGCGAGTAACTGAGCCTCCACCCCAGACATTAAAGGATTCCTCAGAATAAGAGGTCTGAAGACAAAAGGTCCAGTGCCAGATCAGCCACAGGCTTCTTCATCCCTTTGCTCTGTTATCTCAGCGCATGAGTGATGCTCGCACTTACAGTCACAAAGGCTGAGGCAATGCTAAGCATCACTTCCTCACACTGCAATACCCAAAGAAGGTAGGAAGAGGTGGATGGAAAGGGGCTCTCTTCAGAAGTGGCTTTTTGTCAGAAAGGAATGCTTTCTCAGAAGTCCCCAGCACACTTCCCTCACATTTCACTGGCCAGAGTTTTCAGAGAAGGCCCTTCAGAAGAGCTGCAAGGGAGTATGGGTAAGTGAGTGTGGGCAAGTGAGCGTGGGCATTTTCAGCTTCTTCAGGAGATAGTAGGCAAAGAATAAAGATATTGGCATAGCTCAGTGGATTGAGTGCGGGCTGCGAACCAAAGCATCGCAGGTTCGATTCCCAGTCAGGGCACATGACTGGGTTGCGGGCCAGGTCCCCAGTGGGGACCACATAAGAGGCAACCACACATTGATGTTTCTCTCTCTCTCCTTCTCCCTGCCTTCCCCTCTCTAAAAATAAATAAATAAAATCTTTAAAAAAAAAAAGAATAAAGATATTAGGAAGTAACCAACAAAGTGTGCCAGAAGATTCCTAAAGGGGTAGTGATAGGAGCAGATAGGTACTAGGGAAAAAACGAAAGGAAAGCAATATCAGAAGGGAGAGTTCATAAGAAAGATCCAGCCATGACAAGAAATACTGCTGCGAACAAGAATGTTGAGGTCATCATTCAGATTCACCCAACATTTATTGCAACGTCACATCTTTTCCCACAGTCATCTCACATAATTCTCATACCAGCCTTTGGGGAGGAGTTAATGACTCCAAGTTACTGAGGGTCACCCAGTGTCACAGAGAAAACAAATCACAGGTTGGAGGTTTGAATTGGATATTCCGTCTCCAACAAGAAGAACAGCTAATATTTGCTATTCCTTAACAATCTCCTACATGTATTATTCTATTTAATCCTCATAACAACCCTATGGGAGAGGCCCACGTTTTATAACTTCTGACATTTAGAGATGACAAGTAACTTGCCAATGTTTCCTAAAGTGACAGAGTCAAGATTTGAACAGGCCTTCTGACTGAGAAGCCCAAACATTTAACCAGTACATTCCAATGTCCCTCTAGGTTCCAGGCTCCAGATGCTTAAGGCAGAGCTTGTTCATCTCTCTCTCTGTTCTCTCTAACTTTCATTACAGCAAATCTTAAATCATAACCAGCTAAAGAATAAATCTGATTGGCATAAAATGATCTCCCTGTGATTGGTGCAGAAAATTCCAGCACTGAATCTTGGGTGAAAGCCTATGGCCTCATGGAAAGGGGCTCCCGTCTGTGCACGGTGGGGCGGGGTTCACTGGGCGAGGGAGCAGGCAACCTCAGGCTGAAAGAAGTCAGTGGTCGGTGTGGCACTTCTCTGCTCGGCTTCCTACAGGAGCCTGTGCAGTGTATGACAGAATGAAAACGCTCTTTTATGTCACAGGGGCTTTGTTCCCAGGATGGTAATCCTCCATTTTAATGCTGATAAGTACAATAGGAAGGATTATGCCCTTTAATTTAATTTGGCCTGCATATGGCAGAGCTCTCGCAAAGCTTTTATATGGCATTCTTTAGCTCAGCTAGCCTGTTGTCCTGTAAAAAGAAGCCCCTGTGAGGGAGGCAGGAGATTGATAATGCTGGTGCAGATGTTTTTACCCGGCAGCTGCCTCGTTGTGGGCCACTTCAATGAGTGTTTAGACTCAGAGCAATGGGGACCTTCGTGACTCAGGCAGCTTGAGGGGAGCTGGCACCTCGCAAGAGGAAAAAGCGAACACATATTTCTCCTGTGTGTCATCCTTGCAGCTCTGGGGCTTGGAGCCAATTGGGCTGACCTCAGAATGGATGAGCCAGAGGAACAGCCTCCCCTCAGGGCCGA
The DNA here is from genome assembly GCA_028533065.1 of Trachops cirrhosus. NCBI lineage: Eukaryota > Metazoa > Chordata > Mammalia > Chiroptera > Phyllostomidae > Trachops > Trachops cirrhosus. The sequence continues at coordinate 47,659,367 of CM052541.1, read as the reverse complement.
CTGTGGGCCAGATTTTCATGTGGGCTGTGAAGTACAGATTGCCACACATCTTGACAAATACTCTGCCTGGGGGGTCACTGCAGAAATATGTGGCAGTGTTAAGAAGATTAAACAAAATTTTTCTTTTATATCAGTATCAGGAGGATGTTTCCTCACCCACCCTTTAATTCCCATGCTAATTTTTCCTCCCACTTCCACTCCCTCCAGCAAATTTCCTACACTGTGGCCAAGTTAGTGCACTAAAGCATTCGCAGAGGACCTGAGTGGCGCCAGAGGGCAGAAGGAGCCCTGATAGGCTGGCGGCCTGTTTCTATAAAGTGCTGAGGATGTGGTAGAGGAAGTGCTCTGTGTTATTTTCTTCAGGTAGAAAGCAGGTGGGCTTTGGTGACAGACCTGGGTTTAAATCTCAATCAACTACTTGCAAATTAGGAGACTTTGGCAGGTTCCTTTATCTTTCTGAACTTTAGTATCCTAGGCTGCAAAAAGGAAATGACTGTGAGGATGAGAGATGATCTATGCAAAGGGACTAGCCCAGCTCTTCACACAAAGTAAATGCTCACTAAGGGATGATGGCGAGCAACCGAGCAACCGTGGGTCCTAGTGAGAGGAGGAGCAGCAGCTATAGTAGAAATTCTAACAGTTAAAAGGTTTCCTGTAGAGCCGACCTGAGATGAAGGGTCAAGACCCTTCTGACTTAGTTCTAGAGCTGTAGACGAAATAAACATTGAAGATTCCAGCACTTCAGACATTTTGAACAATGCTCACTCTCCAAATTTATTTTTCTGTGTTCCTGGCACTTATCTCAGAGATAAATCTGAGGTTGACTTTGAACCCAAGACTCACCCTTGCCAATATGGCCAGGATTCCACGGGCGTGCCCTCAAATGACAACTGTCAGAGCTTACTTGATTGTTAGGGCCTTCTTAGAGTTTCTAGACTTTAAAAATATTAATTGTTCACATTTATTTTCAAAACCTTTTTGAAGCCAGAAACTTTATCACCAGCTGAAAGGAGCTTCAAGGAAAAATCTGTTTTGAGTTATATTTTTCCTTGTGGATTTGCTTATGGCTGTACATAAATATTTATCTGAACTATTTCAACAAACTTTAAATCATCAGTGATCCTTATGCAAAGGACCCTTTTAGAAAGACTGTGGATGTCAGGAATGTCAGCAATCAGTGTTCTCTTTATAGGACCAGATTCCAAGGACCAGAGGCCTCTTTAAAAATATCTGGAACTGTTTGGTGGTTTTCAACATGTCTTTTGTTTTCCTATTTCTGTATATCTCTTCATGCTGTTCCTTCTGAATAGAATACTCTTGCCAGTTCTTCCTTTACCTGTTGATACTTCACACATCTTTCAAGGTCTCACCTATATGGTACCTCCTGCAGGGGCTTGAAGCCGACTAGAGCCAGGAGAAGAGCATCCCAGGTGGGAGAAATAGAGTGGGCCACCACACAAGGCAGGATATGCAGGTGGGGGTAGGGGGGTGGGTGGGTGCAGACTCTGGAAGGGTGAGGTGTCCAGTGGTGTGAAGCCTGAGGGTGGGATGTGGCAGTGGCGTGATGCAGGGACTGAGGCGGCCGGGAGCCAGAATATGAGAGGCCTTAAAAGTAGCACAAAATATTTGGACCTTTTCGTATAAGCCGAAAGTTGCACACCTGCAGTCACTGGGTAGAATGCAGTCTGCAGACATATTTTGTTTGGCCTACACAATGTTTTTGAAAATTTTAATTAGTTTCTAACATATAAAAATAGAAAGATTTCATATAATCAGATTTCTGATGGCTCTTGAAAAGTTGGAGTAGTTAGCAACAATCTGCTGGAACTAAGTAGAGGCTGTTTTCCATTGACGCCAGCTCACTGGTCTACTTACTTCATGGCCCAGCCCCGCCATCCTCTGAGTTTGATTCCTGCCTACCACTCAGGTAGAGGAAACAGTTTAGTCTACAGACTCTGAAGCCAAATTGTTTCTGTTTTAGGCCCAGGTTCTGTATCCAATTAACTCAGTGACCTGGGGCAAGTTAAGCATATTTCTAATAATGGTACCTACCTTATATGTCTGTTATAAGAATAAACCATAGAAAATTTTTAGAAGACTACCTAGCATGTAGTAGGTGCACAAAAACGTTAGCTGTTATTACTGTATAATCCATGGGGTAAGAAACTCCAGGGCTGAAATGATCTGTCACTCATTTTATATGACTCACCAAATCTAGAATCTTTGGCCACAATAAACATAAAATAAAAATAATTGATGAATTGATGAATGAATATGCACTCCTTGAATTTTTATTTTTGTTGGGTCCAAAGCTAAATTTAACTACTTTGTTCTCAAGAAATGCTTTCTATTTATCTTGAGTTTGATCTGAGCATAATTAATTTTTGATAAAGTAGGAAGCTAGCTTTATCAAAAAGCCAACAGTGCTAACAAAATAAATGAAGGGAGATGTTATTAACACTGTCACTTTTCTGTAATGGATCTACCTTCCTACCTCAAAAATAAACCCCAAGTTTGGGAAGATGCTTAATTATGTTTTGTTTGTTTGTTTGTTTTTTTAGAAACTCAGTTATTGGCAGACTGCTGTCTGTGGTTAATATCTTAATTTAATGGTCAGTTGCTCTGAACCAGCATGTAGTGAACTTAATCATAAGTGATATGAGAACACATGTCTGGCCTGGTACCCTGACCACCCCATCCTACCTGAGATTCACACTTCAAGGCAGTGTTTTTGTACCTGGTGCATCTCCAAAAACAAGTTGGACAGTTTGGTATGAGAAGCAACTTCTGGTATGTCCAACACATCTTATGCATAGCTGAAGTTGTGACACCACCCCACCCGTGGACACGAACTTTTGTGTGTTTATCCATCTATCCCTCAGCACATTGGCATTGGCAAATGATGGCATGAGCTGTAGGAAGTTGACCTGCAAGGTTGGACTCACATTGTCTGGAAAACTTGCACATTCACAGAGCACTTGGGTCCAATAGCATTCCATTTTATTTGGATAAGCATCATCTAAAACCTTAATGATACATTCAAGAGTCTAGAAAGTTGCTCTTTAACTTTGTATTTTAAATGTCAAGTCGTTCTCTTCTTTTTTATAAAAAAATAATACCTTTACTTTTTCTAAAGAAATCTCAATCTTTCTTTAGCTCTCTTCCTTTCCTTCTTCCTTTCCTTTCTCCTCTTCTTTTCTCATTTCCCTTCCTCCTCATCCTTGTTGTCATTGTCGTCCTCCTCTCTCTCTCTCTTTCTTTTCTTACACAATCAATACCTGCATCTCTTAAAGTTCTGGTTTGTAATCTAAAGGACAATTTCAACTAATGACAAAATCTGGCAAATTCCTCTGATCACTTCGCCGCCCCTTGTTCCCTTCCTGCACGGCCCATTTTGTGGGTGCAGGGATTCTAAAAATTCAGTGCATCGCTGACATCTGCTTTGCTGCATCCTCATCAAAGCTTTGCTGTGTTCAGACTCAGAGTGAGTTTTTGACCAAAATACATTTGCATACTGAGGCTATTTTGAAAGAAAAAAAAACTTGAGAAAAGAAAACTTACTCAAGTTGGAAACAATATTTGCGTATACATGAATGCTGTATAAAAGTATTTCGTTGTGACAAAAAAACCAAGAGTATAATCCTACAGGTTGAAAAAAGATAAACTTTGTACATTTCAACAGACATTAACTTTATTTCATATTCTTCTTTGGGTTAGAAGGGAAAAAATATTAGCATTTCAGTTCCAAGGGTGTTGTGTGAATTAAAGGGCACTTGGCTCCTACCTGTAGGATGCAGATATGCCATCATACTTCCCATCAGCATGGCCCCAGTCACTTTAAATTAAGAAGGAACCTGAGCAAGTGTTTGCCACAGACACTGCTGACAGTAGTCACGCCACACTCTCTGTGCATCTCAGTAACTTCTCAGACTTGTCTCCTTGATGAGTAGACAAAACAGGAGGAGGGCTGAAGTTTTTCTTTTCATCTGAATGGTGTGGGTCAGGTCATGAAACAGAGAGGAATAGAGAGCTCTGGTGAAACAGAGCTCTGGCGACTGCTGTGATTGGGAAATTAGATAATAAACAGTCCCCGATACCAGGATTCTAATGGCCTAAGATCAACACAGTCTGGAGACACAGGCAGGAGTGGCCCTCCGAGCTCTGGCACAGACCCTCCCCGGAGAGCTCTTCGTGTCAACAAGAGCAGCCAGCGCTCCTGGCTGGCTCCCAGCACTCAGACTGGGGCTATCATTTTTGTTTGCTTTGCAAATATCTTAATGGGAAGTGGTTCAACACCACCTATGGGTTAATCTGAGGGGTTCTGCTTGGCAGCTGTTAGCTCTGAGAACCACATGGCCGCTCTCTGGTGGAGGGAGTCAGGCTGACTGTTAACTACCCAGCGCCAGGTTGAGGCTTCTTCTCTGCTTATTGGATTTACTGGCTGGCAGGAAGCACCTCGTTGTCTTTTATTTTTAGTTTGTTCCTCTGGGAGGGTACAGATATTATTCTCAGATCCAACCGTGCTTTTCCCTCTAAGCAGGGCAGGCGTTTGCCTTAGTTTCACTGGCATGCCACATACTTCTTTCCCCTAAATTCATTCTCAGGAAATCTAAAATGTGGTATTAAAAGCGGTGGCGTGGTGGTGCGGTGGCTGGTGGTGCCGTGGCAGTGCAGTGGCGGAGGCGGTGGTAGCGCAGCAGGAAGAAGGATCTCGTTTGTTAGCCTGCAGGGAGGGTAAAGCTACAGCCCTGTCGTCAGCCAGGATCTATGGAATCAAATAGACACTGAATTTCTTACACAGTCTCTGCTCTACTGTTCACTTAGTTTTCTCCTCTCTTCCTGAATTTGGCTTTTACTTGTCTTGACCCATGGGGATGATTCCCTGGGTAACCTGGCCAAGGCACGTCTTTCTGGGTCTCTGTCAGCTGACACTGGCACAAACGAGCTCTTGCTGTATGTTTTCCTCGCTGGATTTCAGGCAGGGTTGGCCAGTTTCCACCAAGCAGGTTGGGGAAGTTCCTAGAGTGATGACAGACTTGTAGACAGTTCCAACCGCCGCATTTGTAAAAATGAAAAAAGTTCAGATGACTCTTTAGATCTTGGAAAAAATGTCCAGTCCCCTTAAGGAACAGTTCGGCCTTCTTTCTAAGACCTTATGGTTTCCTGAGGGTTTCCACACCTATTTATAGGGTTGCCTGGTGGTCGAGAGCAGGGGCCTGGAGTCCACTAGACCTGCGACTACTCAGGGTGAGATCTTGATGACCTACTTATTTTCTCAGAGCCTTCGTTTCCTCATCTTTAAATGGAAGAAGAAATGGCCTGACATCTCCCTGACCAGGTCATGAACGTACACGAAGTGTGTGACATCCCATCTGACACACAAAAAGCACTCCTGTCTAGTGGTGGTAGGGAGAGGTATTGTCATCTCTGAGGAACCCACCTTTCTTTATGTAGTCCTTAGTATTATACTTGTTTTCCTGAAGTACTCATTTGGAGGTCTGTTACTCCCAAATCTTTAAAATTAAGCCAGTGCCAAATTGAGTCAGAGTAAAAAGTGATAATAAAAGAATATAGTATATGGAATAAAATAAGAATTCATGAACCACATTGATAGAAAGAAAGAGAGTGAGCGTGGGAGACAGAGCTAAAGAAAAGGGGAAAAAAAGAAAAGAGAAAGGGAGGGAGGGGAGGAGGGAGAAACAGAGTAAGCTTTTCACTGCAATAGAATGTCAAGTAATAAATACAGAAGAAATAATAAAAACAGAAAATTACCATTTGGCAGCTACCAAAGTAATCATTGTTTCAGGAAAGAATCATCAATGGATGCTAAAACTGGTGTGGAAGTTTAAGTTGTGACAGCTATTTTCACAGTCTCAGAGTAAGTCTCCATAAGATACTCATTAATTACAAAAGGACGGTGGGGAAACCTGGCAGAAACCCCCTTACCCAAGTGATGAAAGTCAGGACCACCAGTAATCGGACAAATTGACAGCACGTGCCTTCTGATGGGGGGCACCGAGAAGAATACAACACCACTTCTATGGGTTTTTTGCCAAATGTGCATAACCTGAATTTAATCATGAGGAAGCAGCAGGCAGACCAACAGAGGGACCTCTTCCAACATGACTGACCTGTAGGCCTCACAGTGGAACACGGGAGAAGACTCAGGGACCGTTCCCAGTGAAAGGAGACTCAAGGAACTTGACAGTGGAATTCAGGGCATGATCCAGGATTTTCTTTTGCTATAAAGACATCATGGGCATGATTGGCAAAATCTGAATACAAGCTATACATTGCATAATAGTATTATATTAACATTAACTTTGTGATTTCGATTACCATAGACAAAGAACGCCCTTGCTCTTAAGAAACACACACTGAAGTATTTAGGGATAAGGGAGTATGATATGAAGTGCAACTGACAACCAAATAGTTCAGAAAAAAACTATATGTGTGTGTACAGATATCAGTATACACATAATGAGAGAGAGAGGAAATAAAGTAAAGGTGTATATTGCTAATATTTGGAGAATCTGCAGAGAAATATACAGAACTCCCTATACTATTCTTGCATCTTTTCTACAAATCTGAAATTAATTAAAAATAAAAAAGTTAGTGCCACTTCCTCCCTTTAGCCAGGGCAGTTCACGAGCCACTTTCTCTTCAGAGCCTGATGCCTGTCCCGCCACACCTAACCGTCTGCCCACATCGGCCTCATACCGCGGTGTCTGTCCTGCAGCTCCTCCACGGTGATGGTGACGTTGCTGACTAGTCACCACCGACAATCTGGGTTAGACTTTTTCACTCCATTTTTTAAAAATTCCCTAAAATGTTCCTCCCTCCCCTCACGCCTCCACCTCAGCTGTCTTGGGGCCTCATCGTCTGGTGCACGCTCATTGCACACCTCGGTGTAGGGCTCCTTGCTTCTTTTTCCCTAAACTGAGTACTGCTTTTAGAATTAGTAAAGGGAGAAAGCTTCTCTTTGGGGCGTGACAAGAGCATCGTGCAAGGAATGTGGGTGTTAGACCTTTCTCTTCCTCTCCACCTCACTTGGACAAGTCATATCGCCCCTTCTCCCCCGGACTCAGTTTCCCCACTTACAGCATGAAAAAGATTTAGTAAATGGTCCCTGAAGTTTCCTTTGCCTCCATAGATCTATACCATGGCCTAATTCAGTCTTTAAAATGCTACAACTATGAGTTACAAGTAACTCAACTCACAGGTTACCTTGTGACCCCACCCAGAGGAGAGACCGGTTACAGAAAGGGCTACTTCACACACCAGCCATTATCATTGTCCCTTCTCTCAAGCCTGAAGTTTCCAAATTCAGTGGTTTGTCTTTTAGAAGCACAAAGTTATAACCAATAAGTATAACACCTTCCTAAGTGTGTGTTTTATTTCAAAATTCTGACTGTGTATACTTTTTTAAATTTAATCCTTTAGAAATTTTATTGTCTTATGTTTTTATTTTGTTCTGCCTCAAAGAACAAATGTAATCCTTGGCAAGAATTTTTTTTTAAATATATTTTATTGATTATGCTATTACAGTTGTCCTATTATCCCCCCTTTATTCCCCTCCACCCTGAACACCCTCTCCCACCCACACTCCCCCCTTTAGTTCATGTCCATGTGTTATAAGTTCTTTAGCTTCT
>CM052541.1:47577180-47651215 GCA_028533065.1 Trachops cirrhosus | reverse complement strand
GGGGAGCGCACTTCTCCTACCTGCGGGGCCTGGGCCTCACAGGTCCCGGGGAGTGCCTGGGCTTTTTCGGGTTCACGGATGTGGGTGCGCGGGTGCGCAGTCTCTGGGTCCCGAGGGGCGCGCACTTCTCCTACCTGCGCTTAGCCCATTTTTTTAAATCAGATTTTTTTATGTGTGTGTTAAGAATTCTAAGCTCCTTAGTATGATGTTCAAGTCTTTCTCTGTCTGGTCCTTATCTTCCTTTCTAGCTCTGTCTTCTACCAATCTCTGTCCCTCATTCTGTGCTTCAGAACATCCAAACTATTCTCTGTTCTTCAAGCATGCCTGTTGTGTTCTTTTTCTCCTCTGGGACTTTGTTCATGCTGCTCTCTCTGCCTGATCTGTCCTTCTTCCCTGCTCACTCTCAGAGTCCTCTCCATTCTTCAGAGTCCACGATGGCTCCCTCCTCTGTGCCCCTTGACATTTCTTACAGTACTTAGTACATCCTGTCTTGTATTATAGTGGTTTTCATGCATCTACTAGGTCTGCTGGGGTGTGGGATTGGAGGAGGCTGAGAATAAGTCTGAAGTTACTCCATCAGGCCAGTCTGCTCAGAGCAAGCACGCAAAGAAGTGTTTAAGTGTGTGGTGTGGACGAAGGCTGTCGTCAGCCCCTCAGTCAGAGAGTCTCAGAAGTGTCCTCAATTGGTCCATTTAAGCCTGATGCATTCTTCACATAGGAGAGAAAAGCACAGTATACCCAGGAAGTGCATAATACAAATCACTTTGCTACTAATCCAAGCAGTGAAATTATTTAACTAGAGTGACAGGTATATATACAGATCGAATCTGATTTTACTATGTAAAAAATTATTCTTTAGTCATTTGTTCTTCTGTTTATTCAAGAAACAAATATTAACATGTGCTAAGTGCCAAGAACTGTTCTGGGTCAGTACTTCTCAAACTGTTTTGAAAGGCCAATTTGAGATTTGCTGTTTTCATTTTCAATTCATGCAGCCAGATGCTTTTGTGAAATACAATAAAAATGAATTACTAGATAATCACACTTTTTAAGTGTTGTGTCAGTATAAAACTGATCAAAACTTTCCTACATTTCTGCCCTGACTGGCATGGCTCGGTTGCTGAAGCACCGCCCTGTAACTGAAGGGTGGCTGGTTTGGCTCCCGGTGGGGGCACATGCTCAGGTTGTGGGTTCGTCTGCCTCTGTGCTGGAGGTGGACGATTGGTGTTTCTCTCTCTCTCTCCCTCCCTCCCCCTCTCTCTCAAATGAGAATAAAATAAACCTTAAAAATAATTTTCCTAAATTTCTTACTCTAAACTAAATTGTTCTGAACTTCTTTGCTCATCTTGTTGGGATTAGTAACAGGAGTTGGCACACAGACCATGTGTCACTAGCGCTGTTCTAGGCACGTGTCATATGCCAGGAACAGCAGTCAAACAGTCCTGTCCTCACAGTGCTGTGTTCTAGCGCAGGGAAAAAATAATCAACAATAAGCATAACATATATATAAGTCACTTGTATGGGCTGTTAGAAAAGTGTTATGGGGAGAAACTACAGCAAGGAAGACTAAGAGTGGCCAAAGTGGGAGAGACAGAGTTGGGGGTGGTTTACTTTAAATGGGGTGGTCACGATGGGCTTTACTGAGAAGACTTGAAGGTGGTGAGCTAGTCAGTCCTGTATGTGTCTAGGAAAAAAGCATTATAGGCAGAGGGAACAGCCATGGCAAAGGCTCTGAGGAGGGAGCATGCATGGAATACTTGTGGAACAGAAAGCAAGACCACGTGTTTGGAGCTAAAAAAGCAAGGAAGAGAATGGTAGGAGATGAGGAGCCAGATGATGCAGGTCAGTATGTCTTAATGTCCTGATTCAGCGGGTCTGGGTGGCCCCTGAGATTCCACAACACTAATGAGCTTCCGGTGGTGCGACCTTGTTGATCTGAGGTCTGCATTTTGAGTCGTGAGGGTAAACACAGTGAAATGGGGAGCCACTGAGCATGTTTGGCAGAGGAATGGCATGACCTGAATTATATTTTAAAATGATTACTCCCGCTACTGGGCTGAGTATGAACTATAGATATCATCAATGAATGAAATATTATGTGCAAGTTGCATTCTCCAGGCAGCTGGAACTGTCCAAAACCCACAACTCCCTTTCATACTAAGTCTACCAAACACAGTTCTTCTTGGTGTATCAGGATGTGATCACTAACAATATTTATCACACTGGGCTATAATGCAGAGAGATCCTTGGATGCAGCTGTGAAAAGGGACCATCTACCCTTGAATTAAATGACCCTCAGCCATTATGATTTTTCGTTAATGTGCCTGATTATTTTAACTTTCTTCTCTCCTAACACAAAACTAATGTTTCTTTCTATTATTAATGCGCTCGCTTTTTGTAACATACTTTCCTTCCCCTTCTCTCTTTTTCTTCTTTGTGGTGGTCTAAAATACAGGTTTTAAACATTTTTTCTGCAGTTAAAAAAAGTGGACCTGAATAGGCTGAGGGAATGAATCCCTAGGAGCAAAGGAAAGGAAACTGTCACAAAAGTATTAGGTGCCTACTTTTGACACATGCTAAGTGCTTTACCTCTATTTTCTTAGTGTAAAGTACACAGACTTTAGTGTAGCGTCGTGACCTGTTTGTGAGAAACTGCCATTACCAGCCCTGGCTTTCCTGTGATACCTCACCGAAGTGAGGTAGTTCTGCCCTCAGGTATCTTCTCATCTTCGATTTCTTTTTGCAGATATATAAAATCATTGCACTTGCTAAGAATTACTTTGTATTGCATCTTAAAGATGGAGCATGGCACAATTTTAGGGAGCTGAGGAGCGAACAGTGTTATGCCAGCCTCCCGAGGGGGTCCCAGTTTGCAGTGCACAGTGTTGGTTTGTGGTAGAGCCCCCAAAGAGCACCTAGTGTCACATCTTTCAGGGCCTGTCCACGGCACGGCTGCAGAACAAAACACACACACTTTCACCCAGTTGCTTCTCTAACACTATATACTTTGTTGTGTTCCTTTACCTTTCTTATTGCTTATTACAAAGCAAACATGGGCTGTGTTTTATCCCTGGAACTCTTCATCCTTAGAGTCACCAAACATCTCAGTCTTCCTGGGTCTGCAGTTTTATAAGATGTAGGATTGTCGTTGCTAACTCCAGGAGAGTCTCAGGCAAACTGGGATGAGTTAGTCACCTTATTATAATACTGGTATAGGTTGAACTCATATCAGGAAGAACTATTTTTTAAAACTTAGATCACCACATCAGGCAAGACTAAGCCCTGGATAGTGCTACAGAATCGCCTTGCACTGGCTGCCTGTGTGCAGAGAGGGTAGCAGCAGCTGGGCGGACAGCAGCCACTGTGATCACAATGTGCTCGGATGTCACCCATTCGACAGGGAGAACATATTCCTACATGGGAGCCTCAAAGGCAACATTTTTCCTGTCAGGACAGCACATGGAAACCAAGCCCCACGTGGAGGGAAGGATACTGGGCCTCCTGTCTTGTGCCCAGTGCCGTTAGGGAAGGCCACACACGGGTTCCAGGCTGCTGTTGTGGCCTCACATTTGGATAGTCTCTGGTGCTTCAGACCCCCCTCTTTACAGCTCCCGTTGGGCTGACACATCTTTTCTTCTCACTTAGATGCCATGGAATTCACCATAAACCAGTGACAGAATTGGTAGACTTTTCTCAGTGAGATCATAATTCTCACAAGCATAGAATTCTTTCCTTTAGTGTGGGGAGGTGGAAAAACACCTCCTTATCAAGGGATCTTTTTAGATCTGGTGGTACTCAAACTTCAGAGGGTTCAAAATCACCCAAGGGCTTACTAAAACACAGATAGCTGGGCCCATTCCACAGCTTGTGTGGGGTGGAGGGAAGAAGGGATTTGCATTTTCATCAAGTTCGCAGGTGATGCCATGTGGCCAATCTGGGGACTACCCTTGAGAACAACTGATCTAGGTATCTCCTACCTCAGTGATGTTACATTTAATCAGAACAAGTAGACTTTGTATATATGGTTTTCTATTCATTCTACAGACACTTATTGAGCACCTACTATATGTTAACCACAGGCAAGGGAGTGAAATAAGATACTTAACAGACTACTGCATGTCAAATATCTTGGTCTTTGCAGCTGTTATTTTCCAAAGCAGATTTGTTAACAACACACTGAGTGTCCATATTTAGCTCAAGGGCTCTCATTAAATTCTCAGGAAGTTGTCAAGAATTAATTTACTTGTAGGTACTTGTAACTTTGCTCTAGAGGAAGAAGAGAGGAGTGTTGCAGACTTTTATAAAGTGTCTCAATTTCTAAAGTTATTAGGTATTATTGCCTTTAAAAGATATTTCTATTTTATAAACTATACTATTCCACCAGCCTCCCACAAGATCTGAATATCCCACCAGATCTGCATATTTGCACATACCTCTAACACGTTAAGTCATTACCATAATGTTAATGTCTTGACTTTTTGCAAAAGAATTATGGCAAGGCGATCAAAAGAAGGAGCACACTTATGAGCCTTATGGACATGAGGGCAGAGGGATGGAAGGAGAAAGAGGGGAGATTATCATTTTTCTAATCCCAAATCTAATTTCTCATTAGCCCTGTTTATATTAATCATACACCTTCCCTATTTTGCTTAAAAGACTTTCCTAACTTTACTGCATCTGGATGTTGGGTTGTTTGGTTTTGTTTTGCTTTATTTTGTAATTTTGGAGAATGTGAACAGAGTACTTGGGACATCAGTTGCACTGATGGCAGTTTGCCCCATCTGAGGCCTCTGTCCAACAGTGTGGCTTTCTAAAGGAACTTTGGAGGATCCCTACCAAGAGGAAAATTTCACTTGGTGCCCCATTTTCCCTGATATTTGAGGATCCAGATGATAAGAAGAAGGGAGGCTGTCCACATGGGTTCACACAGCGCCTGCTCCTCAGCCCCCCGAGGCGGTGAGATTCTGGCCCTGTTGGAGGAGATGAGGCTGGAGAGGAAAGTGGCCACAGCTGTGAGAGCTGGTAGTTAGAAGCCATGGAGGTCATTTGTCAGCCATCATTCCTGAGGCCACATAGCTCAGGGAAAGCCTGTGACCTCCTGTTCTCATTCCTGTAATTTATTAAAGCACATTGCAAAGTTGGAGCGTTTTTGGACATTATTCTGCTTAGATTGTTACTGCAAACATTCGAGGAAAGTTCAGCAGGACCTTTTCTTGTACTTTCCCAAGTGCATTAGGTCAGGATGTACTCTGCGATGCTGAGGTAGATTCTGGCCTTGACCCAGGACATCAACAGGGCAAGGTGGGGGGTAGGGATCAAGTTAGGGTACTTGGCTTCCAGAACTGAATGTTGATGTCATGACTGTAAAACGTGCCAGGAGTAATTCTATTTTTAAATTCTTTTCTTACTTGATATATTTTAAATAGCACACACTTTACAGACTACCTTGTTAACTTTAGCTGCTTAGTTTGTTTCATTTTAATGGATTCTTTTCAACTTTAAAATGAAACATACAGTTGTATAATGGTAGGACTAGAGTGATTGTTCTTTTGATCTTTGTTTTCTAAGATTGGGAGTAATAAATTTTTTGAGGGTTTTTTTTTAGTTACTAGACTGTATTAACTTTTTATTTTTTTAGTAGTTTGGGGTTTTCAGAAAATTTGGGCAGAAAGTAGAATTTTCATGTACTCTCCTATCTATTCCCCTCACCCCTCTGGTTTTCCATATTATTAATATCTTGCATTAATGTGGCTCATTTGTTATAACATTGATATATTATTGCTAATTAAAGTCCATTCTTCACGTTAGGGTTTATGTCATTATAGCCTGTACAAACACACAATATAATGGCATGTATCCACCTTTGCAGTATCGAACAGAAGGTCCTTTTGCTAAAAAGCCCTGTGCTCCACACATTCACCTCCCTCTCTCCCTCCCTCCACCCAATCTCCTGGCAACCGCTGCTTTGTGTGTGTGTGTGTTTGTTTGTTTGGTTGGTTGGTTGGTTGGTTGGTTGGTTGGTTGGTTTTTACTGTCTTCACAGTTTTGCCTCTTCCAGAATGCCATATAGTTGGAATCACACAGTATAGCTCTTTCAGACTGGCGTCTTTCAGTTAGCAGTATGCACTTAAGGTTCTTCCATGTCTTTGCATGACTTGGTAGTTTATTTTTATTGCTGAAAATAATCTATTGTATGGATGAACCACATTCATTTATCCATTCACCTATTGAAGGATATCTGGGTTGCTTCCAAATTTTGGCAATTATGAATAAAGCTTCTATAAGCATTTTGTGCAGGTTTTTGGATGGATATAAGTTTTCAGCTCCTTTGAGTAAATACCAAGGAGTGTAATTCCTAGATTATATCATAAGACTATGTTTAGTTTTGTAAGAAATTGCCTAACTGTCCTTTCTGTTTCCTAAACCATTTTGCACTCCCACCAGCAAAGTATGAAAGTTCCTCATCCTCACCATCATTTGGTGTTGTCGGTGGTTTGGATTTTTGCCATTTTAATAGGTGTGTGGGGTTATCTCATTGTTGCTTTAATTTGCATTTCCCTGAAGATGTATAATGTGGAGCATCTTTTCTTATGCTTATTGCCATCTCTACATCTTCTTTGCTGAAGTATCTTTTTAGCTCTTTTGCCCATTTAAAAATTGTGTTAATTTTCTTATTTTAGAGGTTTAAGAGTTCTTGGAATATTTTGGATACCAGTCCTCGGTCAAATATGTGTTTTGCGAATATTTCTCCTAGTCTAGCCTAGTCTTTTCATTCTCTTAACAGTGTCTTTTGTATGGCAGTAATGGATTTCTTTCTATGTAATTAGTGAGGAAAGTGTTTTAAAATAAGCCTGACACCCGTCTTATCTCCGCACCCGCTCCCCATCTAAGAAAGTGTTGTAAGAAGGGGCCAAGAGGAACCAGGTAATTTGGTTACTCGGTAGTTGAACGCAAGAAAACCGTGATGTGAGTGTGTTCCCTAAATTAAATGTAATCAATTTTAAGTGTTATAGGGAGACGAGATAGACATGGTCCCAAATTAAATAGGGGGATGAAAACTTGCTTATGTGACTGTGTGTAGAACCATGGTAAAACTTTTCTCTCAGTTTTCATTTTTATTTGAAAATAAAACTGTTATTTCTTAGCCACTTACTGTATTTTGCCATGTATAAACCACACCCAAGTTTTTAGTGCAAACTTTGAGGAAAAGAATCTTTCATTTTAATTTTTTAATTAAATTTTTTATTTATTTATATTTAGAAACAAAACTGATTATCATATGCCAGGCTATTATTTTGCATACATATATCATCATTGCTTTCTGGAGTTATACTTTTAATGCATAAGTATAAATAAAAGAATTAAAAACATTTATATAGATACAGAACTAGTACTACCCATGTATAATGCGCATCCTTATTTTTCTCCCAAAAATTTGTGCAAAAAGGTGCACATTATACATGGCAAAACATGATACTATACTCCTTAAATAACTAGAACACCTAGAATGACCAGGAAAACTCTGTGGTTGTCTATTTACAGAAAAGCAGTATTAGACAAGAGAGAAATTGTTGGTTTAAATTCAAAGAGGTCTGGGAGAGTGTGAAACGCACCTTTAATCCTCATTCATTCAGCCAATGCTTACCAAGCAGCTGCTAAGTGGCAGGCCCTGTTAGGTCCTGGTGACATAGAGGGGAGCCAGGTCCAGGCTTGCCCTCATGCAGGTTACATTTCAAGGGAGAAACGGACAAATAAATCTGAAATCAAATGTCCTTTGACCAGATTGTTATTCAGAGTGGGCACTGGAGCTTTGCTATGACAGGGACACATCTGTGGGCTCATGGGAGCAAAGAAGGATTAGACAGGCTCACCCCAAAGCTGAGAACTGCAGTGGGGTCAGGAATTGGCCAGGCGAAGGGGAGAAAGATGTTTCCGGCCCTCTCTCTGTTCCCTTCCCACACCAGGAAGAGCTCACATTGGAAAGATATGAGGTGTTGTGCTTGTTTTGTTTTTTACACTTTTTAAAAATTCTGGAATGTAACATGCCCGCAGGGGAAAAAGAAGTTTAAACAGAGATGGGTGGTGTGTTGAATTGTAACTACAACTGAGATCACAAACCAGAATCTGCCAGGACCCCAGAAGCCTTCTGTGTGTATTTTCCTGACTGTGACTCTCTTCCTACTCCCTGGAGGTAACCACCTCCACCTGCACCTAAATATCAGGGTTTCATTTTGCCCATTTTTCAGCTTTGTACAAGTGCGATCACACAGCATGTATTCTTTGGTTTCTAGCATTTTCTTCTTTTTTTGTCTTAATATTGTATTTTTAAGGTTAATGTGTTTATTTTCATTGCTCTACAATAGCGCATTTTATGACTTCATTCTTTTGTCTCTAGGCTTCTGGATGAGATCCTTTTGCTCAACCTTCTCATTTTACAGATGAGAAAACTGAGTCCCAGTTGGTCAATCCAGAGCCAGAATTCAACCCAGAGCTGCGTTCCAGAGAGAAACCAAGGAAGCGATGCCTCTCGACCAGCTCTCAGGGCCTTGACTATTTTTGATGGCTCTTCGGCCATTTTAGCCTCTTACCTGTGTTTTCCTCTTTGTTCTACAAAGGAACAGGGAAAAATAGGAACCTCCAGGGGTTGAACAGTTAGCTCTATGTGCAGCTGTAGACTCTGAAATCCATTTCATTATGCCCAAGCTATTTTATTGTTTGTTCATTGGTCAGAGTTTAGGGTTTCTATTCTGATTAGGCTCAAAGGCAAGAAGGCAAGAAAAAGGACGTAAAGCCATACCTAGGGGATCATTGGCATTAGGTATGTTTCGTTAACTTGGACTGCTGTTGGATTTGGATTAAAATTGCTTGTAATTTTAAAAAAGGAACAGATGTATTTCTTATAAAACTGTGAATATGAGGTTGGGGTAATGGCTGGAGGGAGAAGTTCAAGGTAACAATTGATATTAAATGCATTTGCAGTTTTTCTCCCAACTAAGAACAGTTCACAGGGACTTCCTGATTCCCTACAAGTCACCATGCTCTGTCCTACGCCCGAACTTTCCTGACCTCTGCCTGCCACCACCCCCCAATCCTTCATTCCCATATTTTGCCTTCTTTCCAGTGCTTTGTTGGTATTTAACCCTTTTATTACATGGAACTTCCCTGTTCTATGATTTGCATTCCTATGTTTTTAAGAATGTGTGTGTGTGTGTGTGTGTGTGTGTGTTTATGTGTATGTGATACTCTGGCAGCTCCGAGGAACTCTGGGTCAGGACTTGTCCTTGAAAAATAAGACTCAGGATATTGACTCAATGCATGATAATAGAGCCTGGCACATAGTAAGCACCTAACAAATGGTTAGCTGCTGCTGCTGTGATTTCCCACTCCTTGCCTGCAAATCATTTCCGGAAGTACCTAATTCTCAAATTAACAACTCCTTCCTTCTTTTGTTCAAATTGTCAAGACTTCTGGAGTGTGCTCAGATTTTTATAAATTGCACTTGTTTGTTTTCCGAATGTCACCACAAGTCTCAAGAGTGTATCACCTTGAACCTCTGTTGCATTTAAGAAAAGTGGGACAGATTTGTTGATATTTTCTGTGTCCAACAATTTGTGTAATGGGAGGTAGTTATGTTTCATTAATCCACCTAAATGGTATAAGGGATTTTTAGAGCTCCCACAAACTAAGATCCTCATTTTCTCTCTCCACTATCCAAAAGGGTGTGTTTGGCTGCTTAGCAATGAGCAATTAGAACAGCCAGTCTACCCAGACATTAGGCTGGGTTAGTCTGACCTAATATACATGAAGACTCAGTGTTCCCAAAGGGACCCTTCCTTTTTAAGGGAAGAAATTAATGATATCCCTTTTCATTAAATTGGTGCCAGGTATTTTTTTCTAAGTAGCCTATTTAAAAGAACAAATTCAAACAGGCCCGAGAAACAAATGCGAGAGATCTACAAAGCTCTTAAGGGATGAGTTTACACACTATCCTAATTTCAAAGGAGAGGTTTTTGTGCCCGGACACAATGCCTGGGCTCTCCCAATGGGCACACACCAACTTTAAATGTCAAACTCTGCATTTGTGCAGAAATCAGATAAGTACAAAGAGCTCTAGGCTTGTTTCTGTTCTTAACTGATTTCCCTCCAAAGGACAGTTCACATGCTAACTCATTACACATGGTCTGAATGTTTGGGGTATGGGTGGGGGAACTAAGGATCCACTTCAAGTCTCCAAGGATCAAATTACAAAGTGTTCACTCAGTTTATCCGTCACTGCTATATTTTCCTGCGTCCAGAGTAGATCAGCTCACAGCATCATGCTTGCATTCTGTTTTCTAATTTTTGGTTTAGGTTGCTGTCTGGGGAGCAGGGCTCTTTGCATCTCTTGCAAGCTGCTCATTCTTCACTCTAGGCTGCATCCTCTTATTCAGCTCATTCATGGAACTCCCACTTCATGTAGCAGCATCTACTTAACACTTTGGGAAGGGACTGGGGAAAAGTGCATCAGATTGTCTCTTCCACTTTGTTCATTGACAGGTATTTGTCCCCTTTCCCACCATCGGTAAAATGATTGCAATCTCTGCATTTAAGAATTATTTTTGTAATTCATTGTTGCCCTGGCCAGTGTGGCTCCGTTGGTTGGAACATAATCCCATAAACTGAAAGGTTATGGGTTCAATTCCTGGTCAGGGCACATGCCTAGGTTGCAGGTTCAGTCCCCAATCAGGGCGCATACGAGAGGCAACGAATCGATGTTTTTCTCTCACATCAATGTTTCTCTCCCTCTCTCTGTCCCTCCCTTCCCCTCTCTTTAAAAATCAATAAGCATGTCTTTGGGCGAGGAAAAAATTGATTGTCCTCCCCATTTTTAACATTTTACATACTTCATTTGAGTCTGCTCAGCCCCTAAAAGTATTTTCCTGCCTGTCTTGTTAAAATTAAATCCTTATCTCAATATAGAAACTATATAGGAGGCCTGCAGGTATGGACCTATGGGCTTTCCTCAAATTCTAGAAAATATATATAAAACAAGGAATGTATCAGGCAGAATTGCAGCAAGAAATAGATCGCACACTCAAATTAGGATAAATTGGCCATGATTTAATAAAGGGATTCTTTTTAAAGAGTATAGGAAGGATATACAGAAACCATAAAGGATAGTATAGTAGCCTAGGAGCTGGTGAGAGGGGAGCTGTAACCACATACACCTAAAAGGACAAGGAAAGAGAGTGGCATTTGGAACCCAGAAGGAGTAAGCCATGTGGGTATAGGAGTCTTGAGAAAAGAGTTGACCATCAGTCAGGGACACAGTCTACAAAAGACATAGTCCTTCCTCACTTGTTCTTCCCTCTGATTCCCTGCTAGGGCTCTCTATTCCCCAAACCATTGGGAAGCCAGAATAGTCCATACAGGTCAGCTTCTGGGGCACAGAACAGAGTGTAAATGGATAGAGAAAGGATCTGGAGGGAAGGAGTGCTATACCATTTAAAGGGACCCAATATAATGTCAACTCCTCGTGTCAAGTTCACACCCTCTCCCACAAAGATGAAAAATACTTCTCTAGAATAATGCATCAGTTAGTAATTATTCTCTGCTTCAATAAACAGACACTGAAAAACAGTGACTTCAAGAGATAAATGTTTATATTCTTCATGTCACTGGAAGTCCAGGAGGTATGCAGTTTACATGCCTCTGGCATTGGTTTACAAGATCAAAAATGTTAGGCAAGACCAAGTCTCTGCACTTCTCTTGGCTTTTTTTTTCATGGTCCCAAGATAGCTGCTGGAGCTCCAACCATCATGTCTTCATTCTTTTCAAAAGGGCAAAAAGGATTTTCATGGAAGCCCTATGCAATAAATTCGGTTATCATTTCATGGTCCTCCTTTATCTGCAAATAATGGAAAATATTTCTGAGTTGACTGCATTGTGCCCTCTATGATATAAAGGTTCTGTTGGAAAGAATGAATGTAAGTAGACAACTAGTAGTGTATACACAGATAAAATTTAATCATCTGAGGCACTTATGCCCATGGCATTACTTCATGCTGGTTTCTGATCTTAGGGATTTTCAAGTTACACGAATCAAATATTCCATCTGAACGACCAGATTCAGCCTCATGTCCTTCCTCGTGGAGTATCAAGGCCTGCATGGGAAAGAAAGGTCACCAAGAGATGATTATAAGATTCCAATTTGCTATTCCAAGCAAATACTCAAGTGTGTCTTTTGGAAATAGTTTGTGTAAACAAAATCAAGCTATTTCTGGTAGAGTCTAGAAATAGGAGAAATAAAAACACACTTTGGTAGCATGCTGGTGTGACTGTAATGGCTATAATTGTACAAAATTATTGTACAATGTATTTTGAGGGCCTTTAAAATTTTTTCAGATCCTTTATTTCAATAATTAACTCATAATCTGCCTTTTTAAAATGTCTGGGAAAACTTAAGAGAACAATTAAATAAATTTGGTACAGCTATATTGTGGAATAATAAAGAACTATTAAAAGTTATATTTATAAAGCATTTAAGATAACATGGGAAAATGGTTTATTTTCATAATAATCTAAGTTTTGCTTATTTTACCTAAGTATTCTGATCCTCTAGGTCCTCTTTTCCTTTAATATCTAACTGAAATGGTTAGAGCCCCATCCTATTGTTAATTGGAGGTCTTATTCTCTATTCTCTACTCCATTGCTGCCCCTCACCATAATACTTGGGCTGTCAGAATTATGAGTAAACAAGAGCATTCATAATATTGTGTGTGGCAGGGCCACAACTTCTTGGGAGGGCAGTCAGTCAGTATATCACCTGGGCCAGCAATACCTGCTCCATAAATGTATCCTCTGTGCATAATTGGATGAGAACACTGGAAGTTATGCACACAATTCTGTGACCAGTTGTAGTGAAATATAACAAGAACTCAGTGGTGTTCATTCTTGGTCACTCTAAGAATGATGACAGATGAGGAGAAACAGGGATGTGCTTGACATGGTACCTAGCACACAGTAGGTGCTTAATAAGTGTTTATCAAATGATAAATTAATTCAGATGGGTAGTCTCTTTGAAGGAAATTAGTTTTGTTTCAAAAAGCATCTAGCATCTTACGTTTTAGTGGCATATTGTAAATATTTCTAGAACACAGTTGTCACCACGGGACTAGAGCTTAGGAAATGGAGCACAGCCATCTGTCTAGAACAGTGGGAGACTTTCTGTTTATCTTATTTTTTTTTTTGTACAATCAAATCCATTATGAAAATGGATGCAGTCTCCAAGCAAGACTGGGGAAAAAGATTAGTAGTGAGTCTTGGAAAAGTCTGCAGGGGGCAAGGTAGACTGAATTAGGTTGCTCTGTGGTTTATTTAGCTCTATGCAACGCTTTGGATGAGAGAAAACTAAACTGGGTCATCTAATTGATAAGCATAATTGTTTTAGATAAATTTGCATGGTCTGGAGAGATGGTCTCAGGCCCTGATGAAAGGGGGAGTGTAGCTTGCTTTAAAGTCTTTTCTCCTCCTCTGCTCAAACACATTTCCCCTAACACACCTGAAAAATCCCCAAACCTTTGTTGTAAAAGAATTTGGCTACAGTAATCAGTGAAGACAACTTGAAATATTGGTCTTCCTATCAGCAGGTTATATAACACATTAAAATACACTTGGATTTAATGATGAAAACATGATGAATTGGAAACTTCTGAAAGTTTCATTGCTATTTTCTCAACAATTCCCCATAGGATGTGTTTAAATTACTTAACGTTAAAAGGCATCTAAAATAGGAGGTTAAGAGACTTACTCTGAACTCTATGTTACAAAGGAAAGGATGAAACAATATTGCTCAGTTAGAAGGACTCTTTGGATAGAAAATACAGTTTAGGTACATACCGCGGTGGCTAAGAGAAAAGGAGTTTTGCCCTGACTGGTGTGGCTCAGCTGGTTGAGCATTGTCCCATAAAGTGAGCTGTCACTGGTTTGATTCCTGGTCAGGGCACATGCCTGACCAGGGTTCAGTCCCCAGTCAGGGCGCATGTAAGAGACAACTGATTGATGTTTCTCTCTCACATCAATGTTTCTTATCCTCTCTCTCTCTCCCTTTCCCTCCAGAAATAGATCAATAAAATCTAAAAAGAAAAAATGAGTTTTTTAAAATATGGGTATAGAATGATTATTATGTTGATTTTAAGGTCTGATAATTTTTACTGTGTGAGTTATATAGGCAATAATGTTAAAATAAAGCTTACATTTTGAATATGCATTACAGCTAGAATTCTGTCATTTGAATTTTTCTAAGTTCTACTTACCCTAGCAACTAAATATTGTTATTCATCTTATGAAGGGAGTTATGAGGGGTCAGTGAGAAAATTTTAATTTCCCAAAAGCATTTTTTAATGATTTATTACAGTTATCTGCACTAAAGTATTAAATATTGAAATGTATGGAGTTATCAGATCATACTGGCAAAAGAACACTCAATTTTAAAAAATTATACACCGAGTATTAATGAGTTTGGCATTTTTTAAGAGGTTCCCCCCTCAGTAAGTAAATGTTCTCTGTGTAATTTTGAAGTTCAAATGTTTCTGATTAGTGTCTTGCTATCTTATTGGTGCCTCCTGGAAGGCAATAAGATTAGTAGAGTGTATGAGTTCCTCACATCTGCATGATTGAGTCCAGGTTTGAGAAAGGGCGGTGACCCTGATGAAGAGCTGCAACATTCTGGGTCTAAGTCACAGACTCAGATCCGTGGACATTAACACGGGTGTTTGTCAACCATCTAATCTTTAACATTGTCATATTTTTAAATGAGATTCTTAGCTTAGTGGCATATAAGGAATAGGTTATAGAATTTTTGCAAGCAACTTTCAGTTCAAATAACAATTTGAACTGTATTTATTGTATTCATTGACATGAAGGGGATGTCTTCTTATCTTTCCAGAGACTAAGAGCAAACATAAAATCATGCAATAGAGGAAGAAGATAGAGTAACTTTAGTTATAAACTTGATGATGATTATTATTAATTTGTAATTATTATTGTAATAATATCTTCTACTGAAACTGTCATTCTAATACCAAAACTAACACTCATAACTAGATGAGTGTTAATGAGTTCAATAAGAATTTCAATAAAAGCCTTCACTGGTGTGGGTAGGTTGGGCGTGGTCACACAAAGCTAAAGGTGGTGGATTCGATTCCCAGTCGGTGCACATGCCTAGGTTGCAGGTTTGGTCCCTGGTCAGGGCACATACAAGTGGTAGCCGATGGATGTTTTCCTCTCTCATCCCTGTTTCTCTCCCTCTCTTTCTCCCTCCCTTCCCTTCTCCCTAACAATAAATTTTAAAACATTTTTTAAAAACAGTTGCAATAAGAGCTCTGTGAACTTCTTTAAGTTTCTCAACTGAAAATGTAAATTTTCTCCCTTACCTATGGATTTTAGGTGATGGTTGAAGATTGTGGGAGATTCTAAGATAAGGACTTACAGAAATGTTTGAAGCTCTCTTTGGACCTGAAAATATAACATTCCTTTGCTCATATAAAAAGTCACATAACAAAATGTTTAAGAATGTTAATAGGGCTACAGCTCTAATTGGAGCAGCCGAGAACAAATCACTGAGCTTTACTTCTGATCAGCCTGTTTTGCTGGGGCCTTTGGCTGAGGTTGGAAGGGAATGATCTGCCAAATGGCCCATCTCATAACACTGAGAGGTCTCCAGGCAGAAAGTCCATCGGAAAAAAAATAACACAAAACAAGTCACAAATGGAATGTCACTGCAAGGAAAGCCACACCTTTTATTGCTTACAAGGAACAGAAATAACTACATGTATTTGGAAAGTAGGGTCTTAAGTAGTCTTAACACATACCCAATTTGGGGAAAGCTCCATGAGATTTAGGAATGGAATGATGGTCATGCACATTTTTATGTGCTGTCAAATAAAAATTTCCTATTCCACTTAGCAGCTTTTCAGATCTTCAAGCGATATGCTTTGGTGCACTGGCAGGTCGTGGGTGGGTTATGGTTGTGCCAAGATATCAAAACATGAGGGCAGAACCAGGCAGCCGGAGCACCGCTGTTTGCCCGGTCGTGCCGTACAAATAGTATCATCTTCTCTGTGTGTGATGATGTGGCAGGGGCTGAAAACCCTGCTTTCCAGACATGTTTGCAAAATCCCTGAATTCCAAAAAAGGGGGCATATAAAGTTATTTTATTAGTAAATAAACAGAGGCAGAAAGAGTATAGTGCAGGTTGCCAAATAGAATGCATGATGCACATGGTGATAACAGGGGCAGAGTGTGGAAACAGGTCGGTGGAGGAAGGCCAAGGACTTCACATTGTGCTTTTTTTTCTTCCTTTGCTTGAATACACTGACTCTAACAATAAATACTCAGAAATTGTCTAGTGAATGTTCAGGAGTGAGGGCACATTTGATTTTGTTTGTGTTTAAAATATGGTTTCCACACAGATGGGATTGCTTTAGTGGTTGTGTGACTTTGTTTGGATTTTCTTTTGCTAAAAAAGAGATGAGAACATAGTTCTTTGAAATATCCAGCTCCCAGGTTTGTTTTCTGTAGTTTGACTCACCACATTTGCAGAGAGGTACAGGCTTCTGTCCCCACCAAAACCCTTAGCTGGTTAGCACGTCTTTCAACAGTGGTTTCAGCTGAGTCTTGGCATATCAGGGTTAAGGCATAAAAGGAGGTTGTGAAAATTCAATGGACCATAGATTTAAATATTTAGATCTTTAGATTCTGGAGTGCAGTTACTATAGCAGGAATCTGGCCACAATACTAGAGCTGATGGAGCCAACTACTTCTTCTTTTGAAATGACCAGGGACAAGGTCCACAGAAAAATGAAGTCAGTGACATATGGATCCTATTAGATAAATTGACATTTAATATCCAAAGATATGTTTAGATATCTAGTCTGACATTTTTCCCTTCTAACTTTGGTGGTGAGGATGGATGGGAGAAAAGAAAAAAAGAAGACAGGAAAAAACCCTGAAAATACTAAAAATTCATAAAACTGTGCATGTCACTTCTTTGTCATTATGCCTACACCTTCCTATTACCTGGGGCCTAAATATTAGTCCAAGGAACACTACAGTACCATCTTTATTTCCTCTTTTCTGTACTTAGCTTTCCATTAGGTGGGCCCTTCACCTACCCTTCCAAAAGTTAGCTAAAGTCAGTGTTTCACTTTTGCATTGCCCCAGGAAAAAAAGGCAACTTCCAGCAATATTCAAGTAATATATCCTTCTCTTACATTAATGTGGTATCTTAGGTTAAAAAAAATTGTATAGTAGGACACCCACTTAATCACCAACAGCCTCTGAGGGATGCCCTCCATGGCATTCATGAAGCTGCACTTGAATTGTGTGTTAACCCATAAGCCGAAGAGCCGTTTCCTTCCTGGGCCCTTGTGAAAGAGAGAGAGACAGAGACTGACTGACTCTGTAAAACCAAGTTGGGTTTTCCCCCCACACTTTGTTTTGAACTGTAATCCACAGAAAACTGAATCATAAAAATGCCTTGCTTTTCCCCCCCTAAATTCTAGAATTCAGACTATTTTGCCACTTTTTGTTTGTGTATGTGTGTGTATATGTGTATATAGCATTTGATTCTTTTAACAATGTCTGTTTTATAAAGTGATGTGAATTATTTTAACGTGAGATTTTTTGGTAAATGCTTCCAGCTAAACCTAATTTAACTATTTTGTAAGAGGATTAAGGATACTCAGACACTGGTATGATTCTGGGGGAAGATTCAAGATTAATGTACTAAGCTGCCAAAATCATTGTTTCAAATGTGAAACCAGATTTAGATCTCATATGCAAGTTCTTTGCTAAAGAAAGAGTTTTCCAGTGTGAAGAAAAACCAAGTTCTCCTCGTTGCCATAACCGGAGCATGGAAATGGTGTTTAAGGAAGCGAAGACCTGCATGCAAAACATTGGCGTGAAGGATTGGAGTTGAGGTGGTTTGCTTATCTTCCTTTTTATTTAGCTTCTCCCTTGTGCTAGACAGCCTTAGGTTACTAGAGATAAAATTAATCCTTTTTGTACTAGATCTTTGTGAACAAAATAGCAGAATATTTTCATTTCACCTATGAGAACACTGTTCTGCTAAAGATTAAGTACCTGTCCACTTCCATACAGCCAGCGGGGTCAGAGCCAGATTGCACTGGGGCTTTTCACTGCAAAGTCTGGGCCACCCTGCTCTGTCATCTTCCACAGCAAGCACTCATTACTCTATGTGATGTTGTAACAAAAATACTGGGTGACTTAAACAGCAAACATTTATTTCTCACAGTTCTGAAGGCCATGTCCATGATTGAAGTGCCAGCAGATTTCGTCTGATGAGGTCCTATGTCCTGGTTCATAGATGCGGTCTTTTTGCTGTGTCCTCACATGGTAGAAGTGGTGAGGGACATCTCCTGGGTCTCTTTAATAAGGGAACTAAACCCCTTCATGGGGGCTCCTAATCACCTTCCAACCCTCCCCCATAATATCACACTGGGAATTAGGATTTCAACATATGAATTTGAGGGGAACACAGCTTTCAGTCTGTAGTGGACCTAATCATTGCTGTACGGCTGGCAGGACTGATGTTATTTAGCAAGTGACCATTCTGATTATTTGTTCTGGAAGTAACAACCATTTTTTAAAATTCTGGCCTAGATTTTGGATTCTTTATTTGCAATTTCTCTTTGTGCTTTTGCAGATCCCAGACAGTTCTCAACAGTTGCACAGATATCAGTGTAAACATTGTTTCACACATTAGCAGCACCCTGACAACCAGTCTGTAAATGATAGGTAGGAATTTGAAGTTCCCACAGCCTTGTCCTTAAGCCTCTTGCTCTCAATGTTCCTTGATATGGTGCTAGGAATATAGCTGGGACTCAATCTTTGTGAAATAAATAAGCCTATCCCATCATCCTGAAAGACTCACCAGCAACTCCATTGCTGATTTAGAATTACCTCCTAAAAACCTGCTGTTAATATAACCTTTTGTTTCTCAAGATAGATAACAGATTTTATCAGACTAGCTGGCTTTCACCTATCAATGAGTAATTTCTAAAGGAAATAGAGATGTTGGTAGATGTTTTTTGAGCAAGAGCCACTAAAAGATTTGTTCATCCCTTGAATATGCATTCATTTATCATTTGGTATGATCCAGGCCACATAAAATAGAAAGACAAATATGATTCTGTACTTACTCACAGGTGAGATCATTGTTATTATGTTGTTATATAGAGGATGAAATGGGAGTTCAGTATTAGGGCATTTAACTTGGACTTGAAAATTAGGGGAGGATCCAGGAGAAGATGAGCTTGAGACAGTTCTTACAGGGCTGGCAGATGGAGTTTGTTGTGTTGGAACATAGGCTGAGCTCTGAGGAACAGTGGGACATGAGTTGGAGAGGTAAGGAGGTGTCAGATCAGGAAGGGTCTTGTGCGCTGTGCTGAAGAGTACCACCTTTGTTTGGAAACTTATGGAGAACCATTGAAAACATTAAGCAGAGGAGTGCTGTGCTCATTTAGAAAATTATCCGTTGTTACCCTGTGTGGAATGGATAGGATGGGGCAAAACTGGAGATGGGATTAGCTGGGCGGCAGCCACTGTGGTCTAAGTGTGAGTTCATGAGGGCCTGAATCAAATCAGTGAGAGTGAGGGAATGATTATCCCGCAGGGAGGATAAAAGTGGAGTGTACCCGACCTGATGATTGATATATGGTGGGAGTAGTTGAGGGAGGAATCTGGAATGAGATGCCTTTGTTTCTGGCTTGTGCTGTTCCTGAACACATTGTCTAAAAGTGAAGGCAGCTGCTAAGATTATGGCGAAATGATGCTAGAGAAATAAGTTTGAAAACAAGGGTCAATCTTTCAATATGCAATTGAAATAATGGTGGTGGAGAGAGGGTAGAGAGGTGGGAGAGAGGTGGGAGAGGCCGTCAAGGCTTGGCATTTCCTTCACTCACCACCCGTGCAGGCCAGGCCCTCACGGCCAAGGCTGGCACCCATTTATGTGATGCACCCCCCGTTCAACATGGCAGATGTTCCACTGGCCTACCCACTCCTTGAAACAATTCCAACAAACATAAATATCTATAAACACATTTGGCTTAATTGGGGAAACACATACACAATGTAATGTGTTGTGAGTCTAACCATAGTTCTCATTTTTCCAAGGCAGTCTACTATGAGAAATAGTTTATGCCATGACTGGTTTTCCTGTAGATATTCTGTTGTTTTTCTTTAGTAATTTGTCATATAAACTCTCTTGTTCCATACTGATATACCAGCTGTGGCTTGTAATTGGTCTCTGTGTGTTTTACTAGTTAGTCAGGGATGGGGCTAAAGGTGTATAATTTTTTAAAGCTAGATTGTAAACTGTCTATAGAAAATATCTGTTAACATTCTGAAGATTGGACTGCTTCTAGAAGATACTATATACATGTAGACTCTGTTGTACCAGCAAAATTTGACTGAATTGAAAATCAAACTGCATTATTTAATAACTAGCAGGATGTAGGATGCTTGTCAGTCAAAATACAAGGAACTAGAGTGGCTACCTAAGCAATTAATTCAAAATGAATACCTGATTGTATTTTTCCAGAACGAACCATCACCTGGTGTTAAGAACATAAGTCCTCCTACAGTCCGAAGAGGGATTTCAACTCCATTTTAAGTATGGAAAACTGTTCATTTTCCATAGTAAAGTGAAAGACTGACAAAAGGCAATTAACCTTATAAATAAGCAGGAAAAAATTGTGGTATTTCATGGCATGCAGGTTGTGGACCTCAAATCACTTTGTACCATTAATTGAATAAGCTCTAAGGAGAGCGAATGACTATCCCAGCATATACTAGAAGAATATTTCAAGTTAGGAGGTGAAAAGATAATGCCAATGTGTGTTTCACAATGGATTTCTTTTTTCTTTTTCTTTTTTTTCAAAGAGAGGGAGAGAAACAGCAACATGTGGTTGCCTCTCGTGTACCCCTCACTGGGGACCTGATCCATAAGCCAGGCATGTGCCCTGCTGGAAACTGAATCAGCAACCCGATTCACTGGGTTCACTGACGGGCACTCAGTCCACTGAGCCATACCAGCCAGGGCAGATTATTTTTTTAAGGGGCAAAAAATCATAAGAGACTGTGTGGTCATAAATAAGATATATAAATTGTTCTGTTTAAGATTAATTTCTATGAATCAACCATCATTGCCCTTTTCCTTCTCCAATACTTTTTGAGTTAATTAGTAGCTATAGTTCCAGGTAAAGTTCCTTTAAAACATGTTCAATACCTGCCTTGTTATTGTTTCTGTTTAGTACTTAGAGCTGGAATATACCTTTGAATTCCAGCCTAATCACCCATTAATATCAGTGGAAGAAACTAGGAACTGAGGAAGTGATATGAATTGCTACAGCTCAGAACAAGCAAACAAAAAGACTCACCCTGCAGCTGCTGCAGAACACTGGAGCACTTAATATGGCGTAAATCTGTTTGTTAATCAGAAAAGCCGTATTGTGTTCTATTCACTGAAGTGAAGTAAATCACAGAGCCTTAACGAGGTTCACCCTGAAATGTGACCATCTTGATGATATAGTCAATACATACAGGGCGGGTTCTCATTAACCTTCGTCAGGTTTAAGCAGTGCTTAATTCTAATTGTCTTTGTTTTCACTTGGCCATTATTTTATTTCTTGAGCTTGACGGGTGTAAACATTTTAGGGTTTCAACACAATTTGGGGATTTTTTGCAATGCAGATATTTTTATTTTGCCCAAGGCAATAATAGACAGGGATGTAAACACTGCTTTAGAGAGGGTGTCTGCTGATTTACATATATTAAAAGTATTAAGATCAAGGGTAATGAGGATTTAACCCATATGGCACTCAGGCAATAAATAAGAATATTAATACTATATCAAATACTAATTAAAGGAAACACATGGATCTAATTTTAAGAATGTAACACAGGGATGAAATGCTCTTTGGAAAGTTAAGACCTGATTCTCTTGTAAACAGGACAGTTATGGTGAGTTGTTTTTCTCCCCTCAGGGTAAACTACTAGTTGATTAACAAATCAATATATAGCTTTTATAGAATCATAGTAATTATGGGACAGTGACTGTGATTTAACAGTTTACAAAGTGCTTGCATTTATTTATTTATTTTTGATCCTCAAAGCAAACTGTTTAGTTCCTTGAACTCTTACACCCATTTCATTAAAGAGAAAATATGCTCATTGAGGCCAATGAACCTGAATCTAACATCAATCCATCTCAGTCTTTACCTCCCTCTCCCCCTGTCTCAGCCTCACATTCCTCTCCTTCTCCCTCCTCTTTTTCCTTTAATGAGTATTGCTCAGAAGGGTACACAGAGAAAAGCATTCTCATTCCCTGAGAATTATGGGCGTGTGAATTGGTTCAACATTTTTAGGGTATCTATAACTATTTATACATTTTATGCTAGTCATCTCACTTCTAGTAATCTAATTTCAGGAAATTATCTGAGATATGGTCAAATATTGATGCCTAAGGATGTTTGTAGCAATTATTATAAGTGAAAAATTTTAATAACCCAAATATCCAACAAAAAGTATTTAATTTATAGCACATCTTAAATAATGTAATATTAGGGAGCCATTAAAATCATGTTTCAGTCCTGGCTGGTGTAGCTCAGTAGACTGAGCACGGGCTATGAACCAAAGTATCACCGATTCTATTCCCAGTCAAGGCCTATGCCTAGGTTGTGGGCTATGTCCCCAATGGAAGCCATGTAAGAGGCAACCACATATTGATGTTTCTCTCCCTCTCTTTCTCCTGACCTTCTTCTTGCTTTAAAATTAAATAATAAATAAAATATTTTTTAAAAATCATGTTTCAAAGAATATTTAGTTATCAATAAGTGTTTGTATTTAAATATTAAGAGAAAAAATATAAAATATATATTGTAACTATATATATTTGTATATAACAAATTTATATATATTTTATCTGTATCAGGGTCAGCAAATATTTTCTGTAAAGAACCAGACAGTAAATATTTTAGGCTTTGCAGGTGGCCAGGTCTCTTGCTCAGCTCTGCTCTTGTATGGTGAACACATCATAGATGGCAAAAAAACAAATAATCATGGCTGGGTTCCAATGAAATTTACTTATGGACACTGAAATATGAATTTCCTTTAATTTTCACGTGCCACAAAATATTTTTACTCATTTGATTTTTTCAACCATTTACTACTTCTTTTGTTTTTATTTTTTAATTGTATTTTATTGATTATGCTATTACAGTTGTCCTGATTTTCCCCCTTTGCCCCCCTCCACACAGCACCCCCTACTCCCTCAGGCAATCCCTCCACCATTCTTCATGTCCATGGGTCAAGCATGTAAGTTCTTTGGCTACTCCATTTCCTACACAGTACTTTCCATCCCCATGGCTATTCTGTAACTACCTATTTGTACTTCTTAATCCCCTCACCTCTTCACCCATTCCCCCACATCCTCCCTCCCATTTGGCAACCATCAAAATGATCTTCAGATCCATGATTCTGTCTCTGTTCTTCTTATTTGCTTAGTTTGTTTTTTAGCTTCAATTGTTGACAGATATGTATTTATTGCCATTTTATTGTTCATAGTTTTGATCTTCTTTTTCTTAAATAAGTCCCTTTAATACTTCATATAATAATGGTTTGGTGATGATGAACTCCTTTAGATTTTTCTTGTCTGGGAAGTTCTTTATCTGCCCTTCATTCTAGATGATAGCTTCACTGGGTAGAGCAATCTTGACCGTAGGTCTCTTCTTTTCATGACTTTGAATATTTCTTGCCAATCCCTGCTAGCCTGCAAAATTTCTTTTGAGAAATCAGCTAGAAGCCTTATAGGAACTCCTCTGTAGGTAACTAACTGCTTTTCTCTTGCTGCTTTTGAGATTCTTTATGTTTAACCTTTGGCATTTTAATTATGATGTGCCTTGGAGTGGGCCTCTTTGTATTCACCTTATTTGGGACTCTCTGTACTTCCTGGACTTGCATGTCTATT
Source organism: Trachops cirrhosus (assembly GCA_028533065.1). Classification (NCBI taxonomy): domain Eukaryota; kingdom Metazoa; phylum Chordata; class Mammalia; order Chiroptera; family Phyllostomidae; genus Trachops; species Trachops cirrhosus. Next base: position 47,627,187 of record CM052541.1, on the reverse strand, counting down.
TCCTTCACCAAATTAGGGAAGTTTTCTTTCATTATTTTTTCAAATAGATTTCCAATGTCTTGCTCTTTCTCTTCCCCTTCTGGCAACTGTATGATGTAACTATTGGACCTCTTGAAATTTTCTGAGATACTATCCTCATTTTTTAAATTATTTTTTCTTCTTGTTTTATGTGGTTATTTTTGGTTCCTCATGTTCCAAGTCATTTATTTGATTCTTAGCTTCATCCACTCTACTGTGGTTTCCCTGTAAATTGTTCTTTATTTCAATTAGTGTATCCTTCATTTCTGACTGGATCTTTTTTATGCTGCTGAGGTCCTCATTAAGTTCCTTGAACATCCTTATAACCAGTGTTTTGAACTCTACATCTGATAGATTGCTTATCTCTATTTTATTTAGCTCTTTTTTTGGAGTTTTGGTCTGTTCTTTCATTTCAACTATGTTTCTTTGTCTCCTCATTTTGGCAGCCTCCCTGTGTTTGTTTTTATGTATTAGGTAGAGCTGCTTTGACTCCATGTCTTGGTAGTATAGCCTATTGTAGTAGGTGTCCTGCAGGATTCAGTGGCACAGCCTCCCCATCGCCCAAGATGGGTACTCAAGGTGAGCCCTTCATGTGGACTGAGTATACCCTCCTCTTGTAGTTGAGCCTTGGTTGCTATTGGCAGATCAATGGGAGGGATTTACTCAAGTCTGTCAGCTGCAAGGATTTACTGTGACCACTTACCACCAACCTCCACCCTCTGTGGAGGATTAGCTATGCAGGGGCAGTATGATGGTGCTCCAGTGTGGTCTGTAGCTATGTACTGGGTACAGTGACCCTGGGGTTTCCCAGTGCAGGCCAGGGTCAGCCCTCACCTGTGTTGCCCAGAGCCTCCCTGCCTGAGCTATGAAGCAATCTGAGATGGCTGCTACTTGTGCTGGGCTTGGAGATTCCCAGGCAAAGCCAAGCTGTGAATCTAGGCTGGCTGCTGCTAGTGCTAGGCCTGGGACTTGCTGAAGCCAGCTGTTGATTGTTTGAGAGGATTTAGGAAGTTGTGAAGCATGAGCCAAAACCAGCCATTCATATGGAAAAGCAGCTTGGGTGAGTCAGTAAGTTGGGTTGGACAGAGTCTCTGGGGATCTTCAAGGTGTGTCAAACAGTGGGAGCCAAGTTGATGGGCTCTCAGATATGGCACCCGCTTGCTGGCCCTGTGTGGGGAGGATTTAAAAAAAGGACAATGGCCTCTGTTTACCCTGATACCAAACATATCAGTTCATCCCTGTATGCCATGGGTGACTTTCAAGCTGATACCACCATGCTGGAGCTCAGAGAAAGTGAGTCTGAGTAGGTGAGTCTGTGTGTGGGTTCTTTAAGTGGAACTGCTTGGGGCCCCAGAAGTTTCTTCCAGTGACTCAATCCCTCCTGGGTTTTGCAGCCAGAAGTTGTGGGGACTTATCTTCCTGGTACTGGATCCCTGGGCTAGGTGGCCTGATGTGGGACATTTTATCTCACTCCCAAGATATCCCTCCCGAATTTTTATCCATGACATGTGGGTGGGACCAACCTGTTCCACATCTGCGCCCCTTCTACCAGTCTGGATGGATGTGGTTTTTTTAATTCCATAATTGTCAGACATCCATTCAACTCGATTTCTGACGGTTCTGATTGATGATTATTCTATATTTCAGTGTAATTTTGATGTGGTTGTGGGAAGAGGCAAGCCATGTCTGCCTATACCACCATCTTGACTAGAAGTCAATACCTTCAACCATGTAAAATATGAAAACCATTCTTAGCTCATGAGCCATGGAAAAACAGCAGTGGGCCACATTTGGCCAAAGGGTTGTAAAGTTTCCCAACCCCTGATTTATGTTATGGAAAGAAATACGTGAAAGAGTATCTCTGGGTAATAGAATTAAAAGAGGTCTTTATTTTCTATCTCAATATTCTACTTCTAGGTTCTACATTTTCTATAATATGTATATTATACTTTAATAATAGGAAAATAATTATTTTTTAAAAGAATTTGTCCTAAGCTTAACAAATGGTAAGTGGCAAGGGCAAGTTTTGAACAGAAACCCTCTTTCTACCATGCCTTTTGCCTCCTGGAATCCTTTGGCTGGAATAGTCTTTAGAGATCTATGAGTAGACCAACCCTTATTTTACAAAAGGAAGTGAAGCTTCCAGAAACTTACCAGTTTGCTCAAGATGCGTGACAATCAGTGGCAGCGTCCCAGCTGGCCCCAGGCCCCCAGACTCCCTGCACAGTGCTCTCTCTGCTTTCCCACCAGGCACCATTAGATGTAGGCAGGATGAGTGAAGGCCATCATTTGTTTTTTAATTTCCAAATCACTTTTATCTTGTATGTTCCCTTTCCATTCTGGTTCCTTTTTAAGAAATACCCACAGCCAGTTCTGTAGGCTACTATGTGAAACACCTGGTATCTTAACAATCCTTCGTGAGAGAGCCCCACGTGTGGAACAAGTAGCTGGAAGAAGACATGTTTGTCTGGTCAGCTTTGTCAGAAAAAGAATTTCTGGAGGTTCGGTTAGGTGGCGAACTGTCAGCCCTTCTCTGTGAGAATATGTCTCTGACCAGCCCCACTCCTGGGAGCTTCTCTGCTCCCCCAGGTACCTTCCAGGCCATCAGAGCCTCCCCTCACAGTTGGCCATAGCCTTATCTAGGGAAAGGGCAAAGAACTAGAGCCAAGAGTGCTAGGTCCTGGTCCTCGTGCTCCTCCTGCCACTCAGCTCCACAGTCCTGACCATGTCGTAAGGAAAGTTGCTCTGCTGACGTGCTCTTGTCTTTCATTTTCATTCACTAGCCAACATTTCCTGATCACCTATAATTATGTTCAAGTCACTTTGCTGGGCTAGCCTGGGGACAAACAGAAGGATATGTCAGTCAGAGTCCTGGCTGTCAGTGTCAATAAAGTATCAATGACCTAACTCTGTTGTCCGCTTCCCAGGGAGTTGGGTGTCCAAACTGTTATCTGTATGAAGTATTTTGAAAACTTGAGTATTATGCAAATGTGAGAGGCCATTTTTATTATTGGTGTCTTTGCTCCTCACTGAAGCGTCAAAGGCAAGGGACCGAGGCTTTCACTATGTTTAACCAGAGAAGGAAGGCAGAGAATTTTAAGATCTCAGGGTTCTAGAAAAAAGATCCACAGGTCCTTTCCTCCTAATTGGCCTATCAACATGCTAGCGTAAGAAGCTGAAGGAAAAGCTAATGCGAGTTAAGTAGTTTCCAGGTTGTGATTAATTTGAACTTGCAGGTGCTCTAATGGCTCTGGGTATTAGAAATACCAACCAAAAAATAGAAAGTAAACAGGTTCCTATGTCCTTATGATCACAAAGAACAAATTCGGAAAAACTATTCCTATTCAATAAATAAAGGTTTTGGTATTTTGAAGGTGTAGAGGGGAGACAGGTTTTAAATAAAGGATAATTCTAGTTTAAGAACCCAAACAAAGATTAAGGACTTAATCATTCTTTAATATTTACCATATTCACCTCATATGGGTTATATACCTGTGAGTTCTTAATGCATGTATATAAAACTTCTCTTAATGTAAGCCTGCGTAGTCCTTTATAATCACACATATGTTTCATTACAAAATGACTTCATTGTAAAGCTGGCCAAGTAACTGAGCACCTAACTCAAAGTAGCTGAAACAATAAAGAGGATTTATTGGCTCGCTTAACTGAAGTGTCCCGAGGACGTGAAGCGTGACTTCATCAGGACTTAAGGCTGCTCTTTGCACTTTCCTTAGCTCTGCCATCCTGCATGGTTTCGCTTCGCCCTCAGTTTGGTTTGTCTTAAGGTAGAAAAATGGCTGCAGTGGTTGTAGACTTCACGTATACATAAAACTCTGTTCACATGGAGATTGAGCTTTCTTGTCTTAAAATTTGATTGGACTACCCCTAACCAATCCCTGTGGCAAGAGGAATGTTATGGGCTAATTGGCTGATGCTTCAGTTGGATGCACCAATTACTGTAAGGAAGGAAATGGGGTTACTCCGACTTAGACCCATTAGGTCCCATCCCTGGATCAGGGACAGAATCAATCTGTTCCAAATACATGACTGCTGTGCGTTGTGGAAGGGGTAGAATGGCTTTTGGGAAGACGGTAGTCATTTTATTAGCCAGGGTCCAGTCAGGAGACAGAAACCACACCAATTACTTTGGCAGAGAGATTTAACAACTCTAGATGTTAACCAATATTAAGCGAAAAGTCGAAAGTATCTTGCAGATGGTAACCTTAGGAGACAGCTACCACTCCTAAAACTGTTCCTGTTTGAGGAACAAAGAGAAGAAGTTGTGATTGTTAAGACAAGCTTGGAAGAGGAGCCTCACAAAACCGAAATTCAGACCTCGGAGTAGGGTCGCTATCCAGCTTGTGTTGGTATCTGTGGGGATGCTGTCAGGCTGGTTCTGGTTACTCAGGGACACTGCAAACTGGAGCTAACTGTGACTGCTGGAGTCGACTATTGCTGCCAGGGTGAAAATATGGGGCTGTGGAGGTGTTGATAGGATTAAGAAGCAAACAGGAAGAAGCGAGTCCCACCTTCTCCAGCCCACTCTTACAGTCTCCAGCTAGCATCCACTGTTGGCACAACCCGGTAGGGAGTCATATGCCAAAGGAGAAATGTGATTTGTAAGGTCTTATCCAATCATCACAGAGTGTGGAGCTGAGAATAATAACAGTATTGGGAAAAGAAGGAAAGAGAAAAGAAGTTAATGTGCTTGTAAATATACATACTTGTGCACAGAAAAGGTAAGAAAATATGTACACCAGCTATAGTCCTTGTTAATGTAAATGAAATGAAATAAAGTCATTGTTGATGCTTATAATCTACTTATTCCTTACTTTATGATATCTCAGCCAAGACCTCAGCTTGTAAGAATCTTTATCAGGCAATGTAACTAAAACCTCATTCCTGAAGGGTCTGACTCTTCACTGGCTCTGCATCTCTCTGCTTACTGTAGTTTCTCATTAACTTTTACTTTTGGATGGAAGTACTCAGAGGTACGTGAAGAATGTTCTAGGTTCCAGAGAGTCCTCTTTGCCCCTGTTGTGCAGCCACAATGCCCTGGTAATCAGGATCAATCCATTCAAGAGTGATCCCTTTCTTTATCTGCTGATCCAGTGGCGTAAGGAGCCCAAAATGCCAGGTGGCAGCCTCATCTTCCTGTTCAGTGGAACCACTGTCGTGTCCCCTGGTGGAAGCATGCCTTTCCTGGGTAGCAAGACCTTCGAACCAGGAGAACTTAAAGTTGAGAGAACAAGAAACAAAGATTCTATATAAAACTATTTTAATAATTTAGGAAGTAATTATAAAACTCCAGAATGGACCCATTCTCTCTGATTTATTACTCCACTAAAAATACTTTTTTAACCTCAGAGTTTAGTCTCCTGGGGGGCAAAATGTGTAACTGGTTGGCGTTCGTGTGCCCAGTGAGGCGTTTCACAACGACCGTCACCCGATGGGCAGTCAGTAAGTGCTAGATGAACCTGCGGGTAGTTGGTAGCTAGATATGAGATAACTGGTTATATTAGAAAACTGAAAATTTTCTCATTTTCATTTTAATATTGCTAGCTCACAAATAAAAGCTGGTTTCTTCAGTCTCTGGACTTTTGAATACATTCTACTAATCTGTGCCTCAACAGGCCCGTTTCTCAGTATTGGCTTGGAGATTACTCGAGCTCCTCAAAGGGGATGGCGGGTCCTTACTCCCCTTCAGAGTGGCTTGGCGTTTGGGTAGAGTTTAATATTACTGTGCACTTTAAAATGGAACATCTTCAATTTTAGAAGATGCATTTCCCTGTAAGTGACTTAAAACAGGGAAACATTTCATTAGCTCCTCTTCCCAAATCCTGAGGAGTTTCCGAAATGTGAACCAAAGCAGCCTTCCACTGCCTGGAGCCCCTTCGCAACATCAAACGCGTAATGAAAATGTTTTCCTCACACCTCAAGCATTTCCAAGTATTAAATGTGAAGAGGAAAGATTTTGCTCTAACTGCGAAGTGTTCTACCACTGCAGGGTATGTGAGAATGCCTGTGTGTGTGTGTTTTATTTAATACTTCTGAGATAAAATTAATATGCCCACACCCTCTCTATACAAGACTGCATGAACAATACCTATTTGGGATATTCTCCAGCTTTCATCAGGAAAGACAGGAGGGGTATGTGTCAGCCTAGAGAGAGTGGGCTCTTGTGCACACAGGGTCCCTGGGCCCACTTAGTGCTGTTGTGACTGGGACCAAAAATGGGTTTTTGGGGGTAGGAGACAAGAATGGCCAAATGGGTGCCAAGCAGACTAATTTTCATTAGATCTATTTTACTAAAGCATTGTTTTAAGGGCTAGCCTGGACTTTAAAAACAGAACAGCTGTTCTGTATTTGAAATTTCACCCTCTCCTGAGCTGCTAGGAGGTACTTTGTTTTAAGTAAATAATATCAAAAGTAGTTTCCTGTGAGGAGGTATTGGAAACTCAGCGAACATTTTCTGTTAAAGGATTCCAAAAGCATCCTAAGGTAAACACAATTACTTAATTACTGCTAAAATGTGCATCTTACAGAATTTTTACTTCGTTTGAAATGTATTAAATATCCAGACTATTAATATATTCACTGCATTACCCACACTTTCATTCATTTCTCTGAACTAACTGCTAAAATGTTCACATTGTTCACCTGTGAAACTTGTTTCCAAAAGTAGGTCGGACGATCTGACCAAACAGACCCTGCAGGAACTGTGGAGCCCCCAGCTGGCGGGGCGTCAGGTGCGGGACCTGGAGAGCTTGCTGAAGCCTTGGATCTGTAGCAGCCGTTCCAAAGAACATAGCACTTTATCAGAGAAATGACTTTGTTACAGAATTTCTAGCTAGCGTGAGGAAAAAGTTGTTGTTTTTAAGAAATTTGTATTCTAATTAGACCATAAATCCAGGGCAAGCTTAAAGTTTATGGGCTGAATTTAATTACTCCACAGGTTTTTAGAGATTGTCATTGTAGGAGTAACTATTCATACAAAGACAGTTAAAATATACTTCTTGGTTGTGTAAAATGGAGAAACTGTGACCAGCAAAGAACCGGAGAATCAGCATCACCAAAATGAAAGGCTGGTGATTTGTAAACCGTACTCTTCAGTTCAACAAGACATTTCCAAGTAATGTGAGCACAGTGGGGGCAATACTTACTGCTTTGGTTTTAATAACAAATATTTCAAATACCCAGAAAATAGCACAAAAAACACCCCCATAATAGGTCTTAGCATCTTACCTCAGTTGCTTCAAGTTTTTTTAAAAATTTGAAGGACTGTTGACTTCTTCCTGTTACCCTGTCCCAATGCTGTCCTCCCTCTTATCCCTACAGTAATCACTATCCTGAGTTTTCATTTCATCCCCTAGCATGTTTTCAACTTTTTACTGTATGTGTAGTGATGGGGTTCAGGGTCCACTACCCCAAAGTATGGCACTGTGGCATATTGAGTATTTCAAGCCAAAGAAATGTGAGAAACAGAATGTGCAAGAAGGGTGTTCTGACCTTCTGCTGGAGCAAGTCATAAAACCGTCCTGGGAGAGAGAGGTGCACTCCCGATACCCGGAGGAAAGGAGCATACTGCTCAGAGGAGAAGGGACACAGAGAAGGGGTCTGGCCAGGAACTCAGAAGCAGCTTAGCTGTGTGATTCTGGCTCAGGATGTTCCATGAGGTTTAAGTCAAGATGTCAGCCTGAGCTGCAGTCGCCTGAAGGCTGGACTGGGGCTGGAGGATCCGCTCCCAGGATGGCTACTGGAAGGGAGCCTCAGTTTCCTGCTGTTAGAAGGAGCCGTCCGCTCTTTACCACATGGGCCTCTTTTTAGGGCTGCTTTCATGTCATCATTCCATGATGGCTGGCTGATCCACCCACAAAGGATCCAAGGGGAAAAAGGTTAAAGCCACAATGTCTTATATGACCCAAACTTGGAGTCACACACTTGTTATTTCTGTGTATTCTAGTGATTATACCAGGAAGGAGGAAGGGAAGGGGTGGAGGAGATCATTGGAGATCTTGGGGGCAGGCTAGCACACATATTTTCTGTTGCTATTGTAAAGAGGATTTTTTGTGTTATATTTTTGGATTGGTCATCACTGGAATATAGGAACACTATTAATTTTTGTATGTTGATTCTGAGTATCAACTTATTAAAGTCTTATTAGTTTCAGTAGTTTGCAGATTATCTCGGATTTCCTATATAGCCTATCAGATTGTTATAAATAAGAAAAATGCATCTCTTCATTTCAAATTATAACCTTCTATCCTGCCTTATCGCATTGTCTAGAAGATTCAATATAATTTTGGATATAAGCAGAGTTCATGAGCATGGCTATCTAGTCCCTGACCTTAATGAGAATTCCTCTAAAGTTTCACCATAGAGTCTGAATTTTACTATAAATTTTTAATAATTTTATGATATTAAGTATTATGATATTATCTTCTATTTCTAGTTTGGTAATACTTAAGAGTATTACATTTTATGGAAAGCTATTTCTGCATCTATTAAGATGAACCACAGAACTAAAGTTCTACTTCAGACCCTATGGTTTTGTGTACTTTAACTGTCTAGTTAGTGTGGCATATTGGTATTGTACATTAATAGACTTTTTATCTATTGAAATCCTGGAATTCTGCTTGGCCATAGTTTATTTCTTATACACTATTAAATTTTACTTGCTAATGCTTCATAGCATTAACTATATAGTTTTGCACTTTCTCCTCAGAGCCTAGCACAGTTCTGCGGATTCAATGACCAGTAAATGTTTGCACATAGAGGTTTGCGTGCAGAACCCTCGCTGACAGAACCCTTGGGTGCTCTCCCGCTGCGGTGCCCGCTCTGGTCTGCCGGAGACCCCGTGCTGTCACTGCACTATGGTGTAACACTCCAGACAGCTTGCCTGTGCGGGAAAAACTAAGTCAAACCCGAGTGCTATGTCCCTGAAAAAAAATACATACGTATATATATATGAGGTTGTACAGAACAAAATTTGGTACTCAGAGCTTGAGTTATTCGTACTCATTCTCATGAAGAGTGGCTAAATATCTACAACACTAGCAATGACTGTGGGTAGGGATTTAAACTCAACGATATTACTAAATTTTAGCAGAACCAGACACTGGCAAGCCTTCATATGGAATTTTTTTTTTAGTTGTAGCTGTTAAGTTTTAATTTGGGATACTTACCCACTGTGACACTTACCTAATTTTCTCTCTCTCCTATTATAGAAGCCCTTGTAGATTGTTCTATTCAATTAAATAACTCAATAAACAGGAAACAACTACTATGTACTAGGCATGAAATGCAACATTGGGACATAGTTGTAAACAAGGCAGTGTCCCCACCCTCATGAAATTTACCAAAGAGAAGAAAGGCATTTAAAAATGAAAAACATGAGAGGGATTATTTGAAAGGGGGAAGTTCAGAAGGCTATGGGAGCATACAGCAAAGAAATATAGTCTAGTCCAAAGGGTTAAGAAAGTTACAATTAAGTTTAGACTTAAAGGATAAGTAGAAATTAGTCTTGCACAATGTAGCAGGAGGTGTGTTATAGGCAAGAAGGAATGACGCAAAAACTGGGAGAAAAAAGAAAGCAGTGAACATTCAAGGAGCTGGAAGGACTGGAAGAAGTCTGGTCCACCTGGTGCATAGTGTTCCAGAAGCTTGGAGAGGCAGGTAAGGGACAGGTCTTATAAACAGGCTAAGGAATTGGAATCTTATAACATGGCCCTTATTCATAACATCTTAATAGAGCTCCTTGCTCACTAGTAGATATTAATTAATATTTGTTCAATGATTTAATACAGAAGTCAGTTGGATTTTCTTCTCTCTATGCATGTCCTTAGTAAATGGAAAACTCTAAACACGGCTTCTCAAATAGCTGTAGCCAATGCTGGCTCCAGAGTCCTCACACAAGCAGATATTAGGGACTAGCTCTGAAGCTGTGTTTACACTGTAGACCCACTGCTCCTACCAAATAGATTGTGTTTGCTGCCGTGGCCGTGGAAGAGTGCTGGTGCAGATTATGGGGAGGGCCCCAGATCCGTGCCAAACTATCATTTGACCCTGTGGTTTGGCCACAGCCTCTCCTGCAAATTTGGATTATGCTCAACCCTTACAATTTTAGTTAAGCAACTTTATCTTTATATAATATATTACAAAAGCTATTTAATTTTTTGTGCAATAATATGATGCTTTTGATGGTAACAGTATATGTTAATGAGGTATCTTTACAGGCAAGAATCTTTTGTGGCAATTTTGACACAGTTAACAAAAATATACAGTGGAAAGGAGTTGATGGATGTGTACTAACAAGTAAAGACAACCCCAAAAGCCAAGCATCATCTTCTTCTAATGTAAAATCTATATCTCAAGGTTAGATAAGCCAATATTTGGAAGGCAGCCTGTTGATTTATAAATTGCATTCTGTCCATTTTTCAAAAGGAGAAACAAACTCTTTGCAAGAGCAAAGGCTCTTTCTTGCAACACGAGTATGAAGAAGTTCTAGGACTGTCATCAGATCAGGTTTGTGGATGCTGGAGCCACACTACCACTAAGTCTGAAGGAGTCTCAGAAAGTGAAGGGACAGGAGCTTCTGGGGTTCAATGTCACTCAGAGAAGCAGTTTGGGAAGGGTTGAGGGTGGAGACAGGAAATTCAGGGTACAAATGCCTCTTCCTTTCTTAGACTCCGGAAAGAAAACAGAACAATTCCTCATAATCCCTGGCCTAATTTTACCTCCCTTTCCTTCCTCTACTTCTTCTTTCATCTTTTTCTTTAAAAAATAAAAATCCAGCAGGAGTTGTGACTTCCAGGTCCCCCAGAAGAAGGAAATAAGTACTCAACCACAAGTATTCAACAGTTAAACCTTCAGTTAAGGAAAAGCAATTGTCATCGTGGCTTCTTTCTCTTGGAGCCCAGGGGAGAGGAACAATGGGACTTTCTCTTCCTCTCTCCCAAGGAATGCCCTCCGCAGCTTACTCTCTAGAGGTCAGCGGACCCTTTTCAGCAACAGCTCACATCAAAGGGTGCAAAAGTAAAGGCTTGACTAGGATACAGGAGACGTAAACCCTCTCCACAGCAGCGAAGCTGGCTTGAGAACTGGGAGCCCAACCGGCCTGGGGGCCCTGGCCACTCCTGCCGGCCCCCCTGCCCCAGGACTTCCACCCTACAGAGCCCGTACCCTGCAGCCCACGGAACTCAGTGGACTCTAATTTTAGTGTTTGAGCATATTTGTGTGTGTAACTGACACTAGTCTCCCCTACCAGACTGACAGATTCTTGAGAGTGGTAACCAAGTCTCATTGCACCTCTGGTCTCCACTGAGTCCTGACCAGACGAAGGTGTTTGGAAGAGAGCCCAGGCTCACCTGTGGGCAAGAGGGGACAGCTCTCCTTTAGCAGTGGGGTTCTTTCTCGATGAGCCTTCTCTCACAGGTCATAAGTAACATTGCATCACTTGTAAGTTTGTCATCACTGTTCCTTTGGCCACATCCAGGTTCTCCAGGAGAAAAGGGAATGACAGGTCAAGGCTGGAGGCATTGTTTTTGTGAATTTTCATTTTACTCAGGGTCACCGGTCTCTATTCACATCTTTACCCAGGACTTTTCTCTGAGGGATTCATTTCTGTAAGAATTGCATTTCTCTATAGAAAAATCAAGACTGGTACTAGGATGTCAACTCACAGTAAAGAACAATAATGAATATTTTTTGAGCATTTAACTCTGCACTTGGGTTAATGTTTTTCACACAATATCTCAAATAAGACAACCTCTGTATAAGAAGGTACCATTATTCTTCCGTTGCCCAAGGTTGCACAATTGGCCAGCAGTATAGCCTGACTTCAAATTCAGGCCCCGTGATGAAGAAAAACATTTCTATCTGAAGGTGCTCTTTTTCATACACAGCAAAACCTTTTACAAACAAAAAAAATTAAGCCTCAGAAAACAAGCTAATTTATAAAACACCTTTTCTTTGTTTCAACGCACTCTTTCAAAGAGCTGTTTCCATCCTCTCCTCTGCCTGTCTTGCCTTCTTTTCCTGTCTGTAGTTATGTTCACACAATGACCACAACTGGACCACACCGAAAATGTCCTCACACCCAGATCTGGGACGTCTTGCATACATGCTCCCAGCTGCTGGCTAATTAAACAAATCTGAATTTTTATTTTATTTTAAACTTTTCATCCAAGATTATGGTCCCCCACGGGGCTCTCTTGTGTGGTCTATCTCCCTTCAACAAACTCAGAAAATATTTTAAATTGAAGTAGATAAGGTGTGGATATCTTTCCAAAGCTATAGATAAAGGATTTTTCCCTCTTTTAAAAAGAAAACCAGAATCTGTATACCCATTATCATTTTCATGAAGTGTTATATTTATTTACCAATCATCACTGTGAACTGGTCAATTTGATGATCTCTCAAATGATTTATGAATAGCTTTTATTAATTGAGCCTATGGAGATGAAGCTTGGATATAAATTAATGTGGAAAAATTTATTACTTGTCATTCCTTTAAGGAAATACTGTTCTTTAAAACTGTCTTTGTTGTTTTTCCTCCTTTAAGTGTTTTTTGATTTTCGGTTGAGGGTTATATAAGTAACCTAATCATAGAGATTGGGTGTTGGTTTAGACCATTCACACTTGTTAACATGGCTAATGAGAACTTCTATTGATCTGTAAGTTGATTCTTAATAGTTATAGTATTTCCAAGGAAGAAGTCAATAAGTTTCAGTTAAAAGGCAACTTAGAATTTCCAACATCATCATCAGCCAAACAAGCTGCTGATGAGTTATTTTAGGCCATCTGCCTTTGATTCTGACCCTTAACAGGAAAACTGAAATAAGCCAGTAGACACTAGGTAGTTGCCCTTGTGATCTGGGATGCTTTCAACAAGTCAGCATAACTGAGAACATTTCTACCCTTCTCTGCTCCTGAGTCCCAGATCCATGCTGCTGACTGGTACTCCTCTAGTACAGCACTTCTCAACCTTGGCTGCACATCGGGCTCACCAGGGGAGCTTTAAAAAATAGCTCCCTGCCTGGGTCCTACCTCCAGAGATTCTGATTAAATTGTTTTGGGGTGTGGCCTGGCCATCAAGATTACTTCATTGCTCCCCAGATGACTCTATTGTGCAGCCGTGGTTGAAGACTGCAGCTCTAGGGACATGCACAGAGCGCAAAGCTGATAAATAAGCCTTACACATAAATTCCAGCATGTCCCCAGGTTGCAAATGTTTCTACTAGACTGAGTAATGCATCCCAGGTGAATAATGTCTCACTTCTAGTGATTCTTCATGTCCTGAGCCAAGAAGAGTCTCAGGAGTCACTTGAGCGTGTCTGTCTTTATGGAGGATCAAAAAAGTACCTGTTCTTATACCCAGCTCACATCTGAAAGCTCAGGATAGAAAGGACCAGCGTGGTTGAACCGTCTGCTCACCTTTATCACCTGCCTGCACTTTAGAGCCTCGAGCTCTTGCAGAGCCAGTCTCACTTTTGCACACCTTTGTACTTTTACAGGCGTGGACACAGGCTCACATTGGGCACAGGCACGCTCTCAGGCCTGCGCCCTTGTGACATTTGTGAGGTGACCAGCCAGCAGTTGAGGTACCATTTGTGGGGAATGGAACAGACTCAGGTAATCAGAAAACCTATAGCTGTCACCTCATTAGCAACAGGCTCTGAACAAGCAACTGAATAAGAAAATAAGTAGAGTTGCTGCCCCTCTGAGAGTGGGAAATCACTTCAAGAAATCACACGGTGTTTATTCAGGGAGAGAAGCTTTTGTTATCCTCACCTAGGGAAGTAGCACCTCTGCCAGAGTGAATTCACTAGGCAGTGGAGTAAAAAGCAGAAACTAGAATGCAAGTCTTCTTCTGGTACATAGTCTATTATAACCCAATAGTAGATCTCTATGCTGCTTTCTGTTCGGTCTTTGTAGCTACTTGTTTTGGTTGCCTCTACCTTGTGACCTAAGATCACAGGCCCAGTGGATTTTCAGTTCCTCTGCACTAGATTCAACAGAAATATGAAGCTAAGAGCAGCAATTTTCACAGCAGACTGGGCCCTACCAAAGTGATTTATGTGTTTTTACTTGGAGACTATATTTTAATGCCGAGATTTTTCTGATTATCTTTTTGTGTGCACCCGCTCACCACATGGGCTCTTAATTTAGAAAATATTCAGCAATTACATGTGGAATTGATACTTTACATAAAAGCAAAAATGGTGCCTGTAATGTATGTTACTGAAAAATTCAATGTCTTTTATTTTTCTGGCAACAGAGGTACGTGACTCAAAGAAATTGCTCATTATTTTTCATTTTCTGTGAGATGAAAAGTTCTTAATTTAAAGAGCAGCGCTGCCCCCGAAGAAAGGCCACGCGGTGGAAGTTTCGGTTTCAGTGGTCCTGGAGGCTCTGCCAGGCACCAGGGATTCTGCTGTGTGCTCATGAAACTTAATTATTGATGGCTCTGAATCAAATCTAAATTTGATGTAAACTAAATAGAAAATTATGTGAAATTAATTTTGATGTCAAAATCAGATATTTTGCAGCTTTATGGAAAATAATTCTTCCAGGAACTGCTACTTGGCTTTGACAGTTGATTATCCAAATATTTAACTTTGTGTGTAAATAACACAAGTGAAAGATTTAGAACTCAATTTGGATTTTTTTTTTTTAAATGGGTGGGTAGGTTGGTTTTCTGTCTTACCAAGTTTGCCCACGGTCCACAAAGTTTGAATTTTGGTATATTCGCTGAAGGGGCACTTAGTGATGTAGAAAAGTAATGTCAACCACTAGACAGCTTTTCACACCTGCCTTTCCAATGGTCCATATGGGTTTTTTAAATTGGTTTTGTTGAATTTATACTAACACAAGTAAAAAAAAGAAAACGACTAACTCCTAAACATGAAACCATAGAGGATTTATTCTTGTATTAGCTTGGTTAAAATACGCTTCAAACTCGTGGCTATCTGTAGATTTTTTTTTTATATTTTATTTATTTATTTTTAGAGAGGGGAAGAGCGGGAGAAGGAGAGAGAGAGAGAAACATTAATGTGTGGCTGCCTCCCACGTGGTCCCCACTGGGGACCTGGCCCGCAACCCAGGCATGTGCCCTGACTGGGAATCGAACCTGTGATGCTTTGGTTCGCAGCCCGCATACAATCCACTGAGCTATGCCAGCCAGGGCTATCTGTAGATTTTTTTATCCAACCATTATCTAAATTATAGTGAACCCAGAGACAAAAGTGATAAATGTATAGTATATACACATAAACATACTCACATATATATACCTGTGTATATATTATATGTATTTTCTTTTTGGATATAAACATATTTATGTATATTTTAAAAGGAGGCTCTGCCCCATCAACTTCCCACCACCTCTCGTGGCGTGGGCACCTGGTGCGGGTGCAGTGGCCTCAGCCCTGGAAGTGTCCCAGTGGCAGCCGGCAGGTCTGGGCCAGCACAGAGGATCCAGACGGCCCGAGGTGGGTGAGGAGCTAGGCAGTGGCCGGGCCTCAGAGCTGCCGGGTTCTTCATGATGAAAGATCTTGGGATGCTTCTCTCCTCTGTGTACTGGGTTGGCCAAAATGTTCATTTAGTTTTGTCTGCACAGTGTCTCTAATAGTGCTTAGTTGTCTTTAAGTTCATTCAAACAATTTTGTTAAATTGTATTATGATAACTGTCATATCAGCATGAATTTAAAAGAAATTTATCAAAATTGGTGAATTTTTGTGTAGTCATTTTAACATTGAAGATGGAAGAAGATACATAACATATTTGGCATATTATGCTTTATTATTTCAAAAACAGTAGAAACACAACTGAAATGCGAAAAAAAAAATTTATGGAGAAGGTGCTGTGACTGATCAAATGTGTCAAAAGTGGTTTGTGAAGTTTCACGCTGGAGATTTCTCATTGGACGATGCTCCCCAGTCGGGTAGATCAGTTGAAGACGGTAGCGATCAAATCAGGACATTAACTGAGAACAATCAAAGTTATACTGTGCAGGAGATAGCTGACATCCTCAAAATATCCAAATCAGTAAGGTTATTGGTGAAAATGAAAAACGTGTCTTTTATTTTACAGAAAAAAGCATACAGACCTTTTGGCCAACTCAATAGCAGGGCAGAAGCCTCACCCATTCCCTAGTGTTACCAAAATCATTGCTGACACGCTCTTCAGTCTTCCACTTCAGGCTCTTTTCCTCATCCGGGGGATGTTTGTGAGTCTCTTTCCCATCCACCTTGCTGGTCAGCTGGTTAGTCTCTTGCATATGTCCCTTCTGTACTCACTCTACTGCTATGAATATTGTTAGTTCAGTAAAGGGATTGAAATGCACCAGAGATTGTCAAGCATAGAGAGGAATTGGCTTTACTACTTCAGAATTGGTTTGCCCTTGGATTTCCTCAGGGCAAGGCAGTCCTCCTACTTTATCAGGGGCTGCCTCTTCTCTATTCTCATTCCTTCATTCATTATCAGCACCAGTGAAGCAAAGACCCTTGGCAAAGCTTACCTTTTCTAGTTGGACCTCCTCTTCTTGGTGATTTTCTTAATCAACAGACTCTTCCACAGGACAGTCTACCTATAGTCTTACCTGAGTAGCTCAATCTCTGCAGAGAAGGTCCTTTTGCCACATTCATCTCCTGACAAACTGAAGGCTGCTCTAGGCCACTGAGTCACCTGCCGTGGGGGTGGGGGGAGGGTGGGGAGGGGGGTTGAAAGGAGGCTGTGCGGCTCTTTCCTTCTTCACCTACCCCACTAGGGAAGGCAGGGCCCACTCTGCCAAAGACCCTCTGCATATTTCCTTCTGAGGAATTGGAGGTTTTGTCTCTGGTGCACACGAGGCACTATCTTCCTGACACCAATATGTGGATTTTTAAGACCTGCGAGTCTGAAAGGACCACAGGTTTTTCTGCAGCTATTTCCTAGCGTTTGCCAGCCGCTGTGCCTGGACTGATTTGAACACTCCTTCTCCCTGTGCCATATACCCTCCCACCTCCCCTTCCTGCCTTCCACCACCCCTAGATGAATGGATTTTGTAATTCGAGCTTTTGTATTTTGAGGGCCGGTAATTTTTGTTGTTTTTCTGTGAGGCACATATACTGGACATGGGAGATAAAGAAGTATCTCAGCTGCTCCCTGTCACGCCCTTTATAGCCATCCCTATCTTGTTTCCTGTGACTCAGGTTAGATTTGGTCTCCCTGGCTCCACTGCAAAAAAATACACCTGAAGACATGGGACCAGATGAAAGACCTCCCAGCCATGTCTGCTGGGTCTGAGGAGTGATTTTTCTTCTCCTGGAAGAAGAAAAAAGCTTTTTTCACTGGTACATTTAAAGTGCCCCAACGACAGGGAGGTACCAATTTTGGACAAGTGCCGATGCCACACAGAATGCTGAGAGAACTTGAACTTTTACACTCTGCAGGTCTGAAATTTACCGTTGGCTGCTGTGGGGTCTGCCTGGCGTTTCAGAGGAATATTGGGTATGCAAATAGGAACTGAAGGGGTAAACTTATAAAACCTATTAAACCTGTGATTGGTTTATTGCTGTCATTTTAAAGAGACTAAATATGGGGGGAGAGGGCAGATGTTAAAACACTTGTACAACTTTAAAATGTCACAATTAAATGTTAGCTGTTTTCAGAAAAGTAAGGAAATTGGACAAAAATCTTGGTAGAGTAACTTTCTCGGAAAACAACCAAAAGGCATATGAGAGTGAATGTTCTTTCCTATGAATGAAAGGACAAAGATTCAAAAATTGAAGGTTTTTCTCAAAAGTTCTATCCTAAATATTCTCCTTTGAGTACAAAAGTTAACACCCTAAGATGTTCGCAAACAAATATTGTGCACTGCTTCTGGTAATGGCAAGAGAAATGGTTTGGTTTTGTTAAGTTGGAAGAAAATAGCCTTATCTGCTGTGAGGAGGATAGTATTCAGTTAGTTCTTGGTCTGCTTTGTGCCTGGCTCCTTCCTCACAGGTGGATTAAAAGTAAAATATGTTAATGTGGGGTTGGGGCCATAATGAAAAATTTCATGAGATGTAAACCCAAAACATGGAAACCATTCAAAAGTGGCTTCTCAATTCGGATCTCTAGGGCACTGCAGGGAAAACCACTTGGCCGAACTGCTCTCTTCACGCTTGGAGTCCCCTCAGACTTTCAACTTTGCAGTGGGATCTCTGAGTCAATTAACTTGAGAGCATGTCCCCGTATTCAGAAACCACAGATTCCTGCCACAATGGGCTGGTAGAAGAAGGCCATAATACCACTCTTGCTCTCAACCTGTAAAAGTGGGCCTTTGAATGCTTTATTACTAACCCCCACCCGCTGCTACTTGGAACTTTTTTTTCCAATAGCCTCAGGCATGATAATTTTTTCTCTCCTTCCTTAGCAAAATCTATTGACATAGTTATTAATTTAGGTTTTTGATTGCTCTCCTTTGAGCACCAGCGGCTTCCTGTGGATTTAAGAGCTTGTGCAGTGTCAATATGTGCCTGCAATGTTAGACCTTCACAACGTTAATCTCATGCCCAGGAGGCCTAAAACTCTTGGGTCTCTGTGTTAAAGGTACCTAGGGCCTCTATTATTTCTCATGATCATGCTAAGTGAGTTCAAACCACTTTCTCTGAGATCAAAAATTAAAAATCAAAGAGTTGTTGGGTTGTAAACCACACCTTTTCACATTTCAATGGAAGAAGAGATTTTCTGTGAAAACATGAGGCCAATGACAACAGAGGTCAGTGGTGACAAAGGAGGGCTGACAGTCATCAGTTGGCAGGTCCAGTGTGGAAAGAGAGTGAAGCAGAGTAAGACATTTTTTTCTTTTCTAGCAAATTCTCCCACAGATTTTCAACAGAGCCTTGAATTGCAGAATTTTAGAAGTGAAAAAAGGATCTTAGAGGTCACCAAGTCCAGCCCTCTTGTTTCACAGGGGAGCACCACACTTCCTGGTTAACTTGCTCAATGTCTCCTCCCCGCACCCGCAGCTTTCTGCTAAAAGAATAGCATATATACAGAATGCACAAATATTATGTATTAAACTCATTTCTGATGCAGGAAGCTTGAGAGTGCAAATCTAGAGCCAGCTGCAGGTGCTTCCCAGCAGAAGCTGCCTACGTTTACCATTCTGCAATTAACACGCAGTCACTTCTTAACTCAGGGTGGCATACAGGCATACCTCATTTTGCACTTTGCTTTATTGCACTTCACAGACATTGTATTATTTATGACTTGAAGGCAAGACCCTCAAAAAGGTCTTGCAAAAAGATGAACAACTTGCTTTATTGCGATATTGGCTTTATAGCAGTGCCCTGGAACCAAATCTCCAGTATCTCCAAGGTATGCTTGTATTCCATTTACTAAATACCTACTCCACACCGGGTACCCACCCATACACTATTATTCAATCCTCAATATCTCTGCTGAAGTAGATTTTTTAAAAGATTTTATTTATTTACTTCTTAGAGAGAGGGGAAGGGGGGAGAAAGAGAGGAAGATCAATGTGTGAAAAAGAAGTCAGTCGGTTGCCTCTCGCAACCAGGGAACCTGGTCTGCAACCCAGGCACGTGCCCTGACTGGGAATTGAACACTGAACCTGCAACCTTTTGGTTCACAGGCCAGCACTCAATCCACTGAGCCACACCAGCCAGGGGTGAAGTAGACTATTTTATTCCCATTTACACATGCAGAAAATGAGGTGTGAAGAGGTTAAATCATTTGTCAAAAATCCCATAGCTAGTGCTGAGATTCCACCCAAATCTATCTGAGTGAAATCCCTTATTATAACTATAGCACCTTTTAGTGTATTATAAAATCACTATTATATGTGCTTTTCTGTCGATGGAGGTGCTTTTTGAGGGTGTTTTAGGTGAGTGGGGTTGAAAATGTCCCTAACAAATTTTATATTGGAGTCAAGTGGATGGTATAGGGCCAGCTTGACAACACTAATGAAGCTGTTCTTCAAAGACAGGATTCAAGTGATAGTCTCCAATGAGATTCCCTTTAAAAAGCCCATTCTCTGAACCTTGGGTGAAGAGGAAAGGGAACCAAAGATTTTCAGAGTTTTAGAGCAAGAAGAAACATCAGAAAGTCTCCATAAAACCCTCAATAAACCCATGAGGAAACTGAGACTCAAAGAAACTAAGATATCCGCCATCATCTGTAGATTGAGACAAGATGAGTGAGTAGATTGGCAGGGAAAGTCAAGGGAAGGCAATTCACATTTATTGAGCACTAACAGTGTACCAGGTTCTGTGCCACGGGGCCTTTTGAATATCATTTCCTTTCATCCATCTCCCTCACTGAGGGCGGGGATCCTTTCCATGCTGTTTAGTGATGTATCCTTGGCACCCATCACACAGCCATGGTAAATGCTCAACAAACACAACTGACACTTGGAACACAGTAATGAATGAATCCCTCAACAACTTCAAGGAGCGTCTTATCATCTCCATTTTACACTGAGGTTCAGTGACCCAACATAACTTACCCAGGTTCACAGAGTTTTTCCAGAGTCCACAGCCTCTTGCACACATCAGCATAGAAAAGATTCATCTCCAAGCATATAAACAGACCTGAATATCAGCTTGCACTTCTTCTCTCCCACCTCTTTGCAAGATCTGGAGAACAGAGACTGGAGTGAGGCCTGTTAGTCCTACAACATCATTATTCTCACAAGACATACTGGGATCCATTTACAGTGTGCTGTGAGGTATTATAAATAATTAAAAGAGAACTGCACATCTTAAAATAAATGAGCTCCATACACTTGAACATGATGCAGCCTTGGCTTTCCACTCTTTTTTTTTTCTTTTCAACTCTCTCTGATGTGCACCCTGGTAGTCATTAGTCAGGAGCATTTGTAAGATTTTCCTATGTCATGAGATGTCTGGCCATTTTTCAGAGAGACTGTTCGATGGAGCTCACTGCTGTTGTACGTTGTGATATTCATAAGGACACTGTAACCTACAACTGTTAGCGTTGTCAGCCCAGCATTTTTCTTCTCTATGTCTTCTGATTATGTCACCTTCTTCCCTTTGGGAGATTGTCCCCACAATTCATTGTGGTCTTGATGAGGCACTCTGGCAAATTATACTAACTCCTGGTCAAAACCTTGGGTACGTGACCCAAGTCTGGTCTATTAGAATCACCTACTCCCCCCGGCCACTGTGATCGGTCCAGAGTAGGATAAATGCCTCAAGGTAGGCCTGAGATTTTAGACATGGCTGCCTCCCACCCCCAGTGCCGCATCCTCCCATCTTACCACTCTCAGCACCACCCACCGCACGGCCAAGCAGAGAAAGGCTGCACAAAGTAAAAGCCAGTGAATAGAGAGGAGCAGAGCTTGGAGATGGAGGGAAGGAGGGACTGCAGGCACACAAGGTTCCATGATTTAAGATTACATGACTTAAGCCCCTGGGAAACCTGAAGCCAGCTCTTCCTTCCAACCTATTCTGTCAAATAAACCAATGTTTCCTGTTTTAAGTAAACAGTTTAGAAATGGTTGGCACTTGAGCTAACAGACATCTAAAACATCATCTAACAGCAAATGGGAATTCACCACTGGTGTTAGGGACTAAACAAAATGACAGCTTCGTGCTATGAAATTATTGCCCCAAGGGTGGCAGGCCCTGAGCAGCCCCCTGCTGTCCCACACAGTGGCAGTGTGTTGGTTGAGGTGAACTGTGCTGCAAGCTAAGGCCAGCCCCTTAAGTGACAACCCCAGTTCCACCTGTGTCTCAGTCCCTGTCTCCTCCTTGCAGCCTTTTACCCTCACTTCTCTCTGTTGCTCACGGCTCCCCTGGGCGAACGCACTCTGTTCCCAACACACACAGTCACCTGGATTTACTCACCTTCATCGGTCACTTTTCTGTGTGTTTTACTGAAGGCAGCCCAGTATCAGGCACAGAAGGTGATTATTCAACCTCATTGGCCACACTTGACTCAGTTAAGAGGTTGGCATGGAAAGGGCCTAAGGACAGTGTCTTTCCCAGGCTCCAGAGTACCTGTGCAGGAGAGTGACATGGGCACTGGAGCTGTGGATCTCTGGCAAGGTACTTACTCCCAGAACCTAAGTTTCATCTGTAAAATAGGAATGATACCATTTTTTGCTGACTTGTGGAGAGGAGAAATGATAATATATGCCAATGAGGCAGCCCAGCCCCTAGTATGTAGGAGGTGTTCAAACAATAGCAGTAGTTCCAGCACTACTCACTGCCTTAACTGAAGATGGCCAGGTGGCTGATGGGGATCTTGTGGCCACTAGGAAGATGAGTTGTCTAGTATGGCTTTAGATAGATAGGCAAGACCCAGTGATGAGGTAGAAATCATTATTAACTATATATCTCTGCCACTCCTTATTTCCTGCTTCTCCTTGTTATTGTTAATCTCTAAGAACTTTAAGGACATTCTGGGGTCTCCCAGCTTCAAAGAACATGCCATCTGGTCCTTTATAGGCCTCCCTTCTCTCAACCCAGTCAACACTGCCTCTTTCTCGATTAGTCAAATGAATGAATGAGGCTTCTGTGGTCTCTTTGTTAATGAATCCACTCTTTTCAAATAGTTTCATCTTAGGGGGGAAATTTTGCAGTCAAAATGCTTGAATCCAGGTGTTTCCAACATTTTTGCCACTCATAACACCTTATATTATTCTCTCTTGTGGATAATATATATTGAAATCTGTGTCTTCTCCCAAGGGTATAATTTATTTAATAAAATTAACTTTTCCACTTGATTAAGTATAGGCATGATTGCCTTGAGGGCTTAATCCACCAGCAGGATACAGTCAATGGCATTATGTTGAGTGAGTTTATTTCAGGCCAAAGGAAAGAAATTTGAAGTTCTAATTAGCCTATTTATGATTCTGGCTGGATTTGTTGGAATACTGAAAATAATCCCGTCATAACCATTCTGAGGGACATCCCTACTTTACCACCCCCTGCCCCAAAAAGCTGTCATTTCTGGTGCCGAGCCCAGGAGAGGGCTGGCCCTTGAGTCCCTCACATCTCACCTCGTAGGTGGTCCCTGTGTTGACTATTACCAGCCCCTGGGCTCCCTGTGCCTTCTCCTCATCCAAGCTTGCTTTTACATAAGTTCAGCTGGGCCTCACAGTACAACGTAAATCATGCAGAACACTGTTTCTAGCTGTTCCACATACCAAAGCATTACTGCACGTTCCTAATTGTACTTGATTTGGACCATGAAATTCCTTAATTCTGACTATATGTTTTCTCCCACCCATAAGATTCAGAGCGGGGAAGGATGACCCATTTGAAATAAGCATCTCTTTCTCTGTTTTATTTTTTTTCCTTCCTCTTCCCCAAACCACCACTACCCTACCCACCTCACTGCCCTCCAGGGTGGACAAGTCCTTTAGGGGATAAGAAATGATGCATTTTGTAGACAGCAACCTCCAAGCCGAAGTAGGCCTAAGGAGCCATTCATCAGCCACAGGCCTGTGCAAGAAGCTCAGATTCCTTCAGAAAGGAACCCCTTTCACACACCAGCCCCTGCTTACTAGGTGCTTTGTCCTACCTTTGCCTTTTCTCTGACCCTTACCAGCGGTGGTTTTCCACACATTTTTCTGCTTAGGTAGGAAAACATGGCTGTAAAATAGAAAATGGTCTCCACTTTAGGCGTGTGGCACCAAAACTTTTGACTCTCTACCGTTGACCTTGTCTTGCTCTCAGGTCCCTCATCTACCTCAGGGAATCTCCTCACCCTCTAGGTGGGAAGTAGGGGCCACCTCCCTTTCTTCCACTGCAGAGTGGCCATGGAGTAGCCCTTAAAAGAGGCCTTGCCAGGCTGGTGCCCCCAGACTCTTGAGCCAGCCGGGCAAGGACATGGGAAGGTGGAGTCATGAGCACAGCAGAAGCCAGGCCTGGTCCTCCAGTGTGCCCCTGGATCCTGAGTATGGTCCAGGTTGGCTTCTTTACCTCTCCATCAACTGTGTGAGCCCCTGGATTCCTGCCAGTGAATTTCCTTTTTACTTCAGATGATCTTGGTTGGTTTCTGATGACAGCAGCCAAGACCCTGGCTGATTCTGGTACCAACCTCATGGTGAATGAAT
The DNA here is from genome assembly GCA_028533065.1 of Trachops cirrhosus. Lineage (NCBI taxonomy): Eukaryota > Metazoa > Chordata > Mammalia > Chiroptera > Phyllostomidae > Trachops > Trachops cirrhosus. The sequence continues at coordinate 47,603,095 of CM052541.1, read as the reverse complement.
CTTGGGATCAAGGAGATATAATAGTGTCTATTAGTGGTGGTTCTGCTGCCAGCATTTCTGGCTCTGTGGTTCTGCTGTTTATTGCTCATGCAACTAAAAGGCTTAGCATTCTAATATAATGAATTAGAATAAGATGGCTACAGAAAGATCAGGACAGTATTGGAACAGGGAACAAACAATTCTAAAAAGTCTAGTTGTGCAACTTATTTTTCAACATCGAATCTAAACATCATAATCATAGCATTTGGGGACAGCTAAAATGATTGATTTTGCAGAAAATATTTGTTGTTTAATTACAGGATCATATGGGTCTTTGGCAACCAACAGATGCCAAAACAGACTTTAAGCACCAGCTTGAGAAACTTGTGATTTGCTTAGTGTGTTTTTAATTTAAAGCATATGGCTTCACATTCTACTGCAGTGTCCAAAATGAAGACGTTAGTAATGAATCACTCTATTGGAGAAAACGCAGTGTTCCCGGACCTGCTCTTTTAGTCTGTGTACTCAAATGGTTCTGTTTAGAGGCACAAACACGAAGCAGCTCTCCCTGCCTTAGCTGGGTGTTCCTGGGATGCACGTGACATCAAAGGGCCTCACAAGCGAATTCCCCTGCCATGTATAGTGCTTGGCACCAGGGCCCACCTCCATCCGCGTAAACAGTGCATTTAGGTCACTGGAAGGTGGAAGGCCCAGAAATGCCATTTATTTTGTGACAACTTTTCCTTTTTTAGTTTATCGGCCTCTTAGCCTAGTCTGATGCTTCATGACACTTGGGGAATGCAGCCATCCTTGTGTACATTCAGAACTGCAGCCCTTCCTCCAAGTACCACGTTTGCAGCGGCAGCCTCAGTCCACTGGGACCACGCTGATCAACCTGCTGGCGAGGGGTGGTCAGTGAGGAAGTAGACCTAGTGGTAAGAACCTTGGCTCCAGAGTCAAATTTGAGTCACCTGGCCATTTTCTAGTATTGTAAACTTGAGAAAAGTTTCCATTTTCAAATCTGTAAAATGGGGATAAAAATATCAATCTTACAGGGTTGTTAAGAGAACAAAATAAAATCACCCATGTTGGAGCGATAAGCTAGGAACCTGGTACCTACTAGCTATTAGAATATAAGTAGATATTATTTTAATTGTTATTAAAGGCAGAACCTATTTCATCTCTGCCTCTTTGCCTCTTGTCACATCATGTCTTTGCTTAAATTCGATACATATTTAATAAAGTGCCTACTGTAGGCTGGGTCCTCTGTTTTAGATATTTTACCTTCTCAGTCTGTTGTGTTGCTTGGAAAATACATCTATATTTCTCTACTTATTCTGTGTTTCCATCCATCCTGTCTTTATTTGACTCTATAAGACTTTCTCCCACACCTCCATGTCACATTCTTAGTCATCCTCTTTCTCCTCACTGTCCAGGAGAATGGACTACTTCAAGCTAAAGCATATAATTCTGTTAGTACTGGGAGCACCCATTTGGCAATACTCCAGGTAATTACGGCTGCCTTTACATCAAAGGAGGGGCATTCAAAAAGTGTGCCCAGCCTGCTGTATTCTCTGGAGAGAGCTCCAAGGAGGAAATCTCTTCCTCTCAAAGATTTGTAGTAGCTCTTTATACGTTAGGCATAGTGACCTGTTAAATATGGTTGTTCCAAATATTTTTCCACTTTGTTTTTTAATTTTATTTTGGATTTCTTTGCTGTTTTATTTCCTTTTTTTCCTGCTAAAAGGATTTTTCCCCCTGCATTTTCATATAGTCAAATTTTTTTTGACTCAGTATTTTTTTTGAGTATAGCCTTTGGTCTTATGCTTAGAGAGACCTTTCCCAACCCCTAATTATGTCTCCACCCACACCTTTTATCATTTCTAGAACTGTCTTATATATAAATTCCTGAATAGTCATTGCTGACTATTTTCCCTTCTCGGAGGCTTGCCTTGCTACCTCACCGAGATGATGACCCAAGGACGGTGCCAGTCACGAATGCGAAAGCAGCCCGTGTGATGTAAGCAAAACCCTGAAGACAATCACTTCCTTGTTCGTGTAGCCTTTAGTGATTTGTTGTGACACACTTTTACGATTTAGGCTCTTAATTGGGCTTTCTGGTGCATTTGCAACAAAATTTTGAAAGCAGAGTGAAACCCTCTTAATTAATGGCATTTGTCTTACATCTTAAGGGTGCCCGGACAGAGAAAAAGGGCTAAGACTCCCTTTTTGCTTCTGCTGTTCTCACTCCAGCTGAAGTTTTCATCACCTCAGCCTGGACTCCTGCAGGGTCCCTCCTCTGACTCAGTCTACGTGCCACTGCTCTTCCGTACATGGCATTCTTCTCCCCAGGAGCCTCAGTGTCTCTCCAGGGCTCACAGATAAAAGACAAAATCTTAAAGATTGACTTCCAAACTTTCGCAGCCAAACAAATCCCCACCTCCCTGCCCCTCAACCCACCTCCCCGTCAGTGGCCATCCTCGGGGAAGACTGTGACCACTTCGCTCCCGTAATACATTAATTAGGTCTACAAAATCCACCCCCAAAGAAAAGTAGTAGTAGTGTTTAAAAGTGAAAATACTAATTGTCCATATAATATAAAGTGTGAAAGAAAACATCTTTAGAAAATTTGCCATTTTGAAGAATCTCGTAGCAAATTGTCCAAGAAAAAACCAAACACCATGTACTTGCTACATGAGCTATTTGAGACACTATATCATATTTCCTTATTCTAAAGGATTGTTTCTCTAAGTGTCATAAAACTTCCGTATTTGTTCTCTCCTTACTACTCCTTTGGCTTCTGCGTGTTATCCCCAAAGGCTAGAGCTGCAGGTGTCTGCCTGTGGTGCAGGGGAGAGAGCCCTCTTTCTTGTCACTGACTGCAAAAATAGTAGTTATCCCCGACCTAACTTTCTTTGGAATTGGGGATAACGACTGTTTAATTAATGCTGAGTAAAGGTTTGTGTAATTGCTGAAGAACTTTTTTAATGTTTTTCAAATGCTAAGAAAAACCTACATGTTTATCAATAGAAAATTTGTTAAATGATGGCACAGCCATAAAAATGTAATACTATGAAGCCACGAGAAAGTTATAGTCATATGTTTTCTGTGGAACAGACTCCATGTTATCTTGAAATGTGAAAAAAGCAAGGCACAGAGTGTAGAAATTACATTTGAGGGGTGTGGGGTGGTTTTGCTTTAAGGACAAGAGCTATAGCTTTAGACAATTTCACACAATAAAATAATGCCAGTGGTTTTCTCTGCAGCAAGAACTAGGGGGCGGGGAGGATTTCTTATTCATTCATGCTATTTTTCTTTTTTCCTATACCAAAAGTGTGTGAATTTTTCAATTAAAATGTTAATTAAACATTGTTTTGACTAAAATTTGTAATGAAATGTTACTCTCATTTAATCGCCCTTAAGCTAAGAGGGAAGCGAACTGTACCAAGAGATACAGAAAACAACTAGGTCAGTATTTTTGGAGTTAGAGGGAAAAAAGTAAAACCCTCTTAAACAGAAGAACATTGTTCAATAACTGCACATTTTTCAGAATTTAAGAGATAAAATAAGATAAAGGAAGGATAGAAAAGCTATGTTGTTAATTAAAGTAAGCCAAACAGACTCCTTCCAGAAATATGGGGAAAGAGAATGGAAGAGGGGATGACGCTTGAGGGCCGTGGTGTTTCAGAAAGAGGCCACATAAGGCAGACGGGCACGATTATAGCTGGTTTGCTAGTTCTCAAGCCTCTGTCTTCGCTGATGGCAGAAAACCGTCTGTAGGTGCCAGGTAAACTCAGTTACCTCCAGGATTTTTCAGTTTCTCTTTAAATCTGTGAATTCCAGGCTCTCCTCCCTCACCCTTCTTCTCTTTTCCCCTTCTTAGCCAAAACTTTTAACATTTTTGCTGTACCTATGGCTTGTATTTTCTCCCCCACAGAACCCACCAGGCTCCTGGCTCTACTGAAACACTCTCGTCAGGGCCGCTGAACACCTCCGGGCTGCCTGATCCAGAGCACTTCTCTGTTCTTTCCTCAGTCCACTGCCCACGGCCTTTGTAAGCCATTCCCTTCCCTCGTGCCTGTGTAGACTCACCCTCTGGCTTCCCCCGCCTCGTGGCTGCTCTTTGTTTCCTACTGAAACCTCTACATGCTAGAGTTCCTCAGACATTTGAGAACCTTTTTCCTTCTCCCTCCACATATGTTCCCCAAACCTGAAATGCCATCGATGTGTTGATGATTCTCCAGTTAATACGTGCAGCCCAGATTGTTTCTCTGGATTCCAGACATGCTTTCCACTTGACATCTCCACTCAGATGTTTCACAGGCATCCCTTGCTCACCATGCCCGAAGCTGAACTCTTGATTTCCTCACAGCCTCAGAAGACTTCATCTCCCCTTGGTGTTCCCTCTCTCAATAAATGGTCCGCCATCCGCCCAAGGACCCAAGCCAGAAATCTGCAAATCATTTTTGATCATTCCCTTTCTCTCGCCTTTCACATCGAATCCATCAGCAAGTTCTGTTTCTGACTTCTGCACATATCTTGATCTTGTCCACCTCTCTTTCTCTCCACCACCACCACCTGGGTCAGATAACCATTACCTCTGACCTGCCTTCTCACTGGGCTTCTTGCTTCCGTGCTTGTGCCTCCACAGGTATGAGACTCCCACCTGAGATAAGGATCTTTGTTTACTTTTTTAAAAGATTTTATTTATTTTTATAGCGAGGGGAAGGGAAGGACAAAAAGAGGGAGGAAAAAAATCAATGTGTGGTTGCCTCTTGTATGCCCATGCTGGGGACCTGGCCTGCAACCCAGGCATGTGTCCTGACTGAATCAAACCCAGGACCCTTTGGTTCACAGTCCGGCACTCAATCCACTGAGCCACACCAGCCAAAGCTGATCTTGTCGTGTTTCTTCTCATTCTCCTTCAGTAGCTTCCCATGTTCTTAAAATAAAATTCACATTCCCTCCATAGCCACCAAAGCCCTGCACGACCTGTCCACAACCTATTTCTCCCACTTCGTCTCACATTGCAATCCCTTTTCCCACTACAGTCCAGCCACACTGGTTAGAGCTGATCTGTCTGGAAGACAAGAATATGGTGTGTGTGGCTGCTGTTGCCTCAGCCTGGAATGCTCCCCCACCCCCACTTCTACCTGTCTTCACGTGGCTGGCTCTTGTCATTCTTTAGGCCTCAAAATAACTATTACCTCCTCAGAGGGACCACCTTACACCATCGTATCTTTCAATTCCCTTTCCAATATAATTCTGACTTAAAACAACCTATTTGGTTCTTTGTTTATACTTAATCATAATCCATGATAATTTGCTTTAGAATTGATCTCCATCAGTAGGAAGAACGAAATCTCCATGAAGGCAGGGATTGTATCTGTCTTGCTTACCAATACATCCCTAGGGACTGACACACAGAAGATGCTCCATTGATTATTGATATCACTGTGGATTTAAGAATGTGAATTTTTTGCAACCATTTTTCTAACTCTGCTCTGATGTTCCTTATAAAAAGAAAATACAAGTAATAAATATGTTCTTCTCTTAATAAGCAATTATAGCTTAAAAAGAAAAGCATTCATGAATAGAAATTTATATTTCAGTTGTTCTAAGCTATGGTGAGTCAGATCATATGAGATTCCTGCTGTTAGATCCTTCTTTACTACCAAATGGCAATTTCATAAGGTGCAAAGTAATGAACAGTTAAATAAAGTGTGCATCTTTAGTTTAAGCCATTTTGTCAGGATAGATTGGATTATGCTACAGAAATAAACAACCCTCACATCTTAGTGGCCACACCCACAAAGGCGTATTTCTCAGTTATGCCTCCCCACCGTGAGTCAGCTGCGGCCCTGGTCTATGTCGTCGCCTTCTCTCCAGAACCCAGGCTGATACAGTAACAGTTTCCAGCTAGATCATTGCTAGTGGTTTATACAGAGACTTGGCAAACCAATTCTAGTTTCTACCTAGCAACACACACATCCCTTTGAGGTATGTGTATTTCACTAGCCAAAGGAAGTCATATGACCACTCCTGTGTTCAGCAGGGTGGGGAATGTAAATCTTTCTTCTGGGAGAGGCACTTTATGGGTAATAACAGAAATACTTAGTATAAAAGTAATGCAACCTACTGTAGAATCTTGAGCAGCTAATGCTTTCATCTGATGGTAGGCACCTAACTTGCACGCATATACCCTAGCAGTAAATAGGACTAGGTTTATGCCATTTGGACTATTTGAAAAAGCAATATCATATAGCAAAAATATCTACATTAGTGTCCTGACTTGCCTGTATCATTTTATAAGTAATAATGTAGGTGCATTGTATTTAACAGAAGCCCTAGGTTAAGATACAATGCTTATAGAAATCAGGAATATAAAAAGTGACAGAAAAGTTTCTGCTTTGCTTGCTGATTTGTTCTTGTGAAGAGGAAATAACATCATTGGGGTCATTGACTTTTGATGTACTGTTTTAAACTTGTACATCTTTAAAATTACCTGTAGACAAAATCCAAGCACATTTAAGAAGGTGTCTGAAATTTGGGAACAGGGGCATTTCTGGAGGCTTTCTGTTGTACTTAAGTTAGTCTACTGATGTGTTTACAGGCACTAGGTTGGTATGGGAACACACAGGTTCTGGGCTAACTTCATTACCTATTTGGCATTTTCTCTTTCTAAAAGATACAGATATTTATGATGTATAAGCTCCAGTCTTCTCAGTACAGTTCTTGGGCTATAAAACAACTGATAATAAATAGACATTAAAGGGATGGCACTTTGCAAACATTGCTTTGAATTCCCAGTGGGATTATCCAAGACTGAAGGATCCAAAATTCACCCAGAAAAGTTTGCACAAGTGATAAACGGCATTTCTTACACCCTCACTTTTCCTTCCCCAGAAACACTTTATATTCTTATTACTGTCTAAATTGTCCTTTACATAAAAGTTCTTGGAAAGATATCACCCAGTAGGAAAAAAAAAAACAACAACATAACTTTTCCTATGGCCTCAGTGTGCTCTGACTGGCTCCTTCAAGCCTAAAGTGTTTTTTGTTTTTTGTTTTTGTTTTTGTTGTGTGTTGTTTTTTCAGTGCTCCCAGCCTCTCTTGAAATTAACCATTGATCTGAAAGTCAGAGATGCAAATCCAGAGAATACTGGAAGCATTCCAAGGCCTACAAATAAAAAGTTAATTACCTGAGGAAAACTACAAGAAAGACTTTTGTTTTCCACCAAAATCTCCTCCCTAGGCTGTTAGCTATGTCGTGCGTGGGCCCAATCGATATATTAGCGCTTGAGAACCAAAGTCCCTTGGAATAAATTAATCTGTCAGGGAAAGAAATAAACAAAGAACAAATTAACATGTTTTAAGACATTGCTTAAATTTTCATAAATATAGACCTTGAGATGGGATGATGAGTTCCCAGGAGCCAGAGCTAATATTTGGTTGTAATTAAGAGTTGCTCTTTCATGTTTCATCTGATGTAGGTGGGAAATTGCTCACGTGCTTGCTGAGCTCCTTGCTCATGCTTCCTCACAAATGCCTCTGTATGCTTCATTAATAAGAAATGGGTGCCTCCCAAACTACACTGGCACACTTAGCTTGTTTTACCTCCAGTTGATATTAAAATAATGGAATGCTATACATACATGCATGCACCATATAAGCAGGAGTTCCTTCAGGAATCTCCACTTTTTAGTGGCTCAGAAGGACATGATGACCTAATTCATGACAGACTAGACCCATGCCAGAGGTTGCAGCTTTGCTGACAAAGGACCGCACTGTGCTCCCCACTGGGTTCAGGTGTGCAACGCTGTTGATTAGCAGGAAGAGCAATAACATGTGAGTTACTCATTTGTAAGGGCTATGTATGCATTCATTTAGAGTCAAGAACCAGAAATCCATCTCAAACTAACTCAGAGCAAAGTGCAATTTACTGGCATTCAAGCAAGGTCATTGGGTCTCTCCCCCTCTCTCTCTCTCTTCCTCTTCATTTCTTTTTCTCATATTTTTTATTCATTGATTTTAGAGAGAAGATTATAGAAGATTCTGTCCAGAATGGGGGTGAGGGAGAGGGAGACATCAATTTGTTGTTCCACTTACTTATGCATTCTTTGGTTGCCTCTGGTACTTGTCCTGACCAGGGACTGAACCCGCAACTTTCATGTATTGGAATAATGCTCTAACCAACTGAGCTACCTGGCTAGGGCTCTCCTCATTTCTCACTGCTGCTTAGCCCTTTTAGGCTGTCATTTTCAATGTTGCTAGAGTGGCCACTGCTAGCCCTGAGCCTATATTTATTAAGCAGAACTCCAGATCCCAAATAACAAAAGGATCGCTGTCTTCCAGTGTCCATGTCTCAGGTCTCCTAGAGGAAATCCAGTCCTGTCCGGCTTGTGTGCCCACCTCTGAACTAATCTCTGTGGATGGGAAAGGGGACCTCTGCTGGGTCAGGCCTGGGCCATGTGTTCAGCCTTATTTGAGAAAGAGGGAAAGGAGAGCAGATCAGCCGTATTCAAATACCTGGGAATGTGCTCTCCATCGGGAAGCAGAGACTCTCTTACCAAAGCAGAGCGCAGAGCAACCAATGCCCACCTGGAGAGTTTTATTTCCATCATATTCATCATGCTTAGTTGCTGGCTGTAGCAAATTCTCGGAAGAGGAGGCCATGACAGGATCCCTGTGATGGTGCAGCAAGTCTACACTCTGTTGACAGAATTATTACCCTCTATCAGGGGGTCAGTAACTTTCTACCAAGTTCTAAACAGAAACTCCCTGTCAGTTTTGAGTAGCAGAAGTGAAACACCTACGTACATTCCTTTCCCTAACTATGGTCACTTTCTCAAATAAAATAACTTTCTTTTTACTTCCCACTATATATTTAAGTATTATGCTACTTTATGGAATGTATTTGCACTAAATATACTATTACTTACTATTACTAAATCATTCCCAGGGAAAAGAAACAGAATACAGTACTTTTTTTATCAGCTGAGAACTTTTAAAATGTTAATTTCTTATTTGAATAATTTCATAAGTCAGCACTCTTGAGGATTATTGCATTGGGTAGTAGATAAAAACTGAATTGAATATTTTGATGTGAAATGCCTGTTCTAATTATTGAGCAATTATATATTATGAAGCTAGTTTATATAATTTTCAATACATGGACACAAAGCTGAAAATAAACTCCTCAAAGCTGTATTATCACAGAAAAGAAACTAAAGTTTCCGAAGCAAGTAGTTGCAAATCTGGAAGACCAGGAAGAGTCACTGAGTCTATTTGTCTCATTAGGAGGCAGGATAAGGACAGCTTTCACTCCAGCAACCTTCCTGTAGGACGCACAGATGAACCCCAGCTGACAGCAGGGCCAACTCATCAGGACTGCAGACAAACCATGCTCTGGAATGGATAGAATTAGCAGATCAGCACTGTCGGAAATTAGATGAGGCACCATCTTGATCCTTCTAAAGCATGGATTTGGCTGATTAAGAACACTCTGCCTCAAAATAACTTATATAACATCGCATAGAAGCCATGAATTTAACCCATGATTGGGAAATCTTGTTTAAAGAATCTATCAATAAATGATTATGCTTTTTTTGTTTATTTTTTAAAGGTCAAGAGCCAAGCTCATTTAGCAAAATAGAAATAATACCAACCAACTCCTGGAATAACATTTACTTGCAACAAAATTTCACCATTTGCACAAAATGGGAGTGTCAAACACAGTGGGACAAAAGGAAATTCAACAAATTAGAAACGGAATCAGAAATATAGTTCAGTATTTTTTCTTTGAGGGCTCCATTCCTGAAGATGAGAGAGGACAAGGAGGAAGAATTCAAACACCTTCTACTATTGGGTTCAGTGAAGTAACAGAAAAAAGATGGCACACTATAAAAACCAGCAGTGATAATTTATAAATCTTTGAAAATAGTAACCATGGGTACAGGACAATTAATTCCATTCACCTTCCCTTGTTTATAAGAAGCTTGTCAGAGTCTCTCCCTGTAGCTTCAAAAATGGGCGTATGGACTTACCTTGCTTTGCTGCAGAGAACACACAGGCTGAAGCAGGGTTTTTCCTCCTCTGTGCACCTCCACCCAGACGTGCACATTTCAAATTTCATGAATCAGTTTTTTAATTCCATTTCATTATCGGCCCAAGAATTCTTAAAGAGGAGAAAAATATGTTGTCCTAAGAACCCTAGTGGATCTCCAGGCCAGCTCTCTTGAGTGAGTGAGTCCCACCCACGTAGCAACAGTGGACTTCTGCTGGGTGACACCATCCATCGACACCTGGGCAGGATAAGAGAGCCTGGACTAAGCCACCCCCTCCTTACAAAGCTGCACCCCCACCAGTTAGCATAGACGTGAATGCATCTTGTCTGTTACCTGGTCCACGCTTTGGTCTAGCCCCCACGAACCCAAAACTTTTACAGAGAAGAGAGCCAGGAGAAGCCTGGTGGAGCAGGTGCCACCCTGGTAGATATCTGCATCGGGAGTTTGTGGGGCGGGGTGTCATCAGACCTTGGGAGAGGAAGTCCAGCAGTGCCAGTGCTCAGGGCCTCAGTGACAGTGGGTGAGTCATTGTGCTCTACCCTGCTGTTTCTTTTTTTTTTTTAAGTAATCTTACTTTCTAACATATATACCAAATCATTCATTATGCTTATTGTTTATGTCTCCCTCTACCAGCCAGTGAGTTCCTTGAGGACAGGGATCTTTGTTCACTGCCATGGCCCCAGTGCCTAGAACAAGGTCAAGGGCAGAATATGCCCTGAACGAAATTGAATGAGCAATGAGGAACAGATTTCACCATCAGGGAGAAAAGGACGCACTGACCCACACTCGGCATGGACCAGGGCGGGAAGGGAGTTGTGACTCTGGGTGCAGCATGGCAAATGGTGTTTAAACTCATCCCACCACACTGAGCCTGGTGGCAGGCCCTGTTGAGGAGGAAGATACCATGTTTGTGAAATGAGTGAGAGATCTTGTTAAATACTTCAAAACACCAACCACCCTTTCCTGGCAGACCATGACACAAGCACTTGATATCTTCCTTCTCACTTTACAAAAGACTCGATCATTGTCTTTTAAAGACTGAAAGCCCTCACAGGCTGGGTGTAGGAGAAGGCATCTGTCCTTGGTGAGGGCCGAGGCCCACGCAGAGCAGTTGGGACCAGGACAACACCTCAGGGCAGCCAGAGCAGATGAATCTGGTAATGGGGAAAAAAGGACCATATTCCAGCCTCTCCTGCCATGCACCTGGACTTCTTCAGTAGCCTCCCACCTGTTCTCACCCCAGTTTTTTCAAACTCCCACAGACTAGTCTATGTCCCAACACTAGATTAGTCTCTATTAATCTCACTCCTATACATAGTAATTACTTTACAGAAGCATGGAAACAACCCCTTACCAACTTTTGTTTTGGAGCACTGAGCCGTCTAGCCTACTGGCACTTAGCTTCCATTCTGTCAGGGATCTGAGTTCACACTGATGCTAATAGGACTTCACAACAGTAGTTGTTCCATTTGGTACCTTAAGCTGACTTCCCCCCGCTGGCTTTGCATGCTGTTCACCACTGGCCACTGCCCAAAACTCAGATCACTCTAGTCATCCCTGATCTCATTGATTTTCCCACTGCTTTCTGGGTTCCCTCTCCTCTGACCCACCCTTTCTACTGGCCACCCTTTCCCCTGACGTCACCTTGAGTGGAGCCCTATCCAGCATGACCTGGAGGTGAGGGAGTGGGTAGAGGTGGAATCCACATCCTGCTCACTTGCCATTGCTATCTATGCTCCCCTAGATCATCCTCTGTTCCTGTCATTTACTGACCTCATCTTGGTCACTTCACATTCAGGGAATGTTTGGGTATTTAATTTATCATCATCTCCATTTCCAAATCTCACCACCAACTAGAATGATTTTTCACAGCCATCCAATCTACCTAAGTCCTACAGCTCCCTACCTCTTCATGTCAATGACCTTTGTCTTTTTTCTACCCAGGCATCTACTTTCATGGCTGCACTGGACCCTTCAAGAGCTGCTCCCCATCGAACCATAGTCTTCTTTCCCTCCAGCCCTCTCACCCCCGTTAGAGCTGTTATTCCACTGTCTTCCAAGCTTCAATGGCTTCTCTTCCACCTGCCTTCAGCCTGCACTAGAGTTCAGTTACTCTGTCAAGCACTCGGTCTTCCACCCACTACCCAGAACACCTGCCTAATCCTTCCTCCTCTACCACTACACCCAAGACCCCAAGAGTTACTGCTGAAAGCATCCCTATGCAGTGTGGCACCACTCACAAAATAATCATCTCCAATCTTAGTTGGACCTGTAATTCTTCCCCGAATACTAGTCCTGGATCAGAACCCACTCCTATTCCTTTCTCCACTCTCTTCGATCCCCTCATTCTTCCACTGTCCTACCAGTACAGTGCAGGGGGAGCAGTGGGGCACAGCGAAAGGGGCATGGGCTTTGGTGCCAAATGAATCCTGGGCACTACTCTCCATTTCTTAGTGGAGTAAACCTGAGTAAGCTGGTATCAACAACCTTCCATACAGAATCAGCAGACAAATCTTTTACAAAGTTTTAGTGTGAGAATGCACAGTGGGCATCAAGCTTGTTTATTTTTACCAAACAACTTATTTAAAAGAAATCTCTCATGAATGCCTGGGAACCCGTAACTCTCATCAGTGCTGGGTTTCCATTATTTAAAAGTCATTCACATAGTCACACTTATATACCTAAGAAAACTCAAAGTTTCCATGAGAACTGTCAAAATCAGCGTGAGCCCAACTACAGAACTTTAAGGACAGTGTTCACCCACAATTTACGTCCACTTATGTTCTCCCCCTGGGGATTTGCACGTCTCTTTTTAAACAAGCTTTGTTCTGCATAACTGGATATTTAATGTAAACACTATCTCTGACAAGATGACCAGTAATGGGTGTAAATTTGTTCAAAGCTTAGGATAGGATGCTGAAAAATGATCCAAATTCAACCCTCAGAATCTTGCATTCCTGCTGGTCTGCCAAACACCTTGATTACTTCTCCAAATGGTGTCCACTACCTGGATCAGCAGCCACTGTCACCCAGTTCCTCACCAACTCTGCCGACCCCGCCTGTGAGAGACGACAGTGTCCCAGATCTTCCTTATTGCTTTCCCCCCATCCCAGGCATCTAGCAACTTGCCAAAATCTTTATGAGGATAATTTCAGCTACTATACATTCTTAACAATATAAGAAAAGTACATTCACCATCTAAAAACAAGTATAATCGAGTTCTTTTTCTTGCCCTAGCTGCTTTGTTATCAGAACTAGAGGTACACTGAAGAACCACACGATAACGTCCTGGAATGCAATTCCTCTTATAAATTCAACTCTAATATTAAATGATTCTTACAATGAGACTAACAGCTCATTCTAAATTAGTATTGTAATATATCTTAAAGATCTCGTAAGACCTTTTTATTCTGTAAGTCTAACAATCCATGATCAAAAGTAATAAAATTCTGTATTTTAAACATTTTTTCTTTCTTATATATGTATAGATAAGGTGGAATGGGAGGGGGAACCAAGAGTCTAAAAGGAAAAAAAGAGAGAGGCACCTTAATGAATAATGTAAACCAAGTTAGTGACCAGGTATATGCCATATATAACATCTTTGACTGCCACCTCTTTGTACATATTTCCTTAGAGTGACCATAGCAAGTAAACCCAGTTTGTTATTAAGTTTTCATTGTATCAAAAATTCCAACTTAAAATGATCAACTTGAGCACAGCCTAAGTAAAGCCATCTGGTTTTCCCTTTTTTAGTTGTAGATGGTACTGTAGTGTATAAAATACAGTTAGATGAGTTTGGTATGTGCCCTGCCCCACGCTTCAGCCCTCACACATGCTCGTTACCTTATTATCCAGCATGGATGTTCTAATCCCTGGCTACTATCAAACCATCAGACAGAGTTTCCTGGGCTGGTTCCATCCCTGGCACCAATGAGTACTCCTTTAAGGGTAGGGATTGGCCTGGAAATGTGGCTACCTGGCCCTACTCTGTAAAAGGAAGGACCACTTTGAACATAACATCACTATTTGTGTTCCTATCTCCAGGAAAAGTCTCCATGAAGTCTTTTTTTAAAGCAGCTTCAACAGCCTCTTTCCTTCCAGATGGTGCATGGAGCCAAGCCTGTCAGAGACCCTTAGTCTCCTGCTGCCTTTTAAAGCTGGCCGTTGATTGCTAATGACCCCCAGCTGGACTGGCTCCCCAACCCATTTAACCCCTCTCTGCTGGGTCCCCATCTCACGCAGGGTGAGAGGCAGTGAGAGCTGGAAGTCAGAAGGTGCCAAGTCAGCCAGGATCTCCTGCTCTTTCAGAGCTGGTGGCGCATTTCCCGGTGCCATCACGGGTGTCCAAGATTGCTCCAGTGAAAAGCTCCTGTTAATATGATTTTTTCTATATTGTCAGATAAATGCTACCAGGTTTCCGATTGTTATTACAATAATTTCACTTGACTAAGCCAAGATAACAGAGTCCCTGAGTGTTTCCTTTAGGGTTCAAGAGTGGAGGACTATTGATATGAATCCTCTGAAATATGTTAGTTTGGAAACTTAAAACTAAATTGCACTGGAACTATCTTTTAGTCTAGTCAAACAATGGTTAGAGCATCTCATATGTGTCATGTGAGTGAAAGCAATAATCAATTTTCTTGTCAAGGCCTAAATCACTATATAACACAGGACATATGCATTTTCAGCTATGCTGGTAACAGCTGTATTTAATTTGGTTAAGCTTAGTGGGGTGGTATTTTGGTTTTTGGTTTTTGGGTTTTTGGTTTTGTAACATGCTAGATTGTGTTTATAGCTATACTGGTCAGGTGACCTAGAGAAGGGGGATTTTAAAAAGTCCATAGCATAAATTTGTTGAAAGATCATGAGTCCAGTGGAGAGAGGTCTCTTACACCTTCCTTACGTGGATAAAGGGAAGGGGAGGGCATGAGAGGTCATCATTCTGTTTATTGTTTTTATTGTGAATTGTCGTCAATCTCTTATTAGAATGTAAGAAAACAAGGCAAAGAAATTTAGTAGTTTTGCATGACTCTGAGGAACTGAGGCCTGAACTCTTGATCTGAACAGAGACCTGACAGCTCACTGTTTTTATAAATCTTTAATGCTTACTGAATACTTGGGACAAATTTAATTTTACAGTGTACTAAGGAAATTTTTTCCAAAATTAAGCACATGAAAGGAAAAATAACTCAAATGTAATTATTTTCTATTCAACTTTGTTTCCCCAGATACTTCCTATTTTATTGACTTTTCAGATATT
Organism: Trachops cirrhosus; assembly: GCA_028533065.1. Classification (NCBI taxonomy): domain Eukaryota; kingdom Metazoa; phylum Chordata; class Mammalia; order Chiroptera; family Phyllostomidae; genus Trachops; species Trachops cirrhosus. The sequence continues at coordinate 47,587,789 of CM052541.1, read as the reverse complement.
AAAACTGAAAGAACTAGAGTGATCTAATTTTTCACGACTAATGCTGCATTGATTTTACTTTTGCATCTCATTAATTTAGTGCAGGCAAAATCATACCTGTGATTTCATTTTGGTCTACTATTCATATGCTTTACTGTCTCTCGCAAATAACACACACTCGCACCCTCAATTCATTTGTGTGTATCATATCCCCCAAATCAAGTCATTCATACTGATGACTGCTCTCTCTACGTGTAAAAATATCTTTGAATTTATGAACCCGGGTGGCTGTTTGTACAGCTGTACAATACTAACCTATACCTCGCAGTGTTTGCTCACAGCTAGAAGGCTGAGTAGGTGAAGTTAAAAATGCTGTCTTTTCATCTGTCTGTAACCTAATGGACCCAGAAGGACGTTAAGATTAGCCTCCCTTGAGCAGCATTGATCTTTGAATGAATCCTATTAGAACAACATTCTGATGTAGTTGTGGACAAATTTTCCCTCTGAATCCTGAGTGCATTTTGATTATTCTCCTTTAAATTCCAAAAAGCCAATAGGGTTTACAATATTTGTGTCCATCTCATGAATGGGGCACTGAGAGGTCTGGAACTCTATTCATAGCATCGTAAAGTCAGAAAGGATCTTAAAGACCTTCTTTTTTTTTTTTTTAAGATTTTATTTATTTCTTTTTAGAGAGCAAGGAAGGGAGGGAGAGAGAGAGGGAGAGAAACATCAATGTGTGAGAGAAACATCGATTGGCTGCCTACCTCACACCCCAAACTGGGGACCTGGCCCACAATCCAGGCATGTGCCATGACCAGTATTCAAACTGGCATCCTTGAGTCTGCAGGACAACACCCAACCCACTGAGCCACACCAGTCAGGGCTTCAACAGCCTCTTATCTAATTTTTCTCCCCTTTCCCTGGTTTCACACTGGTTTCACACAGTGAACTTCCATCAGTCACCTCTCTTACTTCACCCAGATTCTCACACATTGGGAAAGCGCATGACTTCAAAGAAAATAGCTAAGCATCTCAAGGTAAGAACATGTGTAATGTACCACACACCACCCTCCTTTGAAAAATCACTATGTTAGTCCACGTTTTACAGATAAAACGTGGAAGCCCGGAGGGGTAAGCAACTCACCCAGGGTCACACCCATGAGTTCCAGAACTATGCCAATGCCTTCTGACCCCCCAAACAGTGCTCGTTTCACTACAGCTTCTAGCTCTTTGCACACTAACAGCAGGAACTGAAACCAGGTTCCCAACTTAGAGAGCAAAGCAGAGCTGTGGATGAAAGCCCCAGGATCCCCTGTCACAAAGAAATCAAAGACCCCGTTACAATTAATTTAATAAAACCAGCACTATCTGGTGTCCCATATCCTCAAGCATGTAAAATGTCGTTCCAATCTTCAAAGACATTCTTTTGTTCCATTTTTATCTGCTTTTACCCAGGACATTGTTTCCTAGCTCACAAGTAGTTCACTAGGTGATTTGCATCTCATTAAGAGCTCCAAAAATGACATCTCTCAGCCTGCTGCCTGGTTTTGTGGGACTGCTCAGCATCAGACCTGGGTCTGAGATTTTTTTATGTGGGTGTTTTTGGAAAAGCTGAATTAATGAGGTTTTCCCACTGGGTGCAGTTTGGCTGGCCATTTTGACCTTATTTCTTGCCCCCCTACAGGACCAATGTAAGGGAATAGCCAGCCATTGTCAGGGAGGGTGCAGATGAGGTCAGTCATAACCATGTGGGTGGAAGGGAGTATTGTGAGGCCTCAGAATAAGCAGTTTAAAAACTACAAGGGTTCTTTGAAAAGATAAACAAGATTGATAAACCTTTACCCAGACTCATCAAGTAAAAAAGAGAGAGGACCCAAATAAATAAAATCAGAAATGAAAGAGAAGTGACAGCTGACACCAGAGAAATACAAAGGATTACAAGCAAACATTACAAACAACCATATGCCATCAAACTGGACAATCTGGAAGAAATGGATAAATTCCTAGAAACATACAGTCTTCCAAGATTGAAACAAGAAGAAACAGAAAATCTGAACAGATCAATTACAACCAACAAAATCGAAGCAATCATCAAAAAACTCCCAACAAACAAGTCCTGAACTGGATGGCTTCGCAGGTGAATTTTGCCAAACATTCAAAGAACTAATATCTATACTTCTCAAACTATTCCAAAAAATTCAAGAGGAGGGAAGACTCCCAACCTCATTTTACAAGGCCAGCATTATCCTAGTTTCAGTTAAAGACATTACAAAGAAAGACAATTATAAACCAATAATCCTGGTGAACATACATGTAAAAAATCCTCAACAAAATATTAGCAAATCAAATTTAGCAATACATTAAAAAGATCATATACCATCATCAAGTGGGATTTATTCTGAGGATGCAAGGTTGGTACATTATTCACCAATCAAGTAATGTGATACACCACATAAGCAAAACGAAGGATAAAAGTTATATGTTCACATCAATAAATACAGAAAAAGTATTGACAAAATGCAACATACATTTATGATAAAAAAAACTCTCCACAAAATGGGAATAGAGGGAACATATTTCAATATAATAAAGTCTATATATGACAAACTCATAGCTAATATCATGTTCAGTGGGGAAAACTCAAAGCTTTTGCATTAAGATCAAGAACAAGAGAGGGATGTTCAGTTTCATCACTCTTATTCAATGTAGTACTGAAAAGCCTGAAAACAGCAGTCAAACAAGAAGAAGAAATAAAAGACATCCAAACTGGAAAGGAAGAAGTAAAACTGTCATTATTTGTGGGTGATATGATATTTTATATAGAGAACCCCAAAGATTCCACCAAAAACTACCAGAACTGATAAGTGAACTCAGTAAAGAAGATATAAAATAAATATTCAGAAAGTGGTTGCATTTTTATAAACCAAGAATGAACTACCAGAGAAGGAAAATAAGAAAACAATCTCACAATTGTATCAAAAAATACCTAAGAATAAATTTAACGAAGGATGTAAAAGACCTGTACCTAGAAAATTACAAGACACTGAAGAAAATAATTAAAGAAGATACAAATAAATGGAAGCTTATGGACAGAAAGAATTAATATCATTAAAATGTTCATACTACCCAAAGCAACGTACAAGTATAGATTTAATGTAATTTCTACCAAAATACCAATGGCATATTTCACAGAACTAGAACAAATAATCCAAAAATTTAAAAGGAACCACCAATTAACACCAATTGGGGGTAATTTAAAATACCCCCAAATAACCATAGCAATGTTGAGAAGGAAGAATAAAGTTGGAGGTATCACACTACCTAATATCAAATTGTGTTATACAAGATTATAGTAATCAAAACAGCATGGCACTGGCATAAAAACAGACATGTAGATCAATGGAAAGGAATAGAGAGCCCAGAGATAAACCCACACCTATATGGTCAATTACTATATGACAAATGAGGCAAGAACATACAAGGTATAGATAGTCTAGCTAGTATATGGTATTAGGAAAATTGGAAAGATAAATACAAAAAGTAAATAAAACTAAACCACCTTCTTACACCAAATACAAATAAACTCAAAATGGATTTAAGATTTAAATGTAAGACTCAAAACGATGAAACTCCTAGAAGAAAACATAGGTTGTAAAATCTCTGACATTTATCTTAGCAGTATTTTTTCTGGTATATTGCTTTGGGCAAGGGAAACAAAAGAAAAACTAAACAAATTGGACTACATCAAACTAAAAAGTTTTTGCACAGCCAAGGAAACCATCAGCAAAACAAAAAAGACAACCTACTGAATGGAAGATGTTTGCCAATGATACATGTGATAAGGGGTTAATATCCAAAATTTATAAAGTTCACATACAACTCAACACCAATAAAACAAACAATCCAATTAAAAAATGGGCAAAGGACCTGAATACACACTTCTCCAAAAACGACATACAGATAGCCAATATAGACATATGAAAAGACTATCAACCCCAGTAATCACCAGAAAAGTGCAAATTACTTTCAGCTTTCTTCTCAGAGGAGGCGAAGGTGCAACTTTCTTTGGTCACCCAAATCCAGGTTCATTGGACACCAGCCGCCTCCATCATGCCCCCAAAGTCTGACCCCAACAAGATCAAAGTCGTTTACCTGAGGTGCACCATTGGGGAAGTCGGTGCCATGTCCACCCAGGCCCCCAAGATCAGCCCCCAAGGCCTGTCTCCCAAAAAGGTTAGTGATGACATCACCAAAGCAACCAGTGACTGGAAGGGTCTGAGGATCACAGTGAAACTGACCATTCAGAACAGACAGGCCCAGATTGAGGTAGTGCCTTCTGCCTCTGCCCTGATCATCAAAGCCCTCAAAGAACCACAATGAGACAGAAAGAAGCAAAAAAACATTAAGCACAGTGGAAATATCACCTTTGATGAGACCGTCAACATTGCCTGACAGATGGGGCACCAATCTTTGGCTAGAGAACATTCTGGAACCGTTAAAGAGATTCTGGGAACAGCCCAGTCATTGGGCTGCAGTGTTGACGCCTGCCACCCTCATGACATCATAGATGACATCAACAATGGTGCAGTAGAGTGCCCGACTAGTTAAGAACTACAGAGGAAAATATTTCAATTAAAGATCACTTAAAAAACAAAAAAAGAAAAGTGCAAATTAAAACCACAATGAGATATCACCTCACACCTGTCAGAGTGGCTATCATCAATAAACAACAGACAATAAGTGTTGGCCACGATGTGGAGAAAGGGGAACCCTCGTGTACTGTTTGTGGGAAAGCAGACTGGTGCAGCCACTATGAAAACAATATGGAGTTTCCTCAGAAAGAAAAATGGAACTGCCTTTATGACCTAGCAATTCCACTTCTGGATACATATCCAAAGAAACCCAAAACACTAATTCAAAAGAATATAGAATGCACCCCTGTGTTTATTGCAGTGTTATTTTCAGTAGCCAAGACAGGGAAGCAACCCAAGAGCCCATCAATAAATGAGTGGATAAAAATGTTGTAGAATATATACACAAAGAAATATTCCTTTGCCATAAAAAAGAATGAAACTCTACCACTTGAGACAGCATGGGTGGACCTAAAACGTATTATGCTAAATGAAACAAGTCAGTCAGAGAAATACAAATACCATATGATTTCACTCATGTGTGGAATCTAAAAAACAAAATAAACAAAACGGAAACAGAAATAGGTACAAAGAACAACCTGGTGGTTGCAAGAGGGTAGGAGTTTGGGGCACTGGGTAAGCAGGCAAAGGGATTAAGACGTACAGATTGGTAGTTACAAAATAGTACTAGGGATGTAAAGTAGAGCATAGGGAATACAGTCAATAATAATGTAATAACTGTATGGTGCCAGGTAGGTACTAGTTATATCAGGGAAAACACTTTGTAAAGTGTATGCCTGTCTAACCACTATGCTGTACACTTGAAACATACAAAATTGTATAGACTGTAAATTGTAATTGAAAAATAAAATTTAAAAAAATTCCTAAAGGCAGAGAGAGGGAACATAATGCTATTTTTTTTGGTACTATGCACAGTAAAGCAAAAAAGAAAGAAAATCCATGGCAACCCATTGCTGATTCTGTATAACTGACTCTAAGCTTGTGCCTTCTGAACATTTCAACTGGTTCCAACCCTCCTGAGATCCCAGCATTTTTGGCCTACATTTGCGTTGTGCTTTAAAGAGTCTCACTTGGTCAGAATTGCTTTTCGGCTTTGACTTTTATTTATATAGCGAAACCTCCACAACAGCACTTAATAGCATCATACCTCTGGAAACCAGAGATAATGTTTCCATGGTCAGCAAAATTGCTCTCTTGGAATAAGAAAAATTTTTCCAGTGTCCAGGGAAATTAGTGTCTGCTTTGGGTTCAAGCCATTTGATACAGCTTCCAGAACAAAGCAAATACCTGACAATACCAGGATCCCTACTGGGGATGCTTGCCCTTCCCAGAATTCCTTCTGCCCAATCAAAACTTCTCTGATCCTATGCCAACTTTTCAAGATGGCAGCTAGCTAATTTGCAAAATCAAGCCAAAATCTTAGGAAAGGGTAAAATCGCTGGTTTTTCCCAACCTGGCTGTAGATTAAGATCATCTGGGAGAAGGAGTGGGCTCTTTTTCAACAATAACAATGCCACAGCCCTACCCCTGACCAATTGAATTAGGATCTCCAGCTGTGAGGCCAAGACATCTGTATGTTTAAAAAGCAATTCAGGTGATTCTAATCAGCAACCAGGGCGAAGAACCACTCCCTTATAACTGGGATTACAACACTTAGGAGCACCTGCTCTGTCTTAGGTACCATGTCTTCTCTTTTCATATATTACCCATCAGCCTCACTACAACCCTACTTGAGTGATCATCATCACCAAGTTCAGACTTCTAATAAGTGCTAGAGGTGGATTCATACTCATGTTTTTCTGACTCTGCTGCTTTTTTTTTTATTTCTCAAAGTGTGAACATGGGCTGTTGGTGGTTTGCAAGTTGATTTTAAATGGTGTGTGGGCATGATATTAAACGACACTGAATCATGTAAAAGAAAATCACTCCTTTTTCAATTCTCATTTTAAATTCTTCAGATTAAGGTATGAGTTGTGAGGGTGTTAGTATGTCTCCAAGTCTTCTCACATTTACTCACCTCTCTTCTTAACAAAACTTTTTTAAAAGCCCAGAACACTTCGTGGGAAACAGAATCTAGCTCAGGTGTGATAACGTTGTCTTCATTGCATTTACTTAATGGTTTACTTCTGTTTATGGCAAATGTTGCCACTGCTTTTCCATTTACAGTAATGAATAAAGTTTCGTTTTTAAAGAACTGCATTTAAGTAAAAAAGAAATTTGTTGATTTTTTAAAAATATTATACAATGGTACAGGTGTCTTGAAAATAGCAAAAATGTTTAAGTAGTAAATGACATAAGTCTGAGAAATACGTCTTTATAACATGCTAATTTTTAAAACAGCCATCTCCACACCTATTAGCCAGTGAGACCTCTCACCTACCATCCTATCCCACCAGATAGGCAAAAACTTGTTTCATCCACATTAGGTCCAGCCTTGGACCTATGACCTTTGTTGCTGCTTCCAACCAAGGTGGAGTCCTGAAACACCAAAGGCTAACAAACATGGGGAGTGGAAAGGGTGTACTTTCACTCACTCTGCCAAGTAATCAGTGAAATGCAAATCCACACACAGACAATGTGCCATTTTTTCACCCACTGAACCGTCAGACCCTTTCTTAAAGATGAGACAGCATCTTTAAGGTCACCTCAGGTATAGGCAGTAGAAGTATGGTGTGCTACACACTTTCTGGATGGCAAATGGAAGTACAAATTATAACTTTTAAAAATATGTATATTCTTTGGGCAATAACATCACTTATAGATTTTTATCCTAAGAAAAGAATGTGGATTATTGCCGTGATCCGTTTGGCTCAGTTGGTTGGAAGTGAAGGGTCCCATTTCAATTCCTGGGCAGGGCGTGTGCCTGGGTTGTGGGCCAGGTCTCCGGTTGGGGGTGTATGGGAAGCAACTGATTGCTGCTTCTCTCATCTATGTTTCTCTCCCTCTCTTTCTCCCTCCCTTCCCCTCTTGCTAAAAATACATAAAATCTTTTTAAAAAGAAAAGAATGTGGATTATCAAAGATCAAACTATGTATATGTTCCTCAAAATATTACTCATTATAAAAAGCTTGCCCAAAATAGGAAATTATATAAATTAATCATGAATCATCTATTAAATGAAATACCATACAGCAATTAGAAATGATGCCATTTAGTCTAATCTGGAATACAGATAAGACACTTGTTCCAGCATCTGCTACTAGTGTGAGGATGGAGTAAGGGGGTTGACTTATTTGTATATCATGTTTATTTATAACTTTAAAAATTCCAACTATACTTTAATAAAATTTTTATAAAATAAAAAGAATTTTAAAACGTAACTCTAAAATAAAGATACTATTTTTAAGGTAGGTTAATAGCATGGAAAAATATTTATGACTTTATTGTTAAGTGGAGGGAAAGCAGTAACAAATTACTGTAGATGAATACTGACAGTAGTGTTCTGGGGTGGAGTTAAAACAAATGAATTCACATTCCCAGAAAAATATTGAAAGGATAGTAAGACAAAAATACTAATGAACTTAGTTTTTAAAAGGCTGACTTTATCTCCCTCCTTGTTAGTCTACAGGTTCTCTAGGGCTGCCCCAGCACAGAAAAGGCCCTCTTCCTGTTGGAAGCCTTGGCAAATGTATCCCGAATGACAGAAGCAAAGAGTAGGCCACGTAAATGGAACGAATCTTAAGAAGAATGGTGAATAGTTACCATTCATTCATTCAGTATTTGTTGAGTGTGTGCCAAACCCTGAACCATGAAACAGTTTCAAGGGAAATTATTACCACTTCCTTAACAATAACAAGAAAATTCCACATAGACAATTTATAACTCCACCGTCTTCCACAGGCGCTAATTTAACTCAGGGATGTTTTCTTCGTAGCAGTTTTACAATTTTGAAGAAGATAGTTCATGACATAACTTGGCAACTGGGTAAATTTGAGCTTTCCTTTCATCTTAGAAAGGAAGATCTGAATTACATGCACCCCAAAGGAGAAATCTCTCTTTCTAGTTGTGTGTGTGTGTTTTACAAAAATCCAGTGAATTCCTTAGTCCCTCCTAAAGTTAGCCATGGTAATATATGTAAGAAAACTTGTAAGAACATCTCAGTAAAAGAACAAGCATCATAATCAAGGCCATGGCCTAGACTTTGGGATTTAGAATCAAAAGACCTGAGTTCTAGCCCCACCTCTGAAGGGAGACTGGCAGAGGGGCTCAAGCTCCCTGGCCCTCAGACCACTCGGATATAAAAGCAAGGGGCCTTTGGTCAGTAGGACACTGGGAAACCTGAATTCTCGTTGGATTTTGCCTCTAACTTGCTGTGTGATCTCTGAATCTCCCTATGCCTCATAATATCTCTTTGGGGGTATTTGTCTTGCCCAAAATGAGATAAAATAAAGAATAAGATACTTTGCAAAACAAGATGTGCTACATAAAATGAAGTGGTAAGGGTTAGAAGTGCATAGCTGGAAAAGACAGGTCATCCCATTGGACAGTATTTCATGTAAGTGTCCACTAGAGTAGCATGCAGTAAAACACCATTGAAGAGAAAGATCATTCAGCCAACAGCTGGGCTACTGTCACCTCCAAGTGCCCTGAGAACTTTGGTCAGAGAAATGATCCATGCTCTTGAAACTCCCTCCAGATTTCTTCTATTTTCTGACAGACTTATCTCCAGTTTGTCATAAGGTTCTGTGACAACTCAGAAGAGAAACATGTTCATGGTCCCTTTACGCACAGAGTTGACAGAGCTCTGTAAATTAATGGGATAATTCTAAACCTATTTCAATGACTCCACCCTGCCCCATTTGGGTTTGCCATCTGTAAATCTAGAACACTGAACACTCTGTTTGCTTCAAGGGGATGTTTTACTTGGCAAGTGACTCTGGGAATGCCTCACCCACAAGTGGCAATCAGATTAGCAGTCACACCGCTCAGAAAGCATCCGTGCCTGTGCAGGCCTACAGGGAAGGTGCAAGGGACTGCGGCTCTCTCCATGTGCTCTCTCCCAGGAGCCCTGCTCACTGCCTGTCCACTTCTCAGGGGCCTAGAGTTCATGCTGCCCCACCAGGCCGGGACAACTGAATTTCATGACCCACCCTGCTCTCCCTTGCGGTTGTTCTTCCCTCACAGCGATCCTGCTAGGAAATTTACCAGAATGGGCACATCTGCAGTGGGTGATGAAAAGTGAAACACTAGGTGTTAGGGGACAATGTTGAGAAGAGCATTTGTAGCCAAAATAGCCATAACTCAACAGGTCGAGTAGAGTAGAGAAAGTCATTTCCCTCTTCGTCTCTGAGACCTCAGGAGAGAACCGAAAGCCTCAGTTGTGACTTAAATTGTGCTTGAATTAGGGTTGCCAGATTTAAGGGGGAAAAAAGACACCAGCTAGATTTGAATTTCAGGTAAATGACCAATCACTTTTTAATGTAAGTATGTCCCAAATATTATATAAGATATATTTGAAAAATATTGGTTATCTGAAATTCAAATTTAACTGGATGCCCTGTATTTGATCTGGCAACTCTAGCTGGATATACCTGCATGTTCAATAGAGTACTGAAATATTTCCAAACCAGTTGTTTGAAGTTATGTAATGAAGTCATCAGTTGAATTCAGTTATTTGTCTCTCATCAAGGGCTTGGTCAATTGTGCAGCCACAAAGTGTAATGATTTGGGATTAGAGAGAAAGGAGTATGCATTTCCTGGGCTCCTGAAACTCCATCCAGATTTCTCCTATTTTCTGGCAGACTTGTTTCCAGTTTATTATAAGGTTCTGTAACAACTCAGAACAGAAACTTGTTCAAGGTCTCAAGCATGAAATCAAAAGGTGCAGGGATTCTTTTTTTTTTTTTAATATATTTTATTGATTATGCTATTACAGTTGTCCTGTTATCCCCCCTTCATTCCCCTCCACCCTGAACACCCTCTCCCACCCACATTCCCCCCCTTTAGTTCATGTCCATGTGTCATAAGTTCTTTGC
>CM052541.1:47553561-47576680 GCA_028533065.1 Trachops cirrhosus | reverse complement strand
GACCAAAATCAGCCAATTCTGTGAGTATCTTGATAACCAGTGCTTTGAACTGTGCATCTGATAGGTTGGCTATCTCTTGGTCGCTTAAAAGGATGGGTTCTGGGGCTTTCCATTCTTCTGTTTGAGCCATCTTTTTGTTGTTTTTTGTTTTGTTTTGTTTTGTTTTTTGGTCTTGTCGAGCTCCTGTAGCGAGGGGCGGGGCCTTAGGAGTTCACCAGGGCAGGGCACCCCAGTCGCAGGGTTGTGACCTTGTATGTGGGGGGCGGGGTCCGAGAAGGAACAATGGCGCCCGCTCCGCCCTCTGCAGGACCCCAGACCCTTCCACCACTTTCGGCAAGCCGACCGGGCCCCTCTGGCACCAATTCCGGTGTGGGTGGGCCTGTGCACCCCGTGGGACCTTCCTTTTCAGTCAGTGACCGAAATCTCTATTTCCCGGTGCTGGGACCCTGAGTTGCGTGCAGTGCCTTGCTTCACAATGGCCGCCTCGCTGGGTCTGCTGGTTGCCACCCCCTGGCCGGGGCCCACCAGCCACCGCTGCTTGTGCACCCAGGGTCTGCCTGCTGTGGACTTGCGCGCCGCCCCAGGTGCTCAGCTCTCCACTCCGCGTCCCTCACCCAGCCGGACTCCGCCCCTTCTCCCGGTCTGGATGAAAGTGTCTATTTTTAAATCCTTGGTAGTCCGACTTCCGTACACTTCAATTTTCTGTCAGTTCTGGTTGTTATTTTGTTTCTATATCGTTGTTGTCCCTATCTTGGTTGTGCGAGGAGGCACAGTGCGTCTACCTATGCCTCCATCTTGGCCGGAAGTCTAAAGGTGCAGGGATTCTTGTAAAGGAAACAGACCCATGTTAAATGCAAACTGACATTCAGGACACAATATTGTTTAAAGAAGCACTATAGGGAGGTATCTCCCATGTATTACAAACTGGAGAGTTTGGCCTGGCTTACAAACATTTATGGGAGGTGGAAATAAGCCAGTTTCAGAATATGAACTTTATTGTCTTCAAAGTAAATAACTCATATTCTAATGTGTACCTTCAGACTTGGATTGCCCGGTTTATCTACAAAAACTGCTCAAGTGAACTAGGTAATTGTCAGATGACCATACTGTTTTGACTCATAAGCAAACTGGCTCAAAAGCCAACAGATTGTTAGGCTTCCATTCTGACACACAGATTAGTCTTTCTTAGCTATGGTTTCTTCATCTTTTGAAAGAAAAAATAATTTTTTTCCTACATGCCTCATTGATTTTCTTTATTTTTAAACTTTTATCACAAAAATCATGATAAACTTCTCAAAGTGCATGCATGTTTGGATTTAATCTATATGCTATATGCTATTTGTGTTTTGCTTCTTTTTCTGGATTTTGAAATTTCATCTATCAACACCATACCCATAATTATCCTTATTGATGCCTCATGGTATGACATCATTTTTATATCTCAAAGTTAACTCTTCCCCAATTATTAAATACATATCATGTTTCTAGCTTTTTTCTACTACAAAAAGTGCTATACTATCCATCTTCATGCAGATCGTCTCTTTTTATCTTTTGGCTTAACTCCTTGTTGGGACATGTTCAGCTTTTGTTTCAGATTGCCAAGTTGCACTTCAGGAGAGGCGGAGCCTAAGGACTCACCAGTGTACGTGGGGCCTCTCTCATGCTGTCTTTTGACCTTTTGATTTATCCTAATTAATAGAAAGGCAGTAGTAAGTGTTTTAATTAAAGCTCTTTGTTAAAGTGGCTGAACATTTTTTAATATTGCATTTCAATATATATGAATATTTCTCTGTCTTTCTCTCAATTCAGGCTTTCCATCCAATGGATAGTGGACTTTTGTGTGTGTGTATGTCATCATTTGTTTTCATCTTTCCAATGCACTTCCTCTCATCTTAGTTTTGTTACTGTCCATCATATAGAATAATTTACTGGAATATAATTGAACCCATCTTTGTCACTCATATCTATTCCCACAGTTAAAAAAATGGTCTATTTCATTTCCTTCTAAGATTTTTATGGGAATGTTTAAAATGTTTAACTATATAACTCATCTGGAATTTATTGTGGCCTATGAGAATCAAGAGGTATATTGAGATATGTAAAAGATTTAGAAATTTTTTACAAAACTAATTTGAGTCCAGCAACACTAGCTTATGGCCTTAAGCAAGTCACTTAATGTCTCCAAACGCAGTGTCCTCTTCTGGACTGAAGGCAGGCCCCTTGTCTTATTTCCCTTTATCTTCCCCACAATATCTGACAAAGTACCTTACATTCGGGATAGATGTTATAAGGTCTGTATTGAAGTTATATTTTTTGCATATTGCTCTCAGATTGTTCCAACAGCACTCATTGAATCGTGATTCATTCTCCAGTTATTTATTTGGTTGCTTATGATCAGTCATATATCAATGACGCTCAGATTTGTTCCAATGGAAAAGCACCTGGAAGTTGTAGCACTCTTCACAAAACATCATGAAATACGGAGATATTAAAGTTAAAATAATGAAATTAAAATTTGGTGCTGAATCAGACACCAGTTTACGCTAAGTTCTAGTGCAGTGTAGGTACTGTATGATCAGACACCCATTACTTTTTTTACCTTATGGGAGAAATTTAAGATTGAGAAAATTCTATCCAATAATTTAATTTCTTCTAAGAATCAGGAAAAACACTCACCCATGGAACATCAAGTTGTTCAAGAGCAAAAGTTGAAAACCACATCTTATACTAAGCATTCCCAGTTGAGAATATAAATAAAAGCCTCTGATCAAGTGTAAACACTACATAAATATAAAGTCCAGCTAAAGTGGGCTGAACTCCAGCTGAACCCCAAAACTATTTAAGATTAGTCTTTTGAGTTGCCAAGTTTGGAATTCCTGTAACATTAGAAAGTCTAAAGGAGATCTATGTCAGATCTCCAGTGCATGTTCACACCAGCAGCCTCAACTCTAGATGCTTCTGTTTATTAATCTATAAATCAGAGGAGATAACACCAAAGGGCCTCACAACCTCGTGTTCTACCATAGTAAATAATATGGATTTTGCAAAGCAAGCAGGAGGTTGGTGTGTTGGAACTAACAGGAGAAAAAAAAAGCAAAAACCATTTCAATTCTGGATTCCTTGTACTCTGAGGGCGATACCAGCACAAGAGGCTGGAGTCCTGTCCTCTGCACAGAGTTCCTGAAGATGTGGACGGGTGGCCATTAAGGTTACTGGAACCCTCTACAAGCAACACCCTTAAGCTATGCTCAGTAATAATTTTTCCTGGAGCTTACTTTTACTTAGATCTTTTACTTTCAAAAAGAATATTTCTTGTTAAGAAAGACAATAATGCTGTAGGGTTTTTTTTAATTGCTAGAATAGGAGGTGAAGGATCTAGGGTGGGGTCCCCAGTGGGGTCCCCGCCCTACCACTTGGTCTGGGATAAGTCACTCAACATTTATAGGCCTCAGTTTCCTTTTCTAAAAAAGAAAATGAGTATTTAGAATGGATGCTTCCTAGGATCCTGTATTGTTCTAATAGAAATATGTCCTGATTCAAGAAAAATAAAAATGCAAAACTTCATACTTAGGAAACTAATAATTCACTATTTCAAATGGTCCCTGCTGAGTCATTCTTCACTCAGAAATTCCCCCAGAATTTCTTGAAATAGTAGGAAGCTCTCATGAGGTCAAACTGTGACTACAAATCTTCAACCCTTTTTTGTGAGTTATTAGTCTATGATATACACTTTGTCCAGGAAAATGATATCTCTTCTCTAGACTATGACATTCGTGAACAATATTCTACTGCAGCTGTGTGTGTGTGTTGACAAGAAGTTAGAACTGCTGAGCCCTGATTCACATAGAGTGCCAAAAAAGACAGCCGATTCCACAAAAGTCATCTGCTTGGAAGGGAAATAAATCATGGCTTCACTGGACACGTGGTTTCTTAACCTCCAGTGCACTCTTGCTCCAGGATTCTGAAATCAGGACTAACATAGAGGCTGCTTGCTACATGAAATTGAGCAATCACCTTTTCCCCTTCTCCTTTGCACTACCTCCAGAGACTGCATGGATCAATGGCATTGTTCAAAGCATTTCAGTAAATACTAGCACAAGCCATTTTTCCTCCAATTCGTATCCCACCAAAAGGTTTGTTTCTCATCTACCCAAGAGTGTGTGCTCCAGATGTCGTTCAGCGCTCACTGTAGGATGTGGTGCAAACCATTCCAGATCACCTTCCTTGTCCTAGCTGAGTTATCTCACTAAGAGGGCACTTTCTACCCTACGAAGGCTGACCACCAACCTCTCCTTCACTAGTGTGGACACATCTACTTGCTTTCTGTCACTCTTGACTGCTGATTCAGATAAGAAAGATGAAGGCAAAGTTACAGACAGTGGCTATTGTTTACACTCCACAATCCCTGTGTGTTTGTTTTTTTAGGGTGGTACTTCTTTTACTGATAGCAAAGCTCTAACATGCCCATTAAAATGGGACACAGTTTCTACTATATGCACGTAT
Source organism: Trachops cirrhosus (assembly GCA_028533065.1). Taxonomy (NCBI): domain Eukaryota; kingdom Metazoa; phylum Chordata; class Mammalia; order Chiroptera; family Phyllostomidae; genus Trachops; species Trachops cirrhosus. The sequence goes on along the minus strand of CM052541.1, from coordinate 47,572,177 downwards.
GTGAAGAGCAATTTTTTAGTTAATTTTCCCCAAACTTTGGATGGTTTACAGTAAGGTTTTACTCTCTTGTTGCAGGTTCAGAAAATGGTCTTGCACAGAAGCAGCCAACACCCCGCCGAAGATGTCAGCAGCCCAAAATGCTGAGTAGCCCTGAGGACACCATGTACTATAACCAGTTAAATGTGAGTTCAAAGTGGCCATAAAGCTGTTTCGCTGGCTTTGTTTCCAGTTAATAATTCTGTTATTAATACCTGTTCCAGCCCCTCCAGCCCCACCCCCACTCTCTTATGCTCTCCTCTCGAACATGTGCTTAGGCTCTTTATCTGTTGCTTTCATGTCAGGATGTCTGCCTTCACGGTGAATAATTGATGTGGTTTATCAAAGACGAGCAAGATGCATGCTTCATCAGGCTCACTTGAGCCCTTTGATCAAAAAAATTATGCTGTGACTTCTGATATTATCAGCATCTGCTTGCATTCAACACAAAATCACTTTGAATTAAAAATTAACGACTTGCTGCTTTGCTTTGACTGTGTGTTCTTGGCCCTCTCCACAGGGAACTCTAGAATATCAAGGGAGCAAGAGGAAGCCAAGAAAACTTGGGTAAATATCTGTCTTCTTAGTTCTAAGCAACTGTAAACAGAAGGGGTCCTTTGTGATATTACAGAAAATGCAAAACTTTCCTGAGAGGCTTCTAAAAATATGCAATGGGGATAGCCCCACTATTATTGACATTGGAAACTACTTTTCACAGTAGCAAGTATACAAAACTTGAATCTATTCTGTCTGAAAAGCCTGGAATTGCCATCTAAAGGCAAATGTTATTTCTCATCATTTCTCAGAGAACTGTACTTTCTTCCTAAGTAGAGGCATAGCAGGTTGTATAAAACTCTCCCGCAAACAAGAACACTCCACACAGTGCAAATAGGATGCTTCCCCCACATTACCCTACCCCTGGACCTGAAAGGTACAGGAAAATTTCCTCCAGTGGTTAGATGGGACTCTAAAGAGTGAGCTCATTTAATTGTTAGCATCTCAAATGAGACTAGGAATAAGGTAGGTAATTGGTACTAGTTGAAGAACTGGAGAAGGTCAGGAGGGGAACTTTCTCATCTAGAGGGAAGCAGACAGAAACAGAAAAGATAATTCACGTAAATCTAGCAGCAATGTGATCACAATTTCCAGGCACCACTAGATCAGGCCATTATCAGTGTGCTACTCAGACCTGAAAGGGTTTGTGTAGCAGACTCCAGCCCCTCTGTGCTGTCCTTCCTCTCAGTGTTGGAACCCACACTGTTCCAAGTACTCAAACGACTTCAGCTGCCCCAGAGGTGACTGTGGCATTTGTTTTCCTTTTCTGTTGAAACTCTTTTTTTCTTGCAGCCAAGTCAAAGTGCTTGATGGTGAAGATGAGTATTACAAGTCTCTGTCACCTGTGGACTCGATCCCAGAGGAAGATAACTCAGCCCTCCCTTTTTTTTTTCCCTCGTCCTCAAAAGGAGCATCTCCTGCTCAGCACTGAGCTGTTCTTCCTGCCCCTCAAGTCTGTTGAGGGTAAGAACAATCATGGTAATTGACTGATTGTCCTGTAATAAGAAAGCACTGCCATGGGCTCAGTATCTGTGGACACATGGCAGAGCCTTACTGAACAAGTTTCAGATTCTTAACCATTTTCTCCTACCTCCCTTACCTTCTACACATCTGCTCTGCAGCTTGAACTGAGTAATCCCTGCTTTTCTCAAACCATAAGTCTCTGGGGGACACTGAGCAACCTCCACTACAGCAATAACCATCATTCATGCCCCCATCTAAGAGGGTAACAATCTCACCATCAGCCAATTTTGAACACTATCATATTTCTTTCTTTTTCCCACCACATCAATCCACGCAGACTATGCCCCTGTGGAAAGCCAGGACTTCTCTTCCTCCTTGCCTCTCCACAGCATCCCCTTCCCCTTTGCTGAACTTTCAACCCTTCCCACCCCTCCCCAGGGTCAGGGCTCCATTCCTGAACATCTCCATACTGGAAGAGGACAGAAGGCCTCCTAGGCCAGGATAATTTTTGTGTGTTTAGGGGGAGAGGCCAAAGTTTTCCAGATTCTTTCTGTAAGGGAAATGAACTCCTCTCTTGCTAATTATTATGCCGAGGAGCCTTTGCCTCTTTACTCTCCACCTTGTCAAGACACCCTCAGTACCTTAGCAATAAAAGAAAGAAAATTTGGACCTGTCAGGGTCCATGTCACATGGTGTTGTAACTTTCCATTCTCTGGTTGCTGGAGCCAGCAGGCTGTGAGTCGCTGTGGGGAAGCATCTTGTCTCGTCTATGTCTGTGTGCAGAGCCCAGCACAGCGCCTGGCACCGAGTGGACGCGCGGTAAATGCCCACCCTTGGGTGAATGGGGAGAGTTAGTTAGCATGTCTTACAGCACAGTTACTTCCAGTTGTCTGTTATACATGGTTAATCACTTTTATTACACTGTAAGTTTTCATTCAAGTAATGATGTTATACTATATATTATAATACTCTATATGATTCAATACAACAAAGTTTTTGAGCAACTATATGCAAAACAGTATGTGAGATTTCTGTGTGATGTAAAAACCCTATAAGACCCTTTCTCCAGAACAGATATTTGCAACATTTTTCTTACTTCAAAATACTTGGCAGATAGTACACATGGGAGTACTCAGAATTTGAGGAAAATAAACTTGAGGAAATAGAAACAAAACTGTTTTCAGAATTTTAAAGGAGAGATTTCTCATGTATATTTTACAAACATAAATAATGAAATGAGGCATTTAAAGATCTCAGAAATTATAATTTTACAAGAAAAAGAAATAGAACCAATTATTCAATAGTCAAACTTTACTTTAAAAAAAAATGAGTTGATTTTTCCAGATCATCACCCCAAAGGTAGTGTTTTTAAGGTACGTAAGTAGTGCAGAAGAAATACAAATGAACTTCATTTTATTGTTTAAAAATAATGCGTAGAATATATAGATTTTTAATGTTATTAATATAACTATTTTTGGAAATTTTACTTTGTCATTGATTTGTCTACTCTTGATTTGATAACATTAGCTGCTTCTCTGTTGAATAGGACTGTTTGTAACTTCCCACTACTCTGTGTGCAATGTAATTGTATACCTCCCTTGTTTCTAGTTAAACATATTCATAAATAAAGTTTAAAAGGAAATAGAAGTAATTATAAAATCATAATTCAGAAGCTCTGTAATAATTATTCACTGCCACAGCAATAACTCCTAACAGTACTTCAGAAATGGTGTTCGCTCTTAGCTACAGCACAGGTAAGATACACTGTAGATGTTATTCTTGAGATAGTTATGGAGCCATAACTCAAAAAGCAGTTCATAAACAAGCTGATGAGAGGGATGTAACCTGGAATCTCATAAATGCCTTCTTGGACTTATTAAAATAATAGGCACATGGGAAAAACAAAACCAAAATCAAACAGTGCAGAGACTTCACAGTGGAAAGCCATCTTCTCTATGCCCACACCTTAGTCCCTACCCCCAGAAGCAAGCTTTTTAAAAATGTTTTCTAATTCTAATTATTTTATGTCCTCTATCATATCTCTGAATAATTTGCTTCTATGTTCTTGATTTATCATTTTAGACAATATCTACTCTCCCTCTCTATGAAAGATGCACATTTATCTCAATTCTTCCCTCCTCTCTTAACTTCTTCCACTGCTTACACTTTTATGTTTAAATTTTTGCTGATTACTTTTTAAACTTTAAATTATATAATTATACCCCTATTTTTGCACCCTCGACTTCATAGTATCTCTATGAGGCTGTCTGACATGAAAAAACCAATCGGCTGAAAGATAATGTCAGGACGAATAGAATAATGGACCCTGGACAAAACAGCAATCATTCTGAGGATAGAACTGTTCTTTAAAACTTCACTGCAAACCCTTGGTGTTCATGTTCTGAGCTGCGGTTTCTTCTTCTGTTTTTATTCATGTGCACATACGCCTCAATCTACTTTTTTAACTTTATTTTAAAATATAATACTTATATAAAAAGAACACCAATTAGAAGACTCAGCTCAATAAGTAAGTTATTAAAGTGAATATCTGTGTAACCTCTTCTACAGTCAAGAACAGAACATGGTCAGTGCCCTGGAAGCCTTCTGTGGTCCCTTCCCAATCACCGCTCCCCCACCCACCTCCCCAAAGATAAGCACCCTCATGACCTCTGTGGCAAACACGGCCATGATCTTCTTTACAGTTTTACCACTTGCACGCATCCCTAAACACTATCCATGAACACATCCCTAAACACTAAACACTATGGTTAAGTTTGCCTTTTATAGGTAGATTTTGGGAACTTTGTATAAATAGAATCATATAGTATGTAATTTTTTGGATCTTGTCTTTTTTTTACTCAATGTTATGTTTGTGAGTTCATCTATGTTGTAGAATGTAAATATAGTTTGTTTATTTTCATGACTTCAGTATATGAATATGATGTAATTGATTCACCCATTCTACTGTGGTATATAAATAGGAATCATTAATAATTGGGGACTATTTTGAAAGTTGCTACTACCAACATTGTCGTATGTGTCTCTTAGTACATATTTGCATGCATTTCTGTTGGCTATCTACCTAAGATTAGAATAGCAGGGCCTAAGAATGTGCAGCGCCTACACATATCTTTACTTTAGTAGGTAATGCCACACTGTTTTCCTGAGTGTTTGTACCAGTTTACAGTCATGCCAGTGGTATAAGAAAGCTCTCATTTTGTTCTGCATTCATACCAATTCTTGCTATTATGTCTTCATTTGGGCAATCTGATGGATATATAGCATAATCTCACTGTGATTATAGCTCACATATCACCAATTAATAATGATATTGCACACATTTGTATGTGTTTTAGTGGCCATTTTAGATGTCTTTTTTGTTACATGCCCATTCTTAATTAACTTCTTAATTAACTTTTTATAAAGATTTTATGTATTTATTTTTAGAGAGAGGGTAAGGGAGAGAGAAAGAGAGGGAGAAAAACATCAATGTGTGTTTGCCTCTCGAACACCCCCTACTGGGGAGGTGGCCCGCAACCCAGGCATGTGCCCTGACTGGGAATCAAACCTGCAGCCTTTGGTTTGCAGGCCTGTGCTCAATCCACTGAGCTACACCAGCCAGGACTTAATTAACTTTGTTTTTTAATTTGAAGAAATGTTAGTTGTATATGTTGCAAATATTTTCTCCACTAGGTGGCTTGTTCTTTCATTCTCTTAAAGTAGCTTTTGATGAAAAGAAGTTTGTAATTTTAAAATAGTACAATTTACCCGTCCTTTCCTTTTTGATTTGTGCTTTTTTATGGCTTGTTAAGAAGTCTTGGACTGCAAGGTCATAAAGATACTTGCCTTTAGTATCTTTTGGAAGCTTCATTGCTTTGCCTTTCACATTTAGATCTTTAAACCACACAGAACTGACTTTGCAAATGGTGTGCAGTAATGGTCAATTTTTATATTTTCTATGATGGATATTCAGCTGTCTCAATCTCATTTAATGAAAAGTTTATCCTTTTCCTACTACTCTAAAATACTACCATTTACATAAATCAAGCATTCATGAGTGTTTCTAGATTCTCTATTTTCTTCCATTTATCTATTTGTTATCCTTGTCTTAAATACTGTACCTTTGTTATAGGCCTGGATATATGGCAGAGCAAGTATTTCAACATTGTTTTTCTTCTCCAAGAGATCCTTGATTAGACGGGACACTTTGCATAGCATAGAAGCAAATGGTCAACTTTTGGGGGCAAAAACTGTTTGGGTTTCTTTGGAATTATCCTGAGTCTATAAGTCAATTTGGAAAGAATTATCATAGTTATGATATTGAAGTTTTTAGTTCATAAATATGATATATCCTTCTATTTATTTAGTTAGTCCTTCTTTTTTTTTTAATCTTCACCCAAGGACATGCTTATTGATTTTTTTTTTTTTTTTGAGAGAGAGAGGGGAAGGGAGGGAGAGAGAGGGAGAGAGAAACATCAATGTGAGAGAGAAGCATTGGTATGGGCCCTCACCAGGGACCAAACCTACAACCCAGGCATGTGCCCTGATTGAGAATCAAACCTGAGACCTTTCTTCACTCCATGGGATGATGCTCCAACCAACTGAGCCACACTGACCAGGGCTATTCCTTTTCTCCTTCTTTCTTCCTCCTCCATCTTCCTTCTCCCCCTCCTCCTCCTCTGTCTTCTTCCTCTTCCTCTTCTTCCCTTTGCTTTTTAAAAAATATTTTATTTATTTTTAGAGAGAGAAGAAGGGAGGGAGAAAGAGAGGAAGAGAAACATCAAATGTGAGGAAACACTGATCAACTGCTTCTCGCACACCCCAACCAGGGACCTGGTTTACAACCCAGGTGTGTGTCCTGACCAGGAATCAAACCAGGGACCTTTTGGCCTATGGGACAATACCCAACCCACTAAGCCATACCTCTCAGGGCCCTTCACTTCTTTTAAGAGTGATTTATAATGTTATGTGAGAAATCTTTTACATATTTTGTTGGTTTTATTCCTATGAACCACATATAATTTGATGTTATTTAAAGGATTCTTAAATTTTTTGTTGTCTGTTTATTGCCTGCTATAGACTAAATGTTTGTGTTCCCCCAAAATTAATATACCCTTAGGAGGTCATTAGGTCATGTGGGTGGAGCCCTCATGTATGCAATTAGTGCCCTTTTATAAAAGAGACTGCAAAGAGCTTACTTGCCTCTTCCACCATAAGAGGACACAGTAAAAAGATGGCTCTCTGAACCAGGAAGCACGCTCTCATCAGACATGGAATCTACCAACACTTATTCTTGAAGTTCTGTTGTTTAAATCACCCAGTCTATGGTATCCTCTTATAGCAGCCAGAACAGACTAAGTTATTGTCATTATGTGGAAATGTAATTGATGTTTTGCATTTGAGATCCATCAACTATGCTAAATTTACTTATTAATTCCAACAATGTATCTCTAAATATTTTTGGATTTTCTACATACACAATTATACCCTCTGCAAATAACTATCGACTTTTTCTTCCTTTTTAACATTTCTACTTCGCTTTTTCTTGATGTAGTGCCTGTATCCATTAGTTATTGCACACCAAATCAACCACATATTTCTCACAAGTCTGATGTCCGGCTAAGTATTTCTGCTGGTTTAAGCTAGTTTTGCTAGGGCTCATTTATGCGTCTGCAATTGGCTTCAGGTCAGCTAAGCAGCTTTGCTGACGTTGGCTAGGTTCCTCACATACTGAGGGTCACAGCAGGGACAGACAGCTGGACTAACTTAGTTCTTTTTGACATGGGTCTTATCCTCCAAATTGCTATTATCCACAAATGACAATGACAGAGTTTCCAAAAAGTAGAGATTGGAGAGATCTCTTGAGACTCAGCACTGGCATATTGTCAGTTCTACCACATTCTTTTAACCAAAGCAAAATATAAGGCCAGTCCAGATTCAAGAGGTAAGTAAATGGATTTATCTTTTTATGGGAGATACTGCAAGGACAATTATATTGCAAAGGGAATGGATACAGGGGGGAGACAGAGAATTGGAATCATTATTGTATTCAATCTGCCTCACTGACCTAAGATTTCCAGTAAAAGTTTGATTAGTAGAATTAGTAGTGGGACTCTTGCCTTTTTTACCCATCTTAGAAGGAAAATTTTTAGTATTTTATTATTAATTATGATATTCACTGTTTTCTTTCTATTCCTAAGAGGTTTTATTCCCTTATAAGTAGATGTTTGATTTATCAAACATATTGTTTTTATATATTTAAGTAATTTATTATTTTTCTTTCTTTTTTTTGTTAATGTAATGAGTTACAGTGGTATTCTAAAGTAAAACCAACCTCCATTCTTGCAATACATACAGCTCTATCATGTTGTCTTATTCTTTTACATATTGCAGCATTTGATTCATTAATTTTTTAAAATTATTGGGGGGTGGGTGAAGATGGAAGAGGGTATGGTAATGGAAAAAACACAATTGAAAAGTAACAAGACTTCCTGTCAAGATGGCAGTATAGGTAAACATGGGTCACCTCCTCACACAAGCACATCAAATTACAACTAAATTATAGAACAACCATCACTCAGAACCATCAGAAATCAAGTTGAATGGAAGTCTGACAACTACGGAATTAAAGAAATCACATCTATCCAGACTGAGAAGGGGTGGAAACTTGAAACATGTGGGTCCCACACCCACTGGTGGAGGATAAAAATTCAGGAGGAATATCTCAGGAACAAGGAGTCCCAGGCCAATATCAGGCTCCCCAGCCCAGGGTTCCAGTGCCAGGAAGATAAGTCCCCATTACTTGTGGCTGCAAAAACCAGCAGGAATTCAGTCAGTGGAAGAAACTGGAGTCGCAAGCAGTTAAAGAACCCACACACGGACTTACTTACACTCACTTCCTCTGAGCTCCAGCATCTGGATAGCAACATGAAAGGTACCAGTCACATACAGAGAGGAACTGAATTGTTTGGCATCAAGGCAGAAGCTGGGGGACAGCTTTCTCTCAAAGAGAAAGGCAGGCAGAGGCCATTGTCCCTTTTCTGAACCCTCCCCACACACAGCCAGAGGGCCAGCAGGCCTGTGTCATATCTGAGACTGGATCAACCTGGCTAACACTGTGTGCACCACCCTGAAGATCCCCTAAGAACCCGCCCCACTCAACTTACAGACATTAACAGTAACTTTTCCATATGAATGCGTGGCCATGGCTCATGCTTCATGACTTCCTAAATCCTTTCAAACAAGCAACAGCCAGCTTCAGTGAGCGCCCAGCCCCCATACCTCTTGCTAACTGATCCCAGGCACAATACTAGCAGCAGCCAGCCCAGATTCACAGCCTTTCTTTACCTAGGAATCCCCAAACCCAGGACAGCTACCAGTCATCTATGATGCTTTTTAGCTCATGCAGGATGGCCCCAGGCAAAACACAGGTGGGGGCTGACCTTGGCCTGCACCACCTAGGAAACACCAGGGTCAGTGCACCCAGTGGACAGCTATACACCACATCAGGACACCACCACCCTGCCCCTGCACAGCTCATCCTCCACTGAAGGCAAAGGTTGGTGGTCAGTAGCCATAGCCAATTTTTGCAGCTGAATGGCCTGGGTAAATCCCTTGCATTGACCTGCCAACAGCAACCAAGGCTCAACTACAAGAGGAGGGTGTACTCAGCCCACATGAAGGATGCACCTCGAGTACCCAGAATGGGTGATAGGGGAGGCTGCATTGCTGGACCCTACAGGACACCTACCACATTAGGACATGCTACCAAGACAAGGAGTCATAGCAGCTGTACCTCATACATAGAAACAAACACATTGAAGCTGCCAGCATGATGAGACAAGGAAACATCACCCAAATGAAGGAACAGATAAAAACTCCAGAAAAAGAGCTGAACGAAATGGAGATAAGCATTCTATCATTGCTTATCATTTTGCAGAGTTCAAAATGCTGGTTGTAGGATGCTCCAGAACCTTAGTGAGGACCTCTACAGCATAAAAATGATCCAGTCAGAAATGAGGGATACACTAATTGAAATAAAGAACAATTTACAGGGAAACCACGGTAGAGTGGATGAAGCCAAGAATCAAATAAACGATTTGGAACATGAGGAAGCAAAAACAACCAATTGGAACAAAAGAAGAAAAAACAAACAAAAAAACAAAGACGGTGTAAGCAACCTCTGGGACAACTTCAAGCATTCCAACATACACATCATCTGGGAGCCAGAAGGAGATGAGAGAGAGCAAGAAATTGGAAATCTATTTGAAAAAATAATGAAAGAAAATTTTCCTGATTTGGTGAAATCATGTAAGTCCAGGAAGCACAGAGAGTCCAAACAAGATGGGTACAAAGAGGCCCACTCCAAGACACATCATAATTAAAATGCCAAAGGTTAAAGATAAATGAGAATCTGAGAAGCAGCAAAAGAAAAGCAATTAGTTACCTACAGAAGAGTTCCCATAAGACTATCAGCCAAATTCTCAAAAGAAACTTTGCAGGCTAGGAGGGATTGGCAAGAAATACTCAAACTCATGAAAAGCAGGGACCTACAACCAAGATTGCTCTTCCCAGCAAAGCTATCAGTTAGAATCAAAGAGCAGATAAAGAGCTTTCCAGAAAAGTAAAAGCTAAAGGAGTTCACCATCACCAAACCATTATTATACGAAATGTTAAAGGGACTTATACAAGAAAAAGAAGATCAAAACTATGAACAATAAAATGGCAGTAAATACCTATCTGTCAAAAATTGAATCTAAAACACAAACTAAGCAAACAACAACAGAGACAGAACTATGGATATGGAGAGCATTTTGATAATTGCCAGATGGCAGAGGGCTGTGAGGGAATGAGTGAAGAGGTAAGGTTATTAAGATGTACAAATAGATAGTTACAGAATAGTCATGGGGATGTAAAGTACTGTATAGGAAATGGAGTAGCCAAAGAACTTATATGCATGGCCCATGGACATGAACAATGGTGTGGGGATTACCTGAGGGATTGGGGCTGTTGCTGGATGGAGGAGGGCAAAGAGGGAAAAATTGGGACAACTCTAATAGCATAATCAATAAAATACAATTTAAAATCTTTTTCATATTTTATATTTAATTATTAAATACATTTTATTGATTATGCTATTACAGTTGTCCCATTTTTTCTCCCTTTTATTCTCCTCCGCCTTGTACCCCACCCTCCCACCATCATTCCCCCACCCTGGTTCATATCCATGGGTTGTGCATATAAGTCCTTTGGCTTCTCTATTTCCCATACTATTCTTAACCTCCCCCTGTCTATTTTGTATCTACCATTTATGCTTCTTATTCCCTGTACCTTTTCCCCTACTCTCCCCCCATCCCTCCCCACGATGTGATCTCTATTTCTGTGAATCTGTTCCCATTCTGGTTTTCTTTGTTTTTGTTTTTGTTTTTTTTAGGTTCAGTTGTTGATAGTTGTGAGTTGCCATTTTACTGTTTGTATTTTTATCTTCTTCTTTTTCTTAGATAAGTCCCTTTAACATTTCATACAATAAGGGCTTGGTGATGATGAACTCTTTTAACTCGGCTTTATCTAGGAAGCACCTTATCTGCCCTTCCATTCTAAATGATAGTTTTGCTGAATAGAGTAATCTTGGATGTAGGTCCTTGCCTTTCATGACTTCGAATTTGCCTGCAAGGTTTCTTTGGAGAAATCAGCTGATCATCTTATGGGAACTCCTTTGTAGATAACTGTCTTCTTTTTTCTTGCTGCTTTTAAGATTCTCTCCTTATCTTTAACCTTGAGTAATGTAATTATGATATACCTTGGTGTGTGCTTCCTTGGGTCCAACTTTTGTGGGACCCTCTGAGCTTCCTGAACTTCCTGGAAGTTTATTTCCTTTGCCAGATTGGGGAAGTTCTCCTGCATTATTTTTTCAGATTAGTTTTCAATTTCTTGCTGTTCCTCTTCTCCTTTTGGCACCCCTGTCATTCGGATGTTGGAACACTTAAAGTTCTTCCAGAGGTTCCTAAGCCTCTCCTCATGTTTTTTTAATTCTTGTTTCTTCATTCTGTTCTGGCTGAATGTTTATTTCTTCCGTTCTAGTCCAAACCATTGATTTGAGTCCCAGTTTCCTTCCCTTCACTGTTGGTTCCCTGTACATTTTCCTTTATTTCACTTTTTATAGCCTTCACTTCTTCCTCTATTTTGCGACCATACTCAACCATTTCTGTGAGCATCCTGATTATCAGTGTTTTGAACTCTGCATCTGATAGGTTGGCTATCTCTTCATTGCTTACTTGTATTTTTTCTGGAGCTTTGATTTGTTCTTTCATTAGGGCCATATTTTTTTGTCTTGGCTCGTCTTTTACATAGTAATGGGCAGAGCCTTAGGTATTCACCAGGGCAGGGCAACCCACATTGCTGTGTTGTAGCGCTGTATGTGTGGAGAGGTCCTAGAGGGAACAATGCCACTTGCTCAGCTCTTGCAAGCTTTAAATCACTTCCTCTGCTATCCACAAGCAAATTGTGCCCTTCTGGTGCTGTTTCCTGGGTGGATGGTTCTGTGTACATTCTAGGACCCTGTGGGTCTCTTCAGTGAACTCTCCCATGAGACTGGGAGTTTCTCCTGCTGCTTCAATCCCCACAGGTTTTTTCAGTCAGAGGTTTTGAGGCTTTATTTCTGGCACTGGAACCCTGGATTGCGTAGTCTGTCTTGCTCCCCAGTTATTCCTCCCAGTATATCCAGACTCAAACGTGGTACCACCCACTCCACCAGCCACCACTTTGCCCGGTCCTCCAGTCCCCGCCTTGCTGCAAGTCCTCTCTGCCCAAGCTACCGGTCTCTGCCCCTCCTACAGGTCTGGATGAATGTTTCTTCTTTAACTTCTTGGTTGTTGGACTTCCATACAGTTTGATTTTCTGGCGGTTCTGGTTATTTTTTGTTTTTGTTGTTATCCTTCTTTTGGTTGTGCAAGGAGGCAAAGTATATCTACCTATATCTCCATCTTGGCCAGAAGTCCCCCTAAAAATTATTATTAAACACAATTGTTGAAACTTTCTACAGAGAAAAAAAGAAAAATAACAAAAAAATTATATCTGTGTTCATGATGAAATTATGAGAATTAAAAATTATGTGAATTTTTAATTCTTAATTTTTGATTTGGTTTTCTCTGGGAGAGTTTGTATAAGAATGACATGAATTTTTCTTTTTCTTATTTTAAAATTTTATTTATTTATTTTTAGAGAGAGAAGAAGGGAGAGAGAAAGAGAAGGAGAGAAACATCATGGTGCAAAAGATACATTATTGATTGGTTTCCTTTTGCATGCCCCCATATGGGGACCTGACCTGGGCCCTGGCTGGAAATCAAAATGACGACCTTTCAGTTCACAGGCCAGCACTCAATCACCTGAGCCACACAAGCCAGGGCAATTTTTCCTTAAAAAACACTTAACTCACTAAGAAAGCTATTGGTGTGTATAGTTTTTTTATGAGGGCAAGTTTTAATAATGGATTAAATTTCTTTAATAACTTATTGTTATTTGTGTTATCTATTTCTTCCTGTGTCAGTTTTGGTAGGTTTTATTTTTCTAGAAATTTGTCCATCTATTCTATTTTTTCAAATTTGGTTAGAATTGTTCAAAATCTCTCTTAAGATATTTTTAACATTGTAGAATCTATAATGAGGCCCCCTTTTTCATTTATGATGGTGATAATTTGTTTTTCTCTCTTTTTCCTTGACTAGTCTTACCAGATTTATCAATTTCATCAGTCTTTTAAGGGAAACAACTTTTGACTATGTTCCTTTTTCTTTTTAAAAAAATATTTTATTTATTTATTTTTAGACAGAAGGAAGGGAGAAAAAGAGGGAGAGAAACATCAGTGTGTGGTTGCCCCTCAGGTGCCCCCAACTGGAGACCTGGGCCATAACCCAGGCATGTGCTCTGACTGGAAATTGAATCAGCAGCCCTTTGGTTCACAGGCCAGTGCTCAATCCACTGAGCCACACCAGCCAGGGCTAATTTCACTAACTTTTGCTCTTATACTTATGTTCTTTCCTTCATATAATTTGCTGTGGGGGAGTGAGTGTTTCCTAGCTTCTTGGAATTTTAAGCTCTCCTTTCTAATATATTAATTCAAGCTATAATTTTCCCTCTAAGTAAAGAATTAGCAGCAACATACAGTATTTTTATTATAATTCAGTGTAAAATGTTTTCAAATATCCATTATGATTATTTTTTACCTATGAGTTTTTTAGATGTTTATTTATTAATTTCTAAACATACAGGGGTTTTTCTCTTATCCTTTTATTGTTGAGTTCTAGCTTAATTGTGTTTGGCTAAAGAACAAATTCAGTATGGGTTCAAGACTTGGATATTTGTTGAGACTTTATGACCCAGCATATGATTTTTGAAATAAAACTTTCGTAAGTATTCCCTAGACACTTAAAAATAGGTGCATTCTTCAGTCTTCTATATATGCACAGTAGGTCAAGTGTGGTAATTTTCATCTTCCCCATACTTACTGATTTTTTGACTGCTTTATCTATCAATTGTTAAGAGAAGTATGTTAAAATCTTCCACAATGATTATGAATTTTCCCATTTCTCCCTTTAGTTTTGCATTTTTCTTTATATATTTTAAGGTTATATTCTTAAGTACATACACACTTTTGTTATTCTCTTGTGGCTATTCAAGAAACTGTAATAAGTACCCTCGTCTTATCATAATCTAATATTACTTGGCACTGACACCCTCTTCTCAGGAAATGCGGGAATTCAGGGACCTTGAAAACCTATCTATCTATCTATCTTCTGCATTCCTCCTTGATTATACTACCACTATTTGGTGTATTTGCATTTCATATTTATTTTATATCCCACAAGACATTTATTATTGTTTCCATTGCTCTTCATTTCTTCCCACATCTTCCGACCGTCTATTTTGGGGTCTGTTTCCTTCAGCCTAAAGAGCTCACTAGTGTTTCCTTTACTGTCAGTTTGCTGCTGTAAGTCTTTGTTGAGCTAAAAATGTCTTTATTTCACACAAATTCTTGAAGAATATTTTTGATGAGTGTAGAATTCTATATTGGCAGTTTTTTCCTCTTAGAACTTTAAAGATAGCACTTTATAATCTTCTGGTTCTCATTGTATCTATTGAAAGGTCAGCTATGAGCCAAATTGTGGTGCCTTTGAAAGTAATCTGTCTTTTTCCTGCCTGCTTTTAATGTTTACTCTTTCTTTGGTTTCTATATGTTTACTCCTTCTTTTGGTTTTGCTGTGATATTGTTCTTATTTATGTTTTCTTACTCTCTAGATTATTATGTATTCCATGCTGGAAATTGTTTTTACAAAATTGTTTATAAAGATAACTTGAGGCCCAGAAGAATATTCTCTTCCTCCATAAAGCAGTAATATTTGCTGGGGGCATGAATAAATTAGAACCACATTAATCAAACTTTAAAGCTTGGGATGGTTTGAAACGGACCTGCGTGCCCTGTGGGAGCTGTGTATATCTGGGTCACTATCTCCTGGAGTGGAGCGCTTTCCCATCCCAAATCAGAGTGTGTGTGCATGTGTGCGTGTGTGTGTGTTGGGGAATTAGGTGTTTAACACTCCAACTTTTGTTCCCTTGGCTCCACATTGCTCATCCTCTTCTTAGTTGTTGTCTTTTTCTTAGCTTCTTGGCTTCTTCTTAACTGTCCCTTTTGAAAGAAAAGTTGCGCAAATGCTGAGCTATCCTCTCAGATTTTCTTTCTTCTCCTAGGCCTTGGTTCAGTGTTTCTTCACTCTCTTGCTAGCTTTTCAATGTCTTCAATTAGGTATATTTTAAGTTTCATCCTAATTTACTATTTGACCTCAAGGAAAGGCAGTTTGGATTAAATGTCCTTTATTGCTGGAACAAGCATCTTCTGTCCACTTTTCATTTTCCAAAAATATGTTCAGATCTCCTCTCTTGATGATTCCCTCCCCCGTTCTCATCATTATTTTGAATGTCTTCTTTACTGCCATTTATATGAAGTCTCATTTAAAGGACATACAAATGTGTGCATGCTATGTCTGTCATGTCGTAACCTATCCTGCTAAAAATTATTTTAAAATAAATAATTTACAAATATTAATATTGGAACTATAATTTTTATAACAGCTTTACTGAGCCAAAATTCACATACTATCCAATTCACCCTTTTGAAGTATATAATTCAATATATTTGAACTATTAGGAATAAATGTTTTGTTCTATACTTCATGTCTGATTTGCAGATATTACTGTTTTAAGACACTAATGTCAAGCTGCTCTAGGAGCTTACAGGACAGAAAGGGAGATATGATATATGCATAGGTATCATCTAAAAAATGGCAAAGTAAGATTAAAAGAGGGAGCATAAAGGAATGTTTCATGAAGAAATCAGTATTTAACCTGAACCTTGAATGAGCAGGAGTAGAGCAGGAGTAGCAGGAACTGGCATCCCATAAAGTGAGACACAGGAGCTGCTGCCCTTGGTGTGAGTTAGACAAAACGCCTTCCCCCTTTCCAAGCACCCTTGTGCAACTGGAACAGCAAAAAGTTCCTGGAAGACTCCAGTCAGACTGAGGCCGCAGAAAAATTTAGGTCCTGTTTTGGTTTGACTGGAGTATAGAACATAAATAAATGGTAAAACTGAAGAATTTCGTTGTGGGGGACTTTGACTGCTGTGCTGGGAGTTTGTTCTCTACTGGGCAACAAGAAACCACGGGATTTTGTTCAAAGGGACGCCATAGAAAGAGCTGGGGTTTGGAAAGTGCTTGTTGGCAGTAGTGTGAAGGGGAGAGGTGTGGGGCAAGGAGATCGGTTAAAAGACTTATGTGATAGTTTAGCAAAAGGTATGAACACCTAAGCAAGGATAATTGAAGAAGAATAAAAAGGGATGTGAAACCAATACATCTTGCAAAAATATCGTTTACATATGGAATGGTAGGGCTGGGAAGGAAAGGGTGGAGAAAAATAAATTAATGATGACCCAATTCAGAAGAAATGGGTTAAAATCTGGAACTTACCTGTAATTTATTAACTGGATTAGCAGTCACTGAAAGGTGGTTTGGTCAGGACTGTGTTTGTGGATTTTTTTTTCACACTGCTCATGTTGATTTGTGGGATTTTGTAAGGTATTTTTTAGAGACTATTTCTAAAATAAATGTGTAGGGATTCCTTTTTTAAAAATTACATATGGTACCTCTTTTCTATGTAGCTATTATTGACTTAAATTAGTCTTCATCCTAAGTCAAATTTGTGTGAAGCAGTAATTTTAAAGTGATGTTCAGATATTTATTTTCTCTTAAATATGTTCCTAACCGTATCGATGACTTGCTTGCAATACCATATCCAATCAAACCCAGTGGTTTGAGCCATTTAATTGAGGATCTCTCAATAAAGTCAGACTAGTTATTGAAGAAGTTAATTGGTTGCATGACTGACCTGATTATCATTTCTGACTGTGTTTATATGTAAACACCAGTGTGGCCATTTTTACTGAAGTGCCCAGCCAAATCAGGTTTTTGGTATACTCAGTTTATGTTAAAGATAGAGGCAGATTGTGTGCACTTACACATAACATGCATGAACCAGTGACAACCTATCAGTAAAATGGGGTGGTGGGGAGAGCCTATGACTACTTTTCAGTTGGGTAACGTTCCCACTTATGTAAACCTCTGATATTTACTCTTCTCCAAACCAGTCCCTTGGTCAATGATAGCAAAGAATCCTAGTCTTTTGAATGACACATTGTTCTCTTCATCCACACACTCTAGTGGTTTTACTGGGCTATGTTCTTCTACTGTTCAAAGCAAAAGGAGGGGAACAAAAATAAAACATCTACAGAAGTCTTTTTTTTTTAGTTTATTCAGTACAGTTTCTATCCTATCTACAGAAGTCTTACCTCCACTCACCACACAATGTCAAAAACAAAGTAAATATGTCTACCAATTAGCATTCACTTGACAACATTGGATGGCTGGATGTCACTGGCTAGTCTTAAGGACATAAAAATGACCTATGATTGTCCTGTACACAAAAAGTTTCTATTTCAGAACAAGAAGACTTAGACAGCCCTCCAGCCAGTGCCGGATAGGTAGCTGAGTTGGTTAGAGCATTGTCCTAATAGCCCAAGGTTGTAAGTTTGACTCCCGGTCAGGGCACATACAAGAATCAACCAATGAGTGAATCAGTTAGTGGGCAGGATCAACAAATCAATGTTTTCATTTTTCTCTTTCTCCCTTCCTCTCTCTCTCAAAAATCAATAAACTTTAAAAGAAAATACTCCAGACAATCTACTCTTTTCACAAAAGACAAGAGCAGAGGTCCAGTGACTTGCCCAGGAGTCCCACAGTGAGTCAATAACAGAATAAAGGCAAGAATCTATTTATTAGTCAGTTTATTAGTCAGTTTATTCTACATTCTGGGCCGTCTGAACCATACCATCCACCTTGCCAATGATAGCATACTAAGACCAGCCTCATTTGTACACAGAACAGACAACTTACCTAGAAAGTTGTTCTTCTTTCCAAATATTTCTCTAAATAATTCTACCAATATGTAAGATGTTGATACCAGGCCTAGTGACTTGCAAGAACTCTATAGATATTTACAGATATGATCTGAGGACATATAAAGCCATTATTAAAATTAAAATATTTAATGTTTTTATTTAAGGCAATTTCACTGTCATTCTGCCTTATTATCTTTCATACCAGCTATGTGTAACAGGTAAAAACCACGAATGGAAAGCTCAGAAAGGTTATGTTACCTGACCACCGTCAGAGAGCTAGTAGGGAGGAGCAAAATGCAAATCCAGGCATATCAGAGTCTTAAACCAGGCCCTTTCCAGGAGCCAAGCAGCCTGCATTTCACCGTCCTTTAAGGAACACTGATAGTTAATGACAATCTACCTGGAGCTAAAGGAACAAAAATACAGTTTAATACAAAACATCCTGATGCTGTTATATAATTTTTTAAAATTTTATTTTAATCATTGTTCAAGTACAGTTTTCTGTCCTTTACTCCCATCCCAACCCACCCACCCATCTCTCCCCACCTCCCTCCCTTTTCCAAC
>CM052541.1:47502481-47553461 GCA_028533065.1 Trachops cirrhosus | reverse complement strand
TGCTGCATGGAATTCCATTGTGTAAATGTACCATAGTTTTTTGATCCATTCATTTACTGATGGGCACCTAGGTTGTTTCCAGCACTTAGCTATTGTAAATTGTGCTGCTATGAACATTGGGGTCAATAGGTTCTTTTGGATTGGTGCTTCAGGGTTCTTAGGATATAGTCCCAGCAGTGGAATTGCTGGGTCAAAAGGCAGATTCATTTTTAGTTTTCTGAGGGAGTTCCATACTGTTTTCCATAATGGCTGTACCAGTCTGCAATCCCATCAACAGTGCACTAGGGTCCCCTTTTCTCCACAACCTCTCCAACACTTGTTGTTTGTTGCTTTGTTTATGATGGCCATTCTGACCGGTGTGAAGTGGTATCTCATTGTGGATTTAATTTCTGAAGCTGTTATATCATTTTTATCTAACACTAATGTAACTAACATGAATTGAGTTCTTTTATATAGCCAGTCCTGTGCTTTTTAACCCCAATCCCCCTAATCTTCACAGTGACCTATTAGATAAATGCTATCATCATTAGTAGCATTATTACAGAAAACTGAGGTGTGTAAATGTTCAGTGGCATGCCCAAGACCTGGCAATGTGGTGGAGCAGGATGTGAGCCTGGGCGGTTTGGCTCCGGAGGGCTCTTCAATCACTGCTCTGCACCACCACGTAACAGCTACAGCCTCAGTGAGCGGCCTGCAGATGGGCCTGGTGGTGACCAGATTACCAAAGGCTCGATGGAGGCAGAGTTGGGAAGAATCTTGAAGCTTGAAAGACAACTACTGGTTTATGAAATATAAAATTATTGGAGGCCTTGAGGCAGTGTGGAATAGCCTGGACAGGAATTTGCAGATAAATTCTGACTTCCTTGGTAAAAATTAACAAAGCAATAGGGAAAATGGTGGTGAGCTTTCTGTTTGGAGACCAAACTGAGCTGTCTCTTATCCCAGAGAAGAATACATAAAATTATTGTCACAATCTCCACTTTCGTTGCGATTAGTTTCTCAGATGAGTTGACTTTCAAACACTGGTCCTGAAACAGTGAACCAGGAAAAACTGGTTTGTTGAAGATTAATGGACAGGAAAAGTCTGAGGCACGTTGTGCAAGGCAGCTGCAGGCACACAGCACAGAGTGCCTACAGGAACACGGAAGCTGAAAGGATAGAGAGGAACAGGGGAAGCTCTGAAAAAAACTCCCTGACAAACTGCAGCCTGTAGCCACAACCAGCCCACAGCCTGTTTTTATCAATAAAGTTTTATTGATGTATAGCCACACCCACTCATTTATATGTTGTCCTGGCTGCTTTCACACTACAGCAGCTGTGGCCCACAAAGTCTAAAATATTTACTGTCCCGCCATTTTCAGAAAAAGTTGCCAACTCCTGCTCTAGATTGTTACTCCGAGAAATGGAAGGAAAACTTTTTTAACCACTTTTCCAAGTATATGGCGGTGGGGGCAGGGGGGTGTAGTGGAACTAGATAGGTTTGGCCTAGTGAATCCTTGTACAAGAAGCCTAGTAATGGTTCTGTTGCCTTTTTTTAAAATTGCATGATTAATACTATACTGTATAAGTGGGACTATGGATATGAGCTAGTGAGGTAATCCTATCTAAGAATCATGTATTGATCAATAGCTATAGGAAGTTTAAGAGCTCACCCAGCACCCTTCAAAAAAGAGGGGAGAAAACATGATTGAAGGGGCCAGAGTGGGAAGGAACCTTCAAAACCACAGTTTTCTCATCTGTCAAGTGAGGGCATTGAGCTTTCCCATGGGGCCTATGCCTGGGTTTCAAGGGCCCTCAATTATTAACTTCCTTGGCTTTTCCTGAACCATCAAGAAATCTCAACTGTTTTATGTCCTGAACATTTCAGGATATTTTATGTCCTGAAATCCAGCATCCTACATTCACTGCCAGATTTAGACGTGTCCTTGAATGGTACCATCAACTATCATCAATCCTATTCAGAATACTTGATCTCTGAGACTACTTATTACTAGTCTAACATCTTTAGTTTCTATATGTATAATATGTCTGAGTGACTTAACAACTTTTCTTTTAATTATGAGCAAATTCACATCCTTTCCCCAATATTTATAGATACAAGCTAAATATAACAAGAAACTATTTTCATCTAAACACTGAAAGATGTTTAAGTTCTTTCTAAAGAACTTAAAGTTCTATTAAGGCCTCAGTAGTATAGTTCTGGTAATATTCTTTTTTGTTTCTTTGTTTTGTTTTGTTTCTAATTTTTCAGTTACAGTTGACATTCAATATTATATTATTTTCAGGTGTACGGCATAGATATTTATATAACTTATGAAGTAATCCCTGTAATAATTCTAGTACCCAGCTGATACCATACATAGCCATTACAATACCATGGACTATATTCCCAGTGACTATTCTGCAATGGCAATTTATTCTTCTTAATCCCTTCGTAGTACCCTCTAGGTCCATCCATGTTGTCACAAATGGTAAGATTTCATTCTTTTTTATGACCAAGTAATATTCCATTGTATATATGTACCACATCTTCTTTATGCACTCATCTATCAATGGACACTTACACAGTGTTCTTAACAATCAACTACAGACTAACCTATGCATTTTTGGCAGGTTAATTTTCTGTTATGTGTGTTGTGATTATCCCAACAGAAGCAGAATAAATTAGTGAAGAAGTGTTTGAGAGATTTCATTGGAATACTATGAAAGTACTGTATTCGGTTCAGTTTCCAACTTCACTGGGTTTCACTTCTGCCCCCTTTGCAAACAGGAAAGGAGGAGAGTAGGTGTCACTGACATTAAGGATTAATTTTGATTTAGTTTCTTCTCCGTCCTGCCCCCTCCCTGACCCCAATCTGAAACTGGAGCTCTCACGGTGACACCCAGAGCTAAGGGAATTAGGGATAGAAGGCCGGGACAGGCCACGATTTAGAACAGAAACACTTCTCCCTGACCAGCACATTGTACGTTCCAGTTGATCAAGTTATGTCATGACAAGTGTATAATTCCTTTCTTTGGGGGCAACTAGTCAAATAATAATGGTATATTTTATGTACAATCTGTCAGCAGGTACTGGTTTGCTAAAGAGGCCACAGAGAACCAGATTTATAGAACCAGATTCAGTATATCTTAGTGGTGAATTACCCTCTTGGTGATTTGTTATTATTGTGAAGACATATAGGCTGGTACTGAGTATTCAGGGCTTCAGAAATGTCAGACTTTAAAAGTGAAAACAATTAGTCCATCCTCTGGACATTGTCCTCTATTGTACACCAGTCATCACCTGCCTTGTCCCAGAGAGCATCAGCATGTTTCCCCCGCCTCAGGAGGCAGAGCACCCAGGCTTAAGCATCCACCTCTTGGTCTTGTGTTTGAGATACATAGACACGGCCCAATACCATAACTCATAGAAAGAAGAGGTAAAAAGCCCTTAGCGAGTAGAGTAAATCCTTGCTAAATTAAATTTCCCTAATTTAGAGTATAGAGGACTTTTGGTGGTTCAAATAAAATTCCCTCTGAATTGTCAGGATCTTATTCATGATTAAGAAGTGTCTGATTATGTTTAGTAGCTTTCCCAAACTAAGGGTTCAGGAAAGTAACATGTGCCCCCAGAGCCTGAGCACCAGAATCCATTCTGATAAGTAGTGTTTGTGAGTTTGTGACGTGAGTCTGCTATGAATCCCAATGCTTTTATTTGTGACTTAATTGTCCTTACCACAGTCCAGTTCATATTAGATGACAATATTTTATACTAGATGACACTGTTTTATACTGAATAAAGTATGATTTTTCTGTTGAAATATTATATTATTTAGGCCTTACACAAAGGCAGACTACAGTGCACACACACACATTCTAAAGTAATAAAATTTACTTGCGCCAGCACCACAGTACAAAGCAATGTAAGATAGCACTAGTGTTTTAGCATGTAGTTCACAAGCTAAAACTACACGGGGAAATTTGGGGGAAAACCAAATGGGAAAATTAGGGGGAAAACAAAATAGGTGTCTGTTCCTAATTCCTAATAATGAGTGTCTTTTTCCTTGGGCCTTTCTCTGTTATTGAACAAGAGAAGAGAGATCAAGGCGAGAATAACGAGGAATAAGAACAGACAGGCTAAGATGAAAGAAAGTTTGCCAACCACCTGCCAGATGGAAAAATCCTTACAGTTCATGAGCATCTGAATCGCCTAAAATGTTTTTCTATAGACATGAGTTCTACATAGAAGATAAATTGCATGTGCCTTAGACCCACAAAATCTCTGAGACCACCAAATGCTACTTTAAAAAAATGTACAAATGCATACATCTCCGTTTTTACTTTACCAGAGAAAATTTAGTGCAACATTATTATCCAGGCCTCATTACCTCACAGTTAATTAGCTAACATTTGTAACGTGCTTTGAAGATGAAAAAGCATCATATAAATGCTAAGAATTATTAAATAATATGAGAGGAAAATCATAATATGGATACATTGTTAACATTAATTTGTATTTTATTTTTTCCTTACTATCTGCTCCCCAGCAGTTGACATTTGGAGCTGAACTATATATAAAGGCTGAGGGAGTTGCCACATTTATTACAGCTGTAAACTAATAATATGAAACTAGCTCCAAATTAATACTTGCCAAAAAATGAGTCCTCAAGTAGAAGCAAATTAGCTGTCCAGAGATCCTCACTTACACTGATTAAGTAGTTAACAGAGGAAAGGTGTATTGATTCAGAAGCAACTAATAAGCATTTCTGCTTTATGCAAAACAATGCAAAATATACTCATAAATAGTAAAATCAGCAGAACCATTTTGGTGTGAAACATATGATTCCACTTTGCACCCACTGTCTAGCTGCAGATCCTGCTGCTGAATAGCTTAGGACGGTATATTATGAAGTGTTGACTGTTCCCTACATTTTGCTGTCATCAAAGCAAGTTAAACTTTTCTTGAAGCTGCAGTTCTACTCCCTGTCACTTACCTCCTCTTTCCCCAATCCTAAATGGACAGAAGGACAGACAGAGGCAAACCTGCCTTAGAAAGTCTTTGGCAGCATGCCAGAGACTGATCCACAAAGAAGAAAACCTGTAGTCAAATATTCTTAAAATATGCTCCATTATGAAAGCTTTCAATAAAACAGGAAACAATAGATCAAGCACATTCAAAGTATTTGCAAAGTGTTTAATTGGATAAAGGCAAGTCAAACTCTTCTCATTACAGCAACATTCTTAATGTAAAGCCGACTTCAGTGATACTAAAGTTAATCCCGGGTCTTGTTACAGGAAACTCATCCTTATTAAAGTAACATTAAGTGCACCTTTTTTATTGATCTTCCCCTTCAGCTTAATGATAGAAACTTACTGATGTTTTAATAATAACCTCACAAGCTTTATCTCATTTTACTTTGCCTTGATACTGAAAGATGCAGTGGAAACTAACTTAGCATAAACATTTTTCAGATGTATTTAAAGGCCAGGGGAAGATAGGGTGAAAAAAAAGATTCAATTGAGCTACGTGTTAACAAAGATGGCTGAAAAACTGAAAGATGAAAGGGAGGCTCCAGTGTGAACATCAAAGAATTGTTAATGACAAGAAATACCATTAGGGTTAGCATCTCCTTTGTTTCAGGCCTTTCACACCTGCAATGTGTGGTGAGCTAAACCTTTGTTCCCAAATCTGAATTACCTCCATTAGCATTTATAGAAAAATGGTTGCAAAACAACAGAAATATACCTTTGGCTCTCCCCTTTTGCTTGAAAAGTCAGAAATTAATTAGGTATCTGTGGATTTCCTTCTTGTTACTGGTTGTAACTTTAGAGACCGTGGAGGTGTAAGGTAATGGATTGCAAATAAGCTTAGTTGAAATGTGAGAATAGCTTTGTAACTAAAAAAAGAGAGGCAATATAAGCAACATGGGGAAGCGCACATAAGCAGCTCAGGCATTAGCAATAGCAAAATCAGAGCGTGAAATTCAGATTAGCCCTCCCCAGGCTGTGAGAGGAAGGGGGTATTGCAAGACTTGGCATGGCTAAAGGTGTAACCTGTTTTATTTGGCCCCTGAAAAATTTTAACAGATGGTGGGACCAGCTGTCTTTTTCAGCCATTTAATAAACTCTTCGGTGGTAACAGTTTGGAAAGTGGGGGTTTTTCGTTTTAGGCCAGAGGAGAAAATAAAGAAATCTGTCCCAAATTGTCTTTGCCAAGTTGTAAAGCCTGGAAACATTATGAAAAGTTAAAGAGGAAAAATCCAATCAACTATAGTATTGCCATTGTATTTTTAAGGGAAGAGCAACAAAAACAAATTCCTCCCTTCCAAATTAGTTGACTGACTACTGGCAAAATGTATTTTGTGTTGCTTCTTTATCTGGAATTTTGTTTTTACCTGGAACTTTAATTTTGGTCTTTCAAAAAATATATACTGGCTTATTGCATTTAATGCTCACTGAGAAATTGATATCATTTAAGGCAACTATCCACAGCATTACAAAAGAAGTAAACTAAATATTTATTAGAAGATAGTACTCATATATGGTAAATACTTTCTCACAGTGAATGGTGTGTACCCTCCACTTACATAATTAGGCTAAAACGGCATAGAATCCTCTTACCCATGTCATGTAAATTACAGAGCCCAGCTCCAGACCTCAGGGAATGGGAAAAATGTTTGTGTCAAGTTATTTTCAGGACAGGATCTAAGAAATTTTGCTTTTGTGCCTGAAATATTTTGTACAATTGACTTTTTCCCCCACCAATTAAATGGCAACTCTCTATTATAGGAGCGTTTATTTACAAAGCTTCTCCCTTGATTGTCCATAAACACAACTCTGGGTAAGTTTTTCTGACTCTTGACTGAGCAACAGCCACTTCCAGTTGACAAAGCTTTATTCTGCCCACAAGGCTATTATAGAGCCTAGAGCGTTTGTCTCAAATAAATTCCAACAATAAACTATACACTTTTAAATTAGGAGATATTTGACATACCTTTCTAGATGCCTAAAGCATGTGCAACTTTCATTGTATCTAGTAAATCTCTTTTCTTAGCTTCCACCTTGCCTCCTTTTGGAGCTGCTAGTGATGCTAGACTTCTAAACAGTTAGCAAGGGGCAGGTGATCAAGAAAGAAATAATGAAGAATTCTACCTGAAATAAATTAGCTCACTTATCTAAAATAAGTTAGTTCAGTTATTTAACTATTCACCAAAATAAGAGAATACCATGTCCAATTTCCCAGTCTTCATGATTTGTGAAATGCCTCAGATAAATTATAGTTCTTCTGGGAGTACTTTCTTTAGTCTGTAATACCAAACCATGACCCAGTCAATACATTTTAAAATATTTTATTTAGTTAGCTTTAGAGAGCAGGAGAGGGAGGGAGAAAGAGGGAAAGAAACATTGATCAGTTATTTCTTGTAGGCATCCCAGCTGGGGACCAAACCCGCAACCCAGGCATGTGTCCTGACCAGGGGATCTAACCGGCAAACAGTCAGTTTGTGAGATGATGCCCAATCAACTGAGCCACTTTGGTCAGAGCCATTCAACACATTTTTAATGAGCACCTACTATGGGCCAAGCACTGTGCCAGGAGCTGGAGATACCAAGGTGAACAAGATAGACAAGGCTGCTGCTCTCTTAGCACTTATATAACCTCATAACTTCTTTACTGTATAAGAATGACAGAAATGCTGTAGTGTTTAGACTTGGTCTCTCTAACTAAACGAATATCTAACATTGTAAATGAGTTTGACTATTAAATGTAGGAGAGGAAGGACTTGGCCTCCACCTTCCATGGAAAGCCATTAAGAAGGAGAGGTAGGAATTGCGAGTTCTTTCCAGCAGCCCTTAACAAAGCCTCTGGCTTTTCTTTGTATCACTTTTTCTCCAGTCACTGGTTTCAGGCAGCCCTTCACTAAGGCATGATCATCCAGAAACCATTCGTATTATCCTTATACACTGTAGTTTGCTTTCTAAATTATTGCTTTCTAAATGTAGTTTGTAGTCTAAATTATTGGGACTAAACAGTTTCAAATGGGGGAGGTAGAGAAATGGAGCTTTACTTTACAGAAACAGAAGCATTAGTACTGTATCAGAAAACTAGGTGGATCTCCTGTGTGGAAGGCTCATCTCATCCACTAATCCCAATCCCTGCCTCTGAAATGTCAATACCTTTCTATCTGTCTGATGAGCCTCTTACAGGTACCAAACTCAATTTAAATACTGAGCCCAATTCTATTAGATTTCCTAGACTGTAGAAATGTAGTTTACCATGACTCCAAGAAAAAAATGAGGAAATTGATGTAAAATTCAACTAAACCTGTGCTAGAAAATTCAGCTGTTTTCACTATAGAGTGTTAAACTTTTATTTTTCTTTTAATAGCATCAAATCAACAGGTGACTCAGGATTCATGAACAATGTGGAATTTGGGGCTAGTTGCCATTTCAACGTCTTCAAGTTAATAAAGTTGGGACCCCTGGCTGTCAACGAGGCAAGCGCTCAGAGGTTGCTGCCTCAGCCGCAGCTCTAGGCATTGCCATGGCTGGCACCTCACCTTCCGGCTGCCAGGCAGGTCACCAGCAGTGGCATTTCCCAAGCAGTAACAGCAGAGTAGCCCATTGAGCAGGGAGCACCAAAAACAGCAACTCGAGGAATAAAATCGGTGACTCCCAAGCAGCAGTTTTGCTGATGGACAAAGGCTACATACTGATGTTGCTTCCTTAATGTAGTCTCATAAATAAATGCTATCTTTGCCATCATTTTTTTCCCTAAAACTTTTCTCCTGAGAGTGAACTGTAACATTCCTAGCAAAAACAAAAGCAGAATTTTATTCTAATGAAAAGCCAGGAATGCTAAAATAATGAAGCCCATTAAAAGGTGATAAATAAATAAATATTGCCTTAAAAGTGTCCTTAGGATTGCCAGGAAATATCATTAATTTCAGAACTGTCCAGATATCCAAGAAATTCTGAATTGAAAAAATAGTGCAGGAGCCCTTTATGTTTATAATTAGGCATTTTCTAATAAGGTAAGTTGTTTTCTTAAATTGTGTAATCAGTAACAGTTAAATTCTTAACATTTAAAGGAATAGTTTTTGCCCTGGGTGGTGTAGCTCGGTGGACTGAGCGTGGGCTGTGAACCAAAGGGTCACCAGTTCAATTCCTAGTCAGGGCACATGCCTGGGTTGTAGGGGGAGCATGAGAGGCAGTTGCATGACATCGATGTAATCTGACAGCCAAGGAAAGTGGACTGGAATGCACATGTGTGAACAATGATGACTTCACTGTACTGTCAGTGGGGCACCTTTGAGTGAGCATGTGTACTGTGCGGGCATCACATTCAAAATGACTGAGCGAGTAGAGCAAGGAATCTGCATCAAATTTTGTGTTAAGCTTGAACATTCCTCCACAGAAACTATTTCAATGATTCAGAAGGCCTCAGCTATGGGCAACTGGTGATTGGCAGCTTCATCACAACAATGTGCCCACTCATGCATCGAATCTCGGGCAGAGTTTTTTGATGAAACATCAAATCACCCAGGTGACTCAGCCCCCCTACAGCCCAGATTTGACACCCTGTGACTTCTGGGTTTTCCCAAAATTAAAATTATCTTTGAAAGGGAAGAGATTTCAGACTGTCAGTGAGATTTAGGAAAATACGATGGGGTAGCTGATGGCGACTGAGGAAACTGTGTGAGGTTCCCAAGATGCCTACTTTGAAGGGGACTGAGGCATCATTGTCCCATGTACAATGTTTTTTGTGTCTTGTATCTTCTTCAGTAAATGTCTCTATTTTTCATATTACGTGGCTGGATACCTTCTGTACAGAAATAGAATTTTACTGACACCAGAATAGACAAATGTGGAAATAGAACAGACAACAAAGATATGAAATGCAAACAAGTATATCTAAGTATTTTTATGATAAAGCTGCAATGTCAAGTCAGTGGAGAAATAATTCAATTAATTGTGCTGGGAAAATTGACTAAATCTGGGGGGAAAATAAGAAAGTTCTGTCTTCGTCAAGAACTGTGAGGGTCTCAGACTTGTACTCACTTTCAAACTAACCAGTTAGCTTTCCCTAGTTGTATGGATATTGGGAGAGGACACAAGACTCCTGAGTCAGAGACAAAACTGCAGTAGCCAGAGGATCAGCATCTGCACCAGTTCCCTGAGCCCCGGTTCCAACCCGGTGATGCACAGAGGGCCAGACGATGCTTGCACAGCCAGCGCAGTGTATCGTGGGGAGGAACCCCAAGCTTAAGGAACTCGGTTCTTCTGTAATGGGCAGCAAGCCTGCCTGACCTCAGCCCTGGACTGAGGCATTATCTTTATCATCTTGGACAAACTACCAACCTGCCCTCTGCTCCTCAGGGGACACCACCCCTGTCTTCCCAGGCTGTTCACTATGCAAACGTCTTTGGAAAGATATTTCAGAACAAAGGCAGTCAGAGTCTCTGCTCACGAGATGTGTAGCAACATGAGAGACATATGGAGAATTGTCTCCCAACAGTCGTTAGCTAGTGCTTTATTTTAAATGAATCCTAGATGGAACGTAAAAAACAAAAAAGAAGGGAAGAAAAAGTACATGATAAAAAACTATGAGAAAACACATATAAATGCTTCCTTACTTTCCTTCCTTCTAAACATAAGGTCAAAAGCAACTTAAAAGAAAAAAATTATGAACTTGACTAGAGAATAAAAATTCAAAGCCTATGCACGTTGAAGACACTATGAAGTAAAGTAAACTGTGCTGGGCGAACAGGGAGCTACTGTCCAAGGGCAGGGAGTCTCGGTCGGGGAGATGATGACGTTCCGGAGACGGACAGCGGAGATGGTTGTGCAACGATGTGTGTGCACTTAATGCCACTGAACTGTGCGCTTAAAATGGTTAAAAATGGAAAATGTTATGTTGTGCATAATTTGAGGAAAAATATTTTTAATATTGTAAATATAAGCTAGAAATAACATCTGTCATATATATGATAAAGGCTAATATCCTTACTATTTTTTCATTCAATAAATATGTATTAACAGCTGTGATGCACTAAGCATCGAATGAAAACCAAGATATCATAGTCTCACCTCCAAAAGCCATAATGAGCTCCACAAACTATTATAAGAAGAGAAACATCACAAAAAATAAATGAAGAAAAGAGACATGGACAGGCAGTACACAAAAGAAGAATTGATACCTATGAAAAAATGGTCAGCTTTGCTAGTAATAAAACAGAAATTACAAACAAAATACCATTTTTACTTTTACAATGGCAATTTTTCCATAAAGTTCTCAGTGTTCATGAGAATATTGGGAAACGGGTGCTGTCCAACTCTCCTAGTAGGATCATAGCTTCGCATGATCTTCCTGGCCTGCAATCTGAGTATATAGATCAAAAGCTTTGAACAAATGCCTCCTCCTCACCCAGCTGTTCCCCTTACAGGAATGCACCCTGAGAGAATGGTCTGACATACGTGCAAAATGCTGTTCATTGCGGCAGCATATGTAATAACACCAAAAACTGAAAATGATTTAAATATTCAATAGTAGGGCATTAATTAATAGTATAATACAGTCTTCAAAATGGCTAAAAAAGATGGATAAAGAAGCTTAGCTATAAAAAGTACAAAATGACACTGTTTTCAACTATAAAACAGGTCTGTACAGCCATGGAAAACAGCAAGGCATAAACTAGAAGGCTGGCAGTGGCTGTCTGTCTGCGTTAAGCAGCTAGTAGTTGTATTAAACAGCTAATGTTTAAGGAAAGAAAGTAATTGACTCTTTTCATTTCACTAGAAATTTATCTTATTTATAGTTGAAGAAATATAAAACTTAATTATAATTTAATTTATTCTTTAATGCAAAATGCTTTTCTGTGTAATCTTCTTAGCACTGTAATCATTTAGCAGACCCACTCCTATTTTAGATCATTGTTTCTCGTTAAAATGTTTCTAGAGATGGACTCTCCATCAGTCCTCCATGGGAAAGGCCTTATAAGCCTCTTTATTAAGGTAATTAAAAATTATGGCACATCATGATAATGGACACTTATGCAACTATTAGAAATTGAAATTATCTTAATTATCAAGGAACATGAGAAAGCAGGGTAACTGTGTGCAAAGCGCATCACAGTTTCAACGATGTGATACCGTATGTGGGAACACAGGAGGTCACAGGAGGAAGACTAGCAATGTGCTAGGACGGCGAGATGATGGGCAGTCAGGTTCAAGTTCACTTCTTTGTTTCTATTTAAATTCTGAACAAATACAAAAAAAGAGAGGCTGAGTGAGTCTAGGAAAGAGATTACTATTGTGAGAGAAAATTTAAATGATTTAGATGAGTAACTTTCAACCAGCGTGCCACAAGAATTTTTAAAACACGCAATTCCTGACTATTTAGTCAGGGGCACTGACCTCTTTGCCCTTAGATTGTCAAATAAAAAATGACAATGGCCAACACAATAGCTGTCTAGTGTGAATGAATCAAAATTATACCTATTTTTTGTCAGATTGGCAAAAAAATCCATTTTTTGGCGTGCTGCAGAAGTTTAGTAATCAGTTTATGTGTGCCTTGAGACGAGGAAGGTTGAAAATCGCTGATTTAGACCCAGCCTCCATGGGGCCTGCACCTTCGTGGGGTCACCACTTATCAAGGGCTACAGCCTCCGCTTTGCGAGCTCAACCCAGTTTAATCGATCTGTCAAGGGACAGTCTGGCTCTGGAGGACTGGTAAATATAACCCAGTTGTTTTTAGAATGTTTTAAGTCAAGAGCCCTTCTTTCTTGTGAAGTCAAAAAAGTCTGTGAAACACAGAGCAAGCTGTCATAGTGAAGCCAAGGAGTCAGGAGAGCCTCCTCTTCTGTCTCCCCAGCCCCGAACACCCTAAGTGGAAACCTCTGGCTGCTTCATCTTGCAGAAGACTGATTTATAAAATAGAATAGCCATTAATTGTCAGCATGACAGTCTACTAAGCAAATTCTAAGATCAAGTTAAGATGACTAAGGAAGTTGAAGTTGAGCTAGAGGAGCAGTAGGCAGATTCCTCCAAGTGCTGGCTGACTGAGAACCGCCTGCGTTACAGCCGTGGCAGACCAAGCGTGGCACTCGCAGCGCCTCAGCCTGTCTTCCACACCTGCAGGTCCGAGTCTCCGGGGGGCCCTGGCATCTGTGCTGAGGCACTCTCTCCCACGCAGGGGTCGTCTTGAGGGAGAGGGTGTGAAGATCTGGTGGTCCAGTGCACCAGCTCCATAAGCTGCTCCCTGCCCAGGGGTGTGTTTTCCTAGAGGGCAGGACCGCTGAGCACTATCATCTTATGACCGACAAATACTTCATTTTTCAAGACTTTCCAATATTCCAACTCCGTGTCCATGATCCTCAGACCTTACAACATTGTCTTAGGGCAGACAGCACATCAATAATTAGAATACAATGTTACACATTCAGATGAGAGTTGAGAGAAACATCAGTCTCGCTGGCAAATAATTTCTTGGTAATGAGAGATTTCCAGGGATGCAATATCATACATAAGTATTTCAATTTCAGAGGAAGATACTTTCTTATGTTGCTAAATTTGACTATACACTCTCCTTGGGTTCTAAAAATCTCTATGTAGTAATAAAAATCAATGCTCTAAAATTGAACTCCTAACAGAAAACAAGAACAAGACACTTCAAAACTCCTCTCCTTCCTGGCATTCTCTTTTCTTTGACTAAAATAAAAAACTTCTAAAGAAAAGGTAATGTCAAGGGCACTGCTTTTTTTATTTCACTTCTGACAGCAGAATTCAGAGCCCAAAACTTTGCATTAATTAAATTATTCTTTTGATAATAAAAGAGATGCATCTAATTCTTTGAAACAGTCGCGGCCAGATGGACGTATAATGTGAATATGCCAGTGTCTATGAAAGTTGTTGGATTGACTGCTCTGGGGACCAGAACTTGAGGTTTCTCTGGGAAACAGCATGTCGGCTGTACCAGGGAAGGTTTTAACTCTGGTTGCCCAGTCTCTGTCACTGAGCCTCAGCCCTGCCCTGCTGGGGCCACCCGCTCCAGGTGGAAGAGCAATTTGCTCTCCCCTCCGCTTAATCCTCGCCTGTCTGCGGAGACCTCACCAAGGTGCCAATTGTAAGCATGGCTCTGGGTTTCAAACACCTGTCCACTAGGAACTAGACTTATCCCCCCAACGCCTTTTATGCGGCCACAAGACAGACATCAGATGGTAGCAACTCCTGGTCCCTCCTGAGCAGATGAGTTATGTGGGATCCAACGGCGCCCTGCTGCAGCCTCCCTATTTTCCGGATATTTATCAGAGTGTGGAATTTTAACTGTGGACTAAAATAGAAAACAGAATCTTTAGGAATCCTGCCAGAATGATAGACAGCATGGGCTTTGGTTTCATTTCATTTGATTC
This sequence comes from Trachops cirrhosus, assembly GCA_028533065.1. Classification (NCBI taxonomy): domain Eukaryota; kingdom Metazoa; phylum Chordata; class Mammalia; order Chiroptera; family Phyllostomidae; genus Trachops; species Trachops cirrhosus. Next base: position 47,539,074 of record CM052541.1, on the reverse strand, counting down.
TCACAATCCTTCATTCTTGTATTTATTTATGTATTTTTTAAAGATTTAATTAACAGTAATTTTATGTGTTGTTCTAAACCCTTTACATTTATGAATGGTTTTAATCATCATAACCCCACAGGGTAGATATTATTATTCTTATGTTACAGATGAGAAAATGAGGCACAGAGAGGTTAAGTAAAATGCTCTAGGTCACAAAGCAGTAAGTAGCAGAGCTGGGATTCACACCCCAACAATCGGGTTCCAGAACCAGGCCTAGGGTACAATGTCAATTAATTTCCTCATTTTGAAGATAAATGAATCCAGGTATGGTGAGCTTACTTGATTTTCCAAGTCATACAACTTGAACCTGCCTCTACTTTAAGTCCTGGGTTTTTCCGCTCTAACAGCTTCATTATGCTTGTATCAGTGTCCTTAGCTGCATTCTCCCAACCTGTCAGGTTTACTCTGAGGGTCTCAGTGTGACCCACATAGTTTTGAAACTCCAAGCAGGGCAAATTGGAGGCTAATGCAAGGACCTGCCTTCTGCCCCAGCTTCCCTGGTCCCCACCACCCTGAGATAGGAGAAGACCAGGACCTTCTCAGCAATTAACTGGGAGCTAAGTCCTTTCCTGCCCACACATACTAACAGGACTCTTAGTTCATTCATTTGTGTTTTCATTCAACATATACTTAATGAGGTCCTACCGACAGGAACCACCATGCTGGGCATGGAGACACGATGGTGAGCAAGACATGGTCCCTGCCACCAAGGAACCCACAACATACATACTAAGAGGCAATTCCAATGTCCAGCACAAAGTGTCACAAGACGGACAGGTGAGCTAGGGTGTTGTGGAGGGGCAGAAACAGTGGGAGGCCCCCAGCGGAAGTGCCACTCTCACCTCAGCACTCAGGATGTGCAACAAGTCTGCAGAGGATATCGCTGCCCAAGTTCATAGGGCCTGTGTGCAGGATCCGGGGGGTGGCACTGTAACGGCCATTGAAGAGTTTTAAGCCAGGAGCTCACTGAACTAAGCTCAGTTCCCAGCATGGTAATAATAAGCACTAACATTTATTGAGCTATGAAAATGTTCTAAGCCTCTACTTATTATATTTGTCTTAGCCTGGGCTGCAATAACAGAATACCATAGATTGAGTGGCTTATAAACAACAGAAATTTAGTTCTCCCAGTTCTGGAGCCCGGGAGGTCCATGATCAAGGCGCTGGCCGGTTCTGTTCCTGGAAGGGGCTCTCTTCGCCGTGTGTAGCAGGACACCCTCTTGCTGTGTCCTCACATGGCAGAGAGACAGAAGGGGAGAGCCAGCTCTCTGGTCTCTTCTTATAAGGGCACTAATTCCACCATGGAGCCTCCGCATCCACAACCTCATCTAAATCTAATCACCTCCTAAAGGTCCCACCGCCAAACACCATCACATTGTGTGGGTTAGAGCTTCAACATATGAATTTTGGAGTGCACGTTGAGTTCACGGCAGTATTGACTGAAAGTCACTATGGTACTGTAAGGTTGGTGTTACTGTCCAATTCATGGATGAACTGCAGAGGCATAGAGAGGTCAAGCCATGAAGTGGAAAAGCCAGGATTCGATCCCAGGAAGTCTACTCCAGCACCCATGCTCTTATTTAGTCCTCTAGACTCACTACCACCAAGCACAATGCCACTCCGAGTATTTAATAAATGTTTGAGCGATTTGGTGGCCACTTTTTTACTCTCCCTGGTCAAATGTTTCTTAGTCCTACTCCCTTTGGCATGACCTGAGAAGCTTTTTAAAAAGTTTATCCCAGAGAAATGAAAACTTACAAGATCACAAAAACACCTGTATGTGAATGTTTATAGCAGTCTTATTTGTAATAACCAAACACTGGAAACAATATGTCCTTCAAGAAGTGAACGGGTTGACTGGTATGTATTCATACAATGGAATACTACTCTGCAACAGAAAGGAACGGACGTGATACATGCAACAGCTTGAAGGGCTCCCAAGGGCATCATGATGAGTGAAAAATGTCAGTCTCACGCGGTCACATACTGTATGATTCCAAGGGCATAACATTCTCAGAATGTTACACGAAATGACAGAATGGCAGAGGTGAAGAACAGATTAATGGTTGCCGTGGTGAGGTGTGGGGGCCAGGAGTGACTGTACAGGGTAGCAGGAAGGAGCTTTGCCTTGATGAAACAGGTCTCTATCTCGATTGCTGTGGTCACACAAATCTACCCCTGTGATACACTGACGCAGAGTGGTACATGCCTACTGTACAGGTGTCAGTTTCCGGGTCTTATGGACTATGGTTATGTAAGCATGGGGGAACCGGATGGTACACGGGACATCTCTCTACTCATTTTGCAACTTCCCATGAATCTGTAATTATTTGAAAATTGAAAGTTTTTTAAAATGCCGATGCCTGGGCCTCACAGACTCTGATTTAATTAGTCTAGGTGTCCATGTGTCTGAGAAGTTGCCGGAGTTGGGTGCTTCTGAGCTGGTGCCTGGAATCCTACCATTGGAGGATCTCTTTTGAGTTGAGATCTTGTCTCCAAGAACCCCAAAAAGAATGTAAGAGGAAGCTTATGAGATTTAGTAGCTGTCTCCTAGCAGGGCACATGTCCCTGAGAGCCCAGGACACCAGAAAAATCCTCGTCATTTATGAGGGGAGCGGGGAGGGAGAAATGTCCTAAAGCGGAGGGAGCGATCAGCAAGCAGCAGCATTAAATTTGCTCATTTGGCCGGGCTCCTTGCTGATGTTACCTCTGCAAGTCTGAGCCCAGATGCCCACAGATGGATCCCAGGTCCAGCATTAAGACTTTCTTCCCCTACTGGAGGCCCCAGTTACCAGGTCCAGTTTCAAGGCCTTGTCTATTTAATCTTTACCATGGTCTCATAGGAAGGGTTGCTGAGTCCCAGATGGCCAACACTGATTTACCATGTGATAAACTGTCTCTGGGACAGATCTAATACAGAAAGGTGCCAAGCATGTTTTCACCACCTTGCAACCCAGTGTACGTTAACGTTTTCAAAGGGGTTATTAAATTGGTATTGATTAAGTGCAGGTCAAGAAATCAAGCACTTATGCTTGGCAGCTGGCAGCTCAGGTTTCTGCTGAAAGACTCTGAAACCTCCAAAAGAGTTTCAAGTCAAAAAAGGAAATAGATATTGAGCGTCTGAAACTCCCCAGTTTCCCTGGGACCACTAGCGAGATGGGAGCCACGTGTGCCCCCACATTAACACAGCGGCCACCCACGGAGCCTCCTGGGCAGCTGTGAGTGTGGAGAGTCCTGGAATGCATTTTCTGGTAGCTGCATCTGGGTAAGTGGCAGACTTCCTGGCTGCCTCTTTCTCTTTTATAGCCTCTTGGCTGTCTGTGTGCAGAGATGTTCAGGCAGCTGGGGACCCGCCTTGGGGCGGATTTGGGGTTGGAGTCCTCATGAGCTGCTTTGTTCTCTTTCACATTATGGTCGTCCAACTCACCTATTACTGTGAATAATTTGCTAATTTTGGCCATAAAAACAAATTCTTAGACAATCTCCAGTAACGGGTCTTTTTATGTCGATCAGGGGAGTTTTTTCCTGCCTTCTCTTTGTTTGATATGGAAATGAGCCTGATAGCTTTAGAGCCAGCGAGGAGCACAGGAGAGAAAACTGGAGGGAGAAAACTGTGTCCACCATAAAGGTGGCCCCTGCTCTCCTCTGCAAGTCTTTGAAGAATTAGTTAGTGGAAAACAAAGACTCAAAATAAATAAACATCAAACTAGAATTCCTCGGGGGTGTGCACAAATACTTCTGGATGTCCGTAAAACACATATTATGTAACACATGTTGCCTCATTCTGCTATTTATGTATCATCTGTGACCAAGCTTCCCTGTGGAAGGAATTAACTGGGCTGAAAAGTAAAATCTTCATAAATCACACAAACCTCTGGGTCCACAGTCACAGTGTTGTGGTCGAGGCAGATCTGCCTCCAAATGTCCAGGCCCAGGGCAACTGCAGGCAGATGAGGCTGCGCGGGTGTGCACAGTTGTTCCCACCCCGGGCTTCCCCTTTCTGTGTGCTCCCACCTTAATTCTCCCCTTTTTAGCATCCCAGGAACCCACCTGTTCTGCCTGCTCCCCGCCCCAAACAAGAAAGTTTCTGTTGAAATCACTTGTTGAAGGGTTGGTTTATGATACCTTAATAGGCAGAGTGTCCATCAACGTGTCACAGTAACTAGACATTTGCAACCTAAGACTTTCGGCCTTTGTCCTATTTTCAAGCATTTCAAGCATCTGCGGACGGATGCAGGTGGGGGACAGTAGAGGACTCCATGACTTTTCACTGAACTCGGCTGATCGGGAACATGGGCCTGAAGGCAGCCTGATTTGGTGGCTCCAGGGCAGAGGTACTTGCAGTTATTATTCCCTAGCCTCTTTTAAAGTCTGGGTCTTTCCCCATCAAGGAGTTCCCATCTGGCTCCGCGCTTTCCCTCCCCTCTCCCTCTTTCCCTACTCCTCTCCCCTCCCTTTCCCCACTTCACTGCCCTGCTCCTCCTTCCCCTGCCTCTGCCCCACTTGCCCAGGGGCACAGTCTGCCTTCCAGCACAGCTGATGCTACTTCCCCTCTACCTAATGCGATTTTACCCCTTGTAACCCTCCTTTTCGATTGTCAGGAAATGAAGTCCCTCATCTTCTGTGGTAGAAAGAATACTTGTGCTGAAAGGCCCCAAAGCCTGAGTTCTGTCCCAAACTCCAACAGTACCCTGCTGGCTGACCTTGCGTGCGTCACTTAACTTCTCTAGGCCTCTGCTTCCACATCTATAAAATAATAGATTAGATTTCAAGGCCAGTCTCTGATCCTAGAACAGAAGCAAAACAAAAGGAAATGGTCTCTTATTTCACAGGTGAAGAAAATGAGACCCAGCACTGGCTGGTGTAGCTTAGTGGATTAAGCATGGGCCTGTGAACCAAGAGATCACGGTTCGATTCCCAGTCAGGGCACATGCCTGGGTTGCAGGCCAGTTCCCAGCAGGGAATGCACAGGAAGCAACCATACATTGATATTTCTCTCCTTCCCTTCCCCTCTGAAGATAAATAAATAAAATGTTTAAAAAAAAAAAAGAAAATGAGACCCAGAGTGGTCAAGAGCTTTGCCCAGGGTCCCGCAGCTATGCCTGTGTGCATGCACAAGGGCTGGACTTATTGTTATTTTGTCATCAAAATAGGAAAGTTCAAGAACTCCACATTGCTTGGTTGCTTCTATAAGAAAATGGTGCTATTTCTTCATATTATGCCAAGAGAGCAGAGCAATGTATATTTTTGTCAATTATGAAGTGGGTAGAGAAGAACAAAACACACAGATATTTTATATAATTCCTCCTTTAGATTTAAATTTAAGTCATGATATTTTTTTGTGAGAGAGAGTGTGTGTGTAACATCAATGTGAGAGAAAAACATCAGTCAGCTGCCTTCCACCTGCACCCCAACCAGGGACTGAACCCACAACCCAGGCATGTACCCTGACTGGGAATCAAACCTGCAACCTTTCTGGTGTCTGGGATGATGCTCCAACAACTGAGCCACCCAGCCAAGGCTAAGCCATCATATTCTTATGTTGGTGAGGTCTGAAGAATAACACCATCATGCTGTCAAGTGGCCTATTTTTTAAAATAAAAAGTTACTAAAGGCCTCTCCTGGTGCTAGGATGAGAGTCCAGGGTCCCACCCACTTAGCAGCTGCTCCCTGGTAAAGAATGACAAAGCCCCCTCTCTCAGCAGGCAGGCAGGCGGCATGGAGGGAGTCTTGGGCCACACTGAGATGCCGCCTCAGACTGGGAGGCAGCGCCTGCCCCAAAAGCATTTATCTAAAGTGCTTCAAGGAATGTTGAGACCTGAGGGCACCTTTCTGAATATCAAGAAAAATTAATGCTTTCAGCATCTTAAAAACCCATCCTAACTAATAAGCACAAAATATTGCTATTGTGGGTAAATAATAATGATTCTAAAGGCACAGCTAAGTTAGAGTGGTCCAGAGGCGTTCAAAAAATAGTCATTGAATCCAAAACAGGCAGCAATACCCTCATTTTAAGCATCTATTCCAGCAGCAGCAGGTAAATAAATTCTCACTTATTACCGCCAGATAAAAGTAAAGTTATTGAGTAACTGAAAAAGTGCTGCTGGTACAGAGTCCAGGTTTTATATCTAAAACACAACGTTTATATTAAGTAAATATTAACCTCAAAAATTCCTAGGTTTAATAGGAGTTTCACTGCATGGTTATGAGTGACAGGAAATGATAACAATAAACACTGTAGACACGAACACGCAGAGTCATATATAAACACCATCAAAACCCCTTTACTGGGGCTGGTAGGAGCCTCCATTCACGCACACAGTGACTCCACCACGTGCTTGATAACTGGGCTTTATTGTACGAGAGGAAATTCAGACGGTTGACTCTAAAATCTCTCTCTCTCTCTCACACACACGCACACATGATGTGCTCTTATTACATAGCATATGACTTTTAGGGTTCAGTTTTATGTATTTTATTTGTATGAACTTAATCATTTTGGGGACTGGTAAGTAACTTTTCTTAAACTGAGTGGAATTTCATCAGTTTTATAGCTGGCTATTCCCACGTCTTCCTCGGTCAGAGAAGGGACAGTGAGAAGGAAATTCCTCCTTGGCTGAATGGTCCGTAGAGTTAGCGTGCAGATAGACTAAGACGCCTTGAGGACTGGGTAAAAACTGGCATACTTTAAGATCAAACACACACACACACACACTCCAAAATAATTCCATCCCTAGAATACTTAGCTGCTGGAGAGAAAGAGGAAAGACTACACTGGAATGCCCGTCTCAAGAAGCCCGCCTCCCAAATCATTCACAGTTTGAGAAATGACTCACCCAGGAGATTATATATTGATGAAGACATATGATTCATGTTGTTTGTTGAATATTTTACTAGAAAAGGTCCTAAGAGGTCATTTAACCCAAACCCCTTAGTACATATGCTTCCTTGCAACTCAATACATTTTTGAGTCCACCTACCATACACAGAGCAGGGCACTAGAATAGTAGAAAGACTATATGCATCTGTACTTTATTGCACTAAATTACATGACCTGCAAAATATCATTGAGATTAAATTTGCTAAAATTGCAGTTTAAGGTTCTGTGGGCAAGGAGCAATTAATTGGAAAAGGGAAGGCTGAGGAACCTTAGCGTGGTGCTGTCCAGTAGGATGCAGCTACTGAGCACTGAAATGTGGCTAGTGAGAGTGAAGAAATGAATTTTCAGTTTAATCAGTTTAAATGTAAATAGCCACATGTGGCTTTTGGCTACCATATTGGACAGCGTAGTCTTAGACGATGTGAGATTTGAGCTGGACTCTAAGCAAGGATAAGTAGGAGTTTGATAGGTATAGAAAACTAAAATTCTAGACCTGGCTGGTATGGCTCAGTGGATTGAGTGCTGGCCTGAGAACCAAAGGATCACCAGGTCGATTCCCAGTCAGGGCACTTGCCTTAGGTTGTGGACCAGGTCCCCAGTAGGTGGTACGCAAGAGGCAATCACACATTGATGTTTTTCTGCCTCTCTTTTTCCCCAACCCTTCCCCTCTATCTAAAAATAAATAAATAAAATCTTTTAAAAAAAAAAAAGGAAAAGAAAACTAAAATTCCAAGCCAAAGGTAGTGCTTGTATAAGTTCATGCAGGTAGGAAAACTCCAGGCATGGCTAAGTGAAGACCTAATATCTCATAAGATTGGAATGAAAAGTGAGTAGCAGGTTAAAGTAGATGATAAAGTGGGAAAATTCAAAACTGTGTGGCATCTTGAATGCTAGCCTGGAAAATGTACACTTATTAATTCCATATTCAGTGGGGAGACATTTAAGATTTTTGAGCATGGTAAAAACATAAGCTGCTTGGTGTTTTAGAAAAGTTGTCAGCAATAACGTGCAATATGGGTCTGAGGGCTGTTTTGTTTACCTATTGCTATGTAACGAACCACCCTACCCACAGTGGAATTAAACAGCAACCATTTCTTTGTGCTCATGGGTTTTCTGGGTCAAGAATTTGGACAGTGCAGAGAGGATGGTTTATCTCTGCTCCATGATGTCTGGCATTTCAACTAAGGTGAGTCAAACAGCTGGGGCTGGCATCACCCTCCGGCTTCTTCCTGTTGGCTCCTGAGCTGGGACAACTCAAAGGCTGGCCTCAGCTGGAACTGTTGACCAGAGCATCTATAGTTAGCCTCTTATGTGGCTTGGGCTTCTCACAGTGGGGCTCCAAGAAGGAGTGTTACAGTGGGGAGCATCTGGAGAGGGAGCATTCCAAAAGAACCAGGTGGGAGCTACTTGGCTTTTACTGACCTGGCCTCCGAAGTCACTTCTACTGCATTCTTTTGATTATAAGTGAATCACAAAGGCCAGCTAGATTGTGGGATAAGAGATATTGTTGGGATCATCTCTGGAAAATGCAGTCTGCCACAAAGACCACAAAATGGGAATTGGGAGATAATGAAGGCTTCAACCAGGACAATGGAGGTGAGAAAGAAAGGAAAAGTAAGATGTGGGTAACAGCATGGAATTAGAACTAGCACTGAGGGAAAGGGGAGTAAAGAAAAAGGAAGTCCAGATGAGTGTGAACCTGAACCAACTTAAAAGTCAGCAATTAGAAATCTGGGGAAGATGTACTTATTTAGAAAGTGGGAGAGGGAGCTGTTTCCTGGGGCTATATTTATCTTGGAGAGCTAGTGGGACATCCTTCAGGAGATATCAAGGAGGAAAATTAGTGATGCAGGGCTGGAGCTCTAAAGAAAAGTCAAAGTTAAAGCGGAGGAAAGATTTGGGAATCATGAGAGATGGAGATGATCAAAGAATTACATGTGGTAGGAATTCAATAAATATTAATTGACATAACCCACTGTAGCTGGGACCAAAATTAGTGTTTGCAATGAAAAATGTATATCAGCCTTTGGGGAAATCCCTAAAGGAGAAGTGGGTGTCTAGGAATGAGGACCAGGAATTAAGGTGAAGCAATTTCAAAATCAGCAAATGTACCACTATCTGAATTGGCTCATTCAGTAGTTACTCCAATGTCTTTCTAAGCTGAAAACTATGTTTTCCAGACTCTCTTGTAGCTAGTGTTCCAGATATATGATTCAGATTGTGCCAATCAGATGCAGCATACCAAATTTGAAAGGCAGACACAAACAGAGAGGCAGGAACTGTGCTTCCGCTGTCCCTACTACTACAGTTGTGGTATATTTGGTTGTAAATATGACAGCTGCAACAGCGGTCCTAATGTCATAGCCTACTTTTCTATAGTTTTGCTTTCCCCATTTTAGTTGCTGGTGGTTAACTATGGTCCAAAAATACTAAATGGAAAATGCCAGAAATAACTCATAAATTTTAACTTTTGAGCCATTCTGAGTAACATGAAGAAGTCTTGTGCTGCCCCACTCTGTCCCACTTGGATGTGAATTATCCCTTTGTTCCACGCATCCACACCATATACACTCCCCGCATGTTAGTCATTTAGCAGCTGTCTGTTATCAGATAGACTCTTGTGGTACCACAGGGTTATGTTCCAATAACCCTTATTTTATGCTTAATAATGGCCCCAAAGCTGAAGACCAATGATGGCTGGCAGTGTGGATGTGCCAAAGAAAAGCCATGAAGTGCTTCCTTTAAGCAAAAAGGTGACTGTAGTGCAATAAATATTTTGAGACTACATTCATGTAACTTCTATTACAGTATATTGTTATAATTGTTGTATTTTATTGTTGGTTATTGTTAATGTGTTACTGTGCCTAATTTATAATTAAACTTCATTATAGGTGTGTATATATAGTACTTACACATGATATTTATTGGGTTTGGTAGTATCCGTGGTGTCAGACACCCACTGGAGGTCTTGAAACATTTCCCCTGCAGATCAGTGGGGACTACTGTATATGCATTTATCAAGAGGCAGGGTACACGGTAGCAGGGGCATAATTCTGAAGCTGGGCGGTTGCCATGGTGGCTTTCCAGTAGGCAAGCAGCTTTGTGAATCCACAGCCTCCTGATTCCAGACTGGGAGGGCGGTGGGGATGCGGGGGGGAGGTGGCTGCGGGGGGCAGCAGTGGTTCCCTTGTCAACCTAAGTCTGTAGTGTGGTTTTGGAAGTCATTGCTGAAAGCGCAGCTGAGACTTTGCCTCTTCTGCTCTGGAAATCTGTGAGACATTTCCTGCCTTGTAACAAGTCCCATTCTGCTCAAACTGGGTGGAATGGATTCCATTCTCTATAACTGAACCCTGACCGCCAACACAGTAAGCAAGAGATCCTGGTGTGGGTCTTAAAACCCTTGTAATGGCCACCTAATCGAACCTTAGAAAAACAACTAATGAGAAGGATTTCAGGGAGCAGCCATGAAAAAGTGAGAGGGGACATAAAGCGAGTTAAGAAGGGGATCAGCGCTGGTCCCCTGAAAGGAGCATCTGAGTCTGAGTGATTCTGCACAAGGTACAGAGTAAAGAGAACAGTTCCATCTGGAAATGAAACCACAGTCCTACAAACCCCTCAAAAGGGCATCATTTCTTGAAACCAAAAATCCATGCGTGAGACTCTTGCCAAAACTAGAGGAAGTACAGGTGACCCTTGGAAGTACAGGTGACCCTTTAAATGGAAGGGGACATGTAGAGATCTGATGTTTGTGTTAGTATGTCCTCAGCTGGACCCTTAAAGATGTTGGACTAATATTGACTTACTTCCTTAAAACTGGAGCCTAAAAACATCCCAGGAAAATAGCTGATTCTGTGTGCCCACTGGTGGCTTGGGGTGAGGGTAAGGTGGGGAGAAAAGAGTACTCTGGAGGTGAAAGAAAAGGTCTTGGATCTGGATCCAGACTATAATCATTGAGGCAAAAACCCATCTCTCCCCTTGTGTAACACAAATAGCAAAACCTTCACGTGGGACTGACATTTTTACCACAAGGCAAATAACCTGTAATGTGACCAATAAATTACTCCAGAGTTCTTATTTAATGCTATCACTGCAGACCCCCATACACATTTACATGTTTTTCCAGTAATAGAAAGAGATTTGCATTCACTCAGGGAATCTACTGTGATGGTTAAAATGTTATCCTCTTCAGTAACATTACCTGGATTAATTTCAATAACAAGAGGCAAGATCTTGGGCAAATTACTTAACCCCTCTGTGCTACAATTTCCCCACCTATACAACAGGGTTGGTGGGGGACTTGGTGAGATCACGTAGTGTTGTGATTGGTAGCAGCATCATGGTCCTCCAGCCACAGCAGGATAAGTACACTCTCACTGTGAGCACCTGTGTGTGCACAAGCTGTGGCCACCCAACAGACTAGTACCAGCAAACCAGGGCACCATGATGCAAAACGGTGACCTCACCAGCACTCTTTTCTGCAGCCTAAGTCAGCCAACCCCCTCCTCTTCCATCCAAGGTACTGGGCTTGGAGAGTTGAGCACGGGGGGCCCAGAATTTATTTACACTTCTTGATATGCACACAGGATCTTTATTAGGCTTGCATCCAAAGTAATTTTTCTATATATTAATACATATTTTAATTTTATTGCTATATCCAGATCAAATTTTCAGAAATATAAATATTATCATTTAGCTTGAAAGAAGATTTAACAGTTTCACTTCTCTGAAGGGATGCCATCGTGAACAGGTAATAGGACATGGAGAATCTTCCCTTTCAATGCTCTCATTCCCTACAGCACTATAGAAATAATATATGCAAGATTCAGTTCTTTCACTGTGCTGTGGCATCTCAGGAAGCCACCTCACTTCCTTGGACCTCACTTCCTTCATCAGCCCTCAATATCCTCCTCATGATTCTGTGGCCAACCTGTGGCTCACCTATGACCTCCCTTTCCCTCAGCACTGGAATCCAGACTCTCCAAGGGTGGACACATCTTCTCTATCTCAGGGCTCCTCCAATACGCCTGTGCTCACCTGAGCAGACGTCTTTGCACTCAGTAAAGATTTTGTTCCTTGTGCCTAGGACGAAAATGGGAGAAAATGGAAGGTACCCACAGAAGGGTACCTTGAACTTCTGCAGGCCCCTGCCACGGCCTTCAGTCCTTGGACTTCTCTGTGCCTTTATTTCTTCTGATATCCAGTGGTTCTTGGCACTGTCTTCTCCTAAGATATGCCTTTTGTAAGGGGGCTTTGTCTATGCTTAAAGATTACTCATATCCTTGGCAGTGCTGTTGAAAGCAAGTTTATATGCCACCAAAGAGTATGTTTATTTGGGGACCTCCCTCCTGTGGAAGGCAGGAGGCACTTCAAGACTCCTTCCCCTACCCCACAGGACAGCTCCACAGCAGGACATGAGTGCTGACCCTCTCCTTACAAGACAAGAAGGTGAGGAGAGGGGCCACATTCTTGTCTGAGGAAGCCCCAACACCCACAGAGGGGACTGGAAGGCAGGACCTACGTGTGTGTAAGTGATCAAGTAAAACCGCCAGGACAAGCCTGGCAGAAGCAGGTATAAGCACCCTGATCTGCAACCAGTTTCCCACTGCATTTTCATGTGGGACCCCCACCTCTCACTCTCAACAATGATTTCACCTTGTATTTTTCAAATAAATAAGAAGCTTCCCCCTTGAGTTTCATTTGGGGTCACCCTAGTCAGAAGCTCTCTCCTGCGGTAATACCTGCTCACTTCTCTGCCAGGGAAGAAGAGGTTCCCCTCTCCTCATTAGAGGGAGCCTCCACACTGCTGACGCAAAACCCCAGTTTCTAGCAAGCTTCCCTTTTCCTAACAGTTCCCTGTTGGACATCCTAAAACACAAAAACACTTTTGCTTTGACCTTGCTATCTGATCTAGCTGCTTCTAAACTCAAACTCTGCTTCCTGGCCCCACTTCAGTTCTGCAGCTGGCTTCTCAAAGCTTCCTCCTGAAGCAAAGGCACTTTCTGTTTCTTACTATCCTTTCCTCTGCCCCGCCCCCTGCCCCGTCCACTGCCTTTGGGCACTTCCATTGGTCTTGATCATTCTTCCATCTCCAGTTTTTTCACTTCTTCTTACCTCTCTAACTTTCTCCTTTGGCTCATGGCTCTTCTCCTTCTGTTCATCTTCTAATTTTGATTTCCCCCACCCCCAACTCTCTTGGAGCCTTATTCTAGCTGCTTAATGTCCACCACTTCCATGAACTCCCTTACTCAGTCATCACTACATACTAAAGGCTCACAAGTCCTTATCTCTAGCACTATTGCTTATACCACCCACTTCCCACATTTCCAACTTTCCGCAAGCATTTCCCTGTGAATATCCAGCCCACATATTGGACTCATCAGCCCCAAACCGAATTTGGTGCATCTACTTAGCTCCAGACTGTCTCCTTTTCTTCTTTTCTCACTTTTGTCAGCAACTGAACCATTCTTGCTGCCTCACAGGCTAAAACCTCAGAGTCCTTTTATTTTTTTAACAGCTCTATTGAAATATAATCATCTATCATACAATTCATCCATTTAAACTGGTTTTTGGTGTGGCCACAAAGCTTCGCAACCATCATCAAATCAATTTTAGAACATTTTACCCCGACCCAAAAACAAACCAACCAACAAGCCTGTACTCACCAGCAGGTGTTCCCTAGTCTGCCCTCTCCACATCCCCTCCAACCACTAATGTACCTTCTATCTCTGGGTTTGTCATTTGACATTTCATATAAATAGAAACATACTGCATGTGATCTTTTGTGACTAGTTTCTTTCACTTAGCATAATGTTTTCAAAATTCATCCATGTTGTAACAGTTAGGTATCAGTATTTTCATCCCTTTTTACAGCTGAATAATACTCCATTGTATATAAATGTAACATGTAACACAGTTTGTTTATCCATTCATCAGTTGATAGACTTTGGGTTGTTTCTACCTTTTGGCTGTTATGAATAACACTACTACAAACATTCATGTAAAAGGTTTTGTGTGGACATATGTTTTCAAGTACCTTTAATGTATACACAGAAGCAGAATTATAACTCCGTGTTTAACATTTTGAGAACTACCAAATTATTTTTCAAAGTGGCTGTACCATTTTACACTCCTACCAGCAGTATATAAAAGTTCCAATTTCACCACATCCTTGTCAACACTTGTTATTATCTTTTTCATCACTAGCCCTCCTAGGAAGTATGAACTGGTATCTCACTGCAGTCTTGATTTGTATTTCAGTGATGGATGATGGCTAATGGCTAATGATGTTGAGTACCTTTTCATGTGCTTGTTTGCCTTTTGTATATCTTCTTAAGAGAAAAGTCCAGTCAAATCCTTTGTCTAATTTTAATTGGGTTAATTGGGGTTGTTGTTTTTTTTTAATTACTGGTTGCAAGAGATCTTTATACATTATGGACATGTCTCTAATTATGTTACATAATTTGCAACTATTTTCTTCCATTCTGTGGGTTGTCTTTTCACTTTCTTGATGGTATCCTTTGAAGCACAAAATTTTAAATTTTGATAAAGTTAGTTTATCTATTTTTTCCTTTTGCCACTTGTGCTTTTGGTATATCTAGGAAGGTTTTGCCTAACTCAAGGTCATGAAGATTTATTCCTATGTTTTCTTCTATGAGTTTCATAGTTTAACTCTTACATTCAGGTCTATGATCCACTTAGAGTTGATTTGTATGTGCAGTATAAGGAAGATGCCCAACGTCATTCTTTCACATGTGGATATCCAGTTGTCCCAGCACCATTTATTAAGGGATCCTTTTTATTTTTCCTTTTGTTTCATCTCATTCCAACCTGTCATCAAGTGTTGCTCCTTTTCCCCTTAAAATATCTGTCCCCTTTCACCACCAGGCCAATTCCCAGTCAAAGCCTTCGCCATCTCATACCTTGATGACTGCATCTGCGTCTATCCTTCCAAGATCTCAGCAAGCCAACCCTCCTAGGGAAGGGAATTCAAGAAATGGAATTGAATTCCCATAATTCACTTACTTGGGAGCCTACAACAAATTCCTACTACATATAGCACCGAGGCCAAGATCCTCCCCCTGGCTTCTCTTACCTGGCCCCACCATGTCTACACCAGCAAATCAAAGATGTAAAACTTGATCTTCCATGTTTCTTTAGTGCCTCACTGAAAGGGGAGTTCCCTTTCTTTGTTGTCCTTTCCCCCCTCAATCATCTTCACTTTTACACCCCCCACTAAAATTCACACAGGTCTTTAAAGGCTCCTCTAAGCCCCAGCTCTTTGATAAACCTCGCTTAACTCCTCCAGCCCTCAGCAATGCTGTCCTGAGCCCCTGCTGCACTTGTGGGCTCTGTAGCACCAACCACTGTGCAAACGACAGTGGTGCACAGAATCCCACTTGACCACCCAATGCCAATGAGCAGTTATTGAACAGCTAGTGAAGTTCATGGCACTGTGCAGGCACAACACATTCATGCAAATGCTGTTTCCTCCTGCCATCAAATGGGGGGATCGAATCCGATGAGATAAAAGATCCTTCCAAATCTACAATTTCATCCACTCTTTCATCCATGCTATATTAATTCAATTTTGAAGTTTAAGCTTAAAATTAACTCCAGGTTTCCAGTGGAGGAAACTTTCCAAAACCAAGCCAGTGTTTTCCAAAGATCCCAGCATTATCTTTTTTTCTTTTCTTTTTGCCATTGAACACGCTGGGCCTATTAATGATCGAGCTTCGGTTTAGGGCCTCTGTGATTGGGTCTGCAGAGCTTAAACTACAAGACCGATCCAAATCTCAAAGTTAACTTAGTATGAGGTTGCAACCCCTCTCCCCATGGCCACCATTTCAAGAAACAAAACAAAACAAAACAAAAACCTTTCGAATTGAAGAGGCAGAGTTTGATCCCCTCCGTGTTGAGTACTGAAAACAATAGGAGCTTTCTGCTCTAGGATGACTTCAAAGGGCTACCGAGTGACTGCTCTCAGAATACTTGGTTGTGGTGACTGAAGAGACGCACAGGCATCCTCCTGTGACTCGGGGCCCTGTTAACACCTTAATAAAGCAACGACTCTGTACTTATTAACTAGGCAAATGCAGGAAACTGGAGGGTTGAGCCTTTGGCAGAGAGGGGGTGAGATCTGGGCGCTTAAGCAACACCCTGCTTTAAAGAGCCAATAAACTAAGAATTTGTTAAAATGACCTAAATAACGTGATTTTTAAAAAATCAACTAGAGATGGTTGGATTCACTCCAGAGGCATGATTCCTCGGTTGCGGGGGTGGGGGGGTCACTGAGGTGAGGTACCAGGCTTGGTCCCGAAGTAGCAGCACCCCAGGGATCTCAGCAAACACCTTCCCCGTTCCCCCTTGCCTGTAGTGGATCCCAGAACGCCAAGCAGGCCCGCCAATCACGTGAGTGCGTCCGCGAGCTTGCCTACCCACCTCTTCTCGCAGGTGGCATCCAGCCGGCGCTGGCCACCCGCCTGCAAAGAAACTGCATTGCAAACTCCCCACTTCGGAACCTGCTGCTTGGAGAGCAGCGTGGAGTGCGACTCCTGTGCTCCAGCAGCCTCAGGGAGGCTCGTATTAAACCTCCCCGCGGTGCTGGAGTTAAAGTTTGCTCCCAATTTGCTGCTCTCCCCACCCCCTAACCACCCTACTCTGGAGCTGGAGGACCACGGGAGAGTTCCTGGGTCCACGGGTGCACAAGCACACCCACCAACAAAAGAAAACCCATTAAATCTTCCCTCCTGTGAACTCATGCCCCAAAGGACACCTCTTTGAACTGACCCCACCCCCGAAGCCTCCGAGCCGTCTGGGGCGCTGTGGGCCCTCCCTGGCTCCCTCCCTCCCTCCAGGCTGCGCACTTTTGCAGAACGCTTGGTCTTTGATGTCTCTTTACATTATCGCAGAGCAGCCCCACGTTCTTCCCCGGTGCGAGGCTTTGTGTAACACAGCTGACATTTGGCCTTGATACCTGTATCTCTTGGCAATTGCAACAAATTTCTAAAATAAATATTGTACTTTGATCTCCCAGCATTGCATTTTTAATGGATGCTGCGAACATCACTTCATTAAGAATAAGTTTTTAAGGAGCACAAAATGCAAAGGGAAGGAGGCTAAATAGCAGTTTGTAAAAGTCTCTCCAAACTTCAGCTTGCGCCTGGGAGGGCTGGAATCTTGGCGGATTTTCACAAAATATAGATGAGGCCAAGAGAAAGGATTTTGAACACTCAAGAGAGAGCATACCCAGAGTGCATTGTCCCAGGCACTGTCCTAAAGACTTCACATATACTACCTTGTGTTTAAACTCCTAACCCTACAAGCACACTGCAAGTGAGCATTGTTATAACCCCCACTTTAGAATCGTGAAACTGAGGCACAAACAGATTCAGTAACTTGCTTGTTAAGGCTACCAACTAGAAAATGGAAATCTGGGTTTGGATTTTCAGAGTTCCAGCTCTTAACCTTTCAGCCATCACTGTTTCGCCTTGCTGGCAACTGGTGGTGGTTTAATTGGCTAAGTGCGGGCATCTTAGAGGGGAAAAAAGTTCTCTCCTATAACAATCAAAGAGATGTGAATTGGCCTTTCTTCCTTTTTTTTTTTTAAATAGCGAACAGATTCAGCTAGTGAGAATGCCTTCCAACTTGCTTGGCCTGGCCTCCCAGAGACAGGGGGTGTCGAAGAGCTCAAGGGATTGCGAAAGGAAACACGCGAAAGGGCCAGACCCGCTTGCCCAGTGCGGACAGGTGCCGGCGCGGCTGTGCGCCACGGGACTCCCTGGCCTCTGACTTGCATCCGGGAAAGGGCTCCTTCTGGTCCCCGGCTTCACAGGACTCGACACCCTGGACTGGGCTCGAAAAGGGGTAGGTCTGCCTGGCCTCAGAGCAAAACACTTCTCCTCTCCCACAGCACCAGGACCTCATCTTCATGAACCAAACCATGTCGCTGAGCTGTGCTGTCAGGGCTCAGCATTTCCTGGGTGGCACTTTGTTGGAGAGAAGGGGGACGTGCAAAGAGCTCATTGTATTTGGGCCACTTGCAGCCCATTTGTCTCAAGCAAGATGTTTCTACTTCACTGACTGGCCCTAGGCGCGAGGAAATGTCGGTCTGGTGGCATAGTGCCCTGACCCCTTGGTAAACGCAGAGGGCACAGATACACTGCAGCCCAGTCTCCATCCGAATCAGAACCCCGTTGGAGTTATGTTACCCGGTCCTTCCTCTCCTGTCAGTCCCGACCCCCGTGCGGTCCCTGGGAAGACAACGCGCAGGAAGCGCTAGATGACTCAAAATATCCCTGCACACCCCCCCGCCCCACCGCAGCCTGAGAGAAAGGACACTGTGTCCACGGGGAGGCCGGATATGGAGCCCAGTGGGCCAGGCACTGGAGGCCCCAGAGCTGCGGCTACTGGCGGAAGGCCTCAGAGGCTGTTCGGGACCCCTAATTATCTCCGGTACCATAGGGACCCCGCGACACTGAACCTGCCTCTTCACCTCTCCCCAGCCCTCCCCCCATCCTGGTGTTCCTACAGCCCCCCTAGGACCCCCTTTGCACTCTTGGCCGGAGGGAGGCTGGTGGCTGACTGTCCCTCCTGGACTGGGCTTAGAGGGCCAGCGAGGGTTTGGAGGGGACACACCCTGCTGAGCATTTCCCTGACTCAGGCGAAGAACGCCCCGCTCCTGAAGAACTTTCTTTTCTTTCCAGAGGTGATGAGAACAACCGTTTTCGTTGATTTTTCTTTCCGATTAGAGGACTATTTGTCCTGGTAGGTATTAAAGTAGTTTGTTAACAACAAAAGACTCCTTGGCCTCGCCTTACTTTATTCGAATAGTTCCCAGGTAGGCCTGTGCGGCTTGCAAGAGCGCGCACTAGCCTGGCGGGTCTCAGGGAATGAATCACCAGCATCGCTGGGGGCTTTCAGTGGGGCCTCACAGCGGTCAGCGCCTCCCTCTACCGGGTCCGGGGATGCCGGCCTGGACAAAGAAGAGTGCGAAGACAGCATTGCTTCCCCTAGGGTGTGTATTTTGGGTTGCTCTGAATGTCCTGCCAAGCTCAGCTTTGGGGGTAAATGCAGCATGGATGTTTTTCCCAGGCTCACTAATTGCAAAAGTTGTGGCCCGAGAAAACTTCCAAGTTGCCAGCAGTAACGTCACAAGAGAGCCCCAGTAGCTTGTCAGGCAGGCGGCCCTGAAGCGTGCGCACCACCCACTGCCACCCTGGGCGGCCGCCCGGCCCCGCCCCGGGTCACAGCTTAGCCCGCGGGTTCACCGCCACTGGCAGGGGGCACGCGGCGAGCAGGCGAGGTGCGTCCCACGCCCCGCCCCGGGAATTCCCTTGGGTTCGTGGTGCGCACAGGCTGTTCCGGTGTGGGGTGTGTAAGTACCGGGGAGGGGAGAATTACCCTCATCTCCGTCTCGAAGTCCACGCTTGGAAGCCGAAGACAGATTTCTCTGGAGATAACAAAGACACTTTGTCACTTTGGGCGCTGCCTCAGTGCAAATCTTTAATTGCAAGGGAATGGGGGAGGGGGATAGAGTGTCTCAAGCAACCAAGCGCGGGTCTCCAGGCGGCAAGGCCCCCTTTGATCAGGAAAATCCAATTATTTGTGTATATACATTTCCCACATAGTGATTACTTCATTAATTGTCCCGCCTTTATCTCCTCCCTTCCCATCCCCCCTAATAATCAGTTCTTTTATCCAGACCAACAAACACACCATAGGAGCTTTGTGGATTCAAAGGATTTGCTTTCGCTTCTGAAAGAGCCGCTATTCTTTGATGATTGGGTAGCGGCAAACTTCAAAGCCATAAATCTTCCCTCTGACTGGCTGGCGGCCCAGCAAAGTCCTTATCAAATTCTTGGAGGTGATCCTGAAGCGCTCAGACCGCGCGCAGGGCGAGCGAGCGGGGTACGGTGAGGGGCGCGGGCCGGGAGGACCCCAGCTCGCAGATCGGGCGCCAGCTAGGGACTCTGGGCGGCTGTCCGTCCTCGCCTTCTGGTCTCCATGCCTCCGCTGCGCCTTGTTCGGCAGCCAACTGCCCGCAAACTGTAGCCATGACCGCCGTTGCCGTCCTCCGGAACGACTCGCTGCAGGCCTTTCTCCAGGTCAGGGTTGGGCTCGGAGGGGGCGAGGGAAAGATGGAAGGGTCCTGTCTCAATCTCTCCTGGTACTCTCTAAACCCTAAATCTCAAAGAGAGCCTTGTTCAGTGAATGCTGCAGAAGTCGGACTTAGGGGTGCCCACACCAACTTCACACCTAACCATAGTGTCAAAAATGAGGCCTTTGGGGGAGGGACACATGGATCCTGGGGTGGTACAGGGGTGCATCTGGCTGAGAACAAGGCCCGAGCTCACCCAGCTGGGCCCTCCTGCTGATTTCAGCTTGGGGTGGGTGGGGGAGGAGCCGGAGAGTAACATGGAAACAGAGCTTAAAAGATGGGGGGGGGGGGGCGTATACGCAGTCTGGCTATGGGTGTTTTCAGGCCCTTTTTGACCATGGAGCCGAGAGTCCCCGGTCGGAGCCGAGAGTCCCTGGTCGGACCCCTCTCCCCTCCCAGTTGTGCCTGGTTCCTCTAAGACTGGGTAGCGTGTCTTTGAACCAAGTGCAGCACTTTAGCGGGAAGCGCTCACGCGCTCCTTGTGCAGGTAGCGCAGGCACCAAAAGTTTCCAGGGACTGGTGGATGCGTGCGTGGGGTGCGGTGGCGGGGGAGGGGCAGCAGGACGGGGGAGGGGCGGCGGTATAATAGCTGGCGTGGGGGTAGCGGGCTGGCCCGGAGACCGCGCTTGGAGCGTTAACCTTTTGTCTTTTCTCCGCCCTCCCCCGCCGCCGCCCATGCAGGACCGCACCCCCAGCGCCTCCCCGGACCTGGGCAAGCACTCACCCCTGGCGCTGCTAGCCGCCACTTGTAGCCGTATCGGCCAGCCGGGCGCCGCGGCGCCCCCGGACTTCCTGCAGGTGCCCTACGACTCAACGCTGGGCTCGCCCTCCAGGCTTTTTCACCCGTGGACCGCCGACATGCCAGCGCACTCGCCGGGCGCACTGCCGCCCCCACACCCCAGCCTGGGGCTGACGCCGCAGAAAACGCACCTACAGCCGTCCTTCGGGGCGGCGCATGAGCTGCCGCTCACCCCCCCTGCTGACCCCTCGTACCCTTACGAGTTCTCACCGGTCAAGATGCTGCCCTCCAGTATGGCGGCGCTGCCCGCCAGCTGCGCGCCTGCCTACGTGCCCTACGCGGCCCAGGCCGCGCTGCCGCCCGGCTACTCCAACTTGCTGCCCCCACCGCCACCCCCACCACCTCCCACATGCCGCCAGCTGTCCCCCAACCCGGCCCCCGACGACCTCCCATGGTGGAGTATCCCGCAGGCGGGCTCCGGTCCGGGGACCTCCGGGGTTCCGGGGGGCAGCCTGTCGGGCGCCTGTGCCGGTGGACCCCACGCGCCCCGCTTCCCTGCGTCAGCGGCCGCCGCCGCTGCCGCCGCTGCTGCGGCCCTGCAACGAGGCCTGGTGTTGGGCCCGTCGGACTTTGCGCAGTACCAGAGCCAGATAGCGGCGCTGCTACAGACCAAGGCCCCCCTGGCGGCCACGGCCAGGAGGTGCCGCCGCTGCCGCTGCCCCAACTGCCAGGCGGCGGGCGGCGCCCCCGAGGCAGAGCCGGGCAAGAAGAAACAGCACGTGTGCCACGTGCCGGGCTGCGGCAAGGTGTACGGCAAGACGTCGCACCTGAAGGCGCACCTGCGCTGGCACACGGGCGAGCGGCCCTTCGTGTGCAACTGGCTCTTCTGCGGTAAAAGCTTCACGCGCTCGGATGAGCTGCAGCGGCACCTGCGGACTCACACCGGCGAGAAACGCTTCTCCTGCCCGGAGTGCGGGAAGCGCTTTATGCGTAGCGACCATCTTGCCAAGCACGTCAAAACGCACCAGAATAAGAAGCTCAAAGTCGCTGAGGCTGGGGTCAAGCGGGAGGATGCGCGGGACCTGTGAGCCCACCCGGGAGCAACTCTAGGCCTTTCCCACCTCGGACTCCCCAGCACCTCTTCGTGGAGGTTTTGGGGGCCTTAGGGGAGACCCAAGAGATGCATTTGCCCCAGCTGCCTGCCTCCCAAAGCGATGCCAGGATCCCAGCTTCCCTGGCCCGGCCCGCGGACAGGGACCCTGTGCCCAGGAGGAGCAGGGGAGGTAGGGTTGGGAGCTCTGCGGAAGGGTGGTTTCAAGCTCTGAACCATTTCCACCATCTGGGAGACCTACAGTTTTGGGGTGGGAGACCACCCTGGGCTGATCTTGTATATAAGAAAGGCTGCTGAATTAAAGCGGAAGAACCTTGGCAGAGTTGAAATAGTGCTGGGTTTTTTGTTAGGACAGGGCCGGGCTTTGTACAGGTTATTTAATAGCTTTGTTAAAGAATAATTATAATAATTACAACATTAATAAAAATGTTAACTTTTGTCCTCAGCTCCATGCAGAGCTACAGCATGAAATGTCTATGTAAAGCAATCAGCAGTTGCAGCGTGAAAATAAATACGTTAACTCTTAACTCCGGGGTCACCTCTGGAAGACCCCGCTGAGCCGGTCTCATTTGATCTTTTATTCTTCCGGGAGGCTTTACAAAGCGGTCAGGTTTCACCAGGAATTTGGAGCTTCCTGGAGGCTTCTTCGGTGGAAGGTGCTGGGGAAGCATGTTGGGTGCATGGATGGGGGACATAGGTAGGGCAGGGTCAGTTTGGTGGTACAGAAGGTAGGGTATAATTTTCCGATCACACTAGGAGTCTCTTCAGCGGCCTTAGGACTTGACTGGACACTGCTGGGCTTCTCTGAAAAGTTTGAGAGTTGCTGCACATACAACACATGTTCTTTTTATCTGGCGAATTCCCCGTGGCTTTCCATTTGTTGCTACTCCAGAGACGGAGGTCACACTCGAGCTTCGCTTCCTCCTGGCAGCTGGGAATGCTGGTGTCTGGAGAGGTCCTAACTGCTCAAGGATCTATTCACAGAGATTTTGGAGAGTTACAGAGAAGCTGAGGGTCCTTGTTCAGGTTAGTCTCTGCCCAGGAAAAAGGCATCACTCCTGCACTTCCGCCCCATCACAGTATACGACGCTGTCTTGCTTGTTTTGTCTTAATCATTTTCCTTGCAAATCTTAAGTCTTGTTGCACAATAGCCACTTAGGGACTTCTGTCTAGGCCTGTAAGTTTAGTTCTAGTTTGTATCTTGGGATTTTATTATTATTTTTATTTTTTAATCATTGAAGTAGACTAAGATTTCCTCAGGGAGGGGCCAGGAACACTCATCTGGGTTTCTCCTGACTCTAACATTTGAGGTTTTAAAGTTTACAAGTGTTTTTCCAAATGGCTCAACTCAACTGGCTCATTGATGTTTTCTGGTATTTGACTTTTTAAACCTAAAACTGAAACTTTAATCTTATGATTAAGAATTAGCAAAGAACAGAAACGTTCCAAATTTTGTTAATATGTTAAGCTAGCATCATTAATGCCAAGTTTCAGTGGAACTGAATAATCTCGTGGTAGTAGAAATGTGTATGAAGTGATAGGATTTCACAGTTTACAAACTGCTGTCACCTTGCCTTTTGTCTGAAGTCAAAGTGAAGGGTAAATTCTTAAAAGCTGTGAGGGTTGTACTTGAGACAGAGTATTAAATAAAACACAAACATCAACATAATTGAGATTAAAAATACTGTTATACTCCTAAAATATAGCATTTTTATTCTGTTAACTTGGGACAAGGTAGCAAATGAATATTAGAATCATTGTGGAAATATGCCTTAGACACAGTTACTCTCATGAGAGATTTTGAACTATTTAATGACAAATTAGACTGTGAGTCTTCAGGGTTCTTTACCAGGGAAGGGCAGTTTGCATTAACTAAATTTTCAAGGATGTGGCAGTTTTGTGAGCAATAGGAATAAGAAAGATGCTAGAGGGTAACATTAATGCACATTTAAATGTGCAATCTTAATCAAGAGTCTTGAGAATGATTTCTATGAAGAGTTACAGAAACTCTCACATCTGGACCATGTCCTGGGATCAACTTCAGAGCCAGAAGAGGTTTGTTTGGCAGACAGGGAAAGATGAGTCCTTGTTAGAGACTCAGAAAAGCTGAAGTGATCCTTTCATGAGAAAGAGAATGCCCTTGGTAGAGAAAGAAAAATGACAATTTTGAAATGAGTCTACTAGCTATGATTGACAGCTATGAACCTTTAGTATCTAAACAGATGAAGTGTTGAAGATGGTTTCCTTACAAGTTCAACTTTGTAGTTATTAAGAGAAAAAAATACATAAATGTATAAAATTTAGTATCCAAATAGGTGAGGTGTTGAGGATAGTTTTCCTTATAACGTTGTGATTGTTAAAAGAAATCAGGTAAAACATACGGAATGTATCTAAAAATATAGTATATTTAATTTTAAAAGCAGAGTAAAGTCATTTGATGACATAACTTCATTACATTTTCACTTAATTGAACCTGTAAATTTAAAGAAGTACGGTAAATGTAGTCTCTAAACAAATTTTGCACAGCTGACTGTTCCTTACTGTACCACTGCAAAATCTGTGCTCTAATTACTTGAGGGGAAAAAAGTTTATGCCATCATCCAAGTGGAAGCCAGAAAGCCACAATAATGTGACATTGTTGTCCAAATATAGGAAAGTATTTCATACTTATCCCAAAAAAGAAGCTAGCAAATGCTCAGAAGTACAACTTTGAGTATGCAGCATGTATTAGATTACATAAGCTGTTAAAAGTTAAACTGCTGCTGCATGCTTTGTTTCATAAAAACTGCAAATTATTTTGAAATAAATCTATGCAAGAAATTGTACGCATAAATGATGGATTTAAGCACATTTAGCAGAAAAATTAATGAAACTCAAAAGAAGTTCAAAAGCAAATTATTATTAAATACAAACTAAAATTTATATTTGGAGTTTTGCCTACATCAAAAAAGACAGTTTAAGCTACCAACTGTATTCAAGCTTTACTTAAAGACCCCAGCACTCAATGCCATTAAATTTTAAAAACTAATTGAAGAAAATATGTTAACAATGGCCTTAAATGTCAATAGACATTTTACATTTCTAAGTAACTTTTAATAGTATGCCAATAATACATAAAGTGTCATGATTTAGAAAATTCTGTAATTAGTGTGATGTGATTATTTAAAATTTAACACTCAATTGACAAACAGCCATTTTTTACCAAGAACTTAGAAACATGGAGAAACTGAGTCATCAATAATCTAGGTAATTTGGAATTGTGTGTTTCTGAACTTGTTAACAATCCATAGTTTTCTGCTTTCTTCATAGGAAAATTGTGCAAATTTACCTTTTGCTGACCACTAATTTGTAACAGTTCTGGTAATGAATGAAAGTAAATTGTGTTAAAGAAAATACCACTAGATTATTCACTATTATATGAGTCTTTTCTAGTTTTGGTTAGGGTTTAAATCTTACCACTACTTTGTATATATTGTGATAAATTTTTTTGCTATAAGTCAATCAAACAAGATGTACCAATTTTAAAAAATTAATCTTGAGCATGCTTATTGCAGAAACCTTTCTGAAACAGTATTTACAGAAAAGGCAGTTTTTCACCCCAGTTTGCACTATGTTTCTATGCTGATACTGTGGGGTTTTAAGTAATCAGTTTAAAGCAGCAACTTCTGTGTTTCCTATTGTTTTGATTCTGCTGTGAGAGTTTCACAATATTACTAGGCCCGTAGCTATGACATCCAATTCCATAAACACCTACTAAGTTGTTTAGAGCTCTAAAGTTGTAAACCACTTCACTCACATCAGCATACCGCATTAAATATGGACCAGTTGAGGTAAATATCTCACTGGGAAATGGTCTGCTGTGGAATCCGATTCGACCCCCTAGCAAGTGTAATTAAGGTTTTCTAACGTGTCAGACTGAGGGGCACTCAAGGCAGGACATATTAATGTTCTATTACACACCATTACCTCTCTTTGGTTGGCATGATGGAAGGGACATCAAAAGTTTAACACAGACGGCAGCTTTGAAATGAGTGTATGTGCCAGCAGTTTGATAAACTGACAGGAAAACCCAGAGAGATGTATGTTAGTAAAGAGATATGTATTTAGATTAATGCCCAAAAGGGCATGTTTCATTATTGGGCCACTATAATGGTAATCTGATTAATGCAGCATTCAACCTCTGTACACAGTACATTTTCCTCTGGTGCTATTCAGGCTCAATACATTTTTGCATAAAGATCTTTGTGTCAATTAACTCCTTCCTTGATTATTTTTAAAGAATCTGTCATTTTTCAACTTTTCTGATAGTTTCAGTGTTTACTATTACATCTTATTACCGGTTAAAGATTTGCACATGATGATTGACATACTAGACATTTTCCTGCTGACTTTTGATGATTTATCTTTCTAGTCTTTATATTCTTTTCCTTTCATGTCTTTAGTAATTATGCTGAAGCAGAATACCAGTAGGGTATTTGACACTTAATTCATAATTCAGTCCTAGCATGTGAAGTGCAGTAGTTCCTGCACACTGCCTAATAAACTAGATTAGATATTTGGGTTGTCTATCTAATATCAAAATTCAATTTAGGGGAAACAATCCAGTTTCTAATTTGATATATTAAAAATATGCAGCTTTCATGTTACATCAAGTTGTTTCACCATTATGGAGATTTAATCTGTATTATAAAATGAAAGTTTGTTTTACAGCAAAACTCTATTTTTTATCACCTGTCAAACTTCTGACATCAAAAATATACTAAAATTTTCTAAAGTCTAAGGCAATAGCTAGATGTCACCTGATTTTTAAATATAAAGTTAAATAGTTCAGTCACACGGGTGCTTTGTAATTATTTTGTTTAGCATAATCTAAAACACGGATGGAAAACATCTGGGTCTCTGCTTAATTTCATCCAATTTACAAGGCAAGTATCAAAGCTAAATCCCCATTTATGCTTATAGTTTGGAAAATGTGTCCTAATTTGAAAAGTATTTGGTGGCAATTTCCTAAAACTCTACATAAGGTACCATGAAAGCTTATTTCTCTTATTTCTGTCTTTGGGAGTTTTATTCTTATATTTTGTGTACTGTTTTCTTTTTGCATTCTGTATGTCTCTTTACTTGTGGATGTCAAATGTCTTCTATATGTCTCTACCATGGAAACTCTTTGTGTATGTGTCTCTCTTCCTTTCCTGATATATCTATGCCCATATTTGATTTTGCTCCCTATTATGCAGAATTTGACAGGATTCTAAACTCTAGTTATTTAAAATCTGTTGTATTTTAATAGACATTTATATTCCTTGGTCTAAATTTTACATGTGAGTTAATTGAATGTATAGTTCTATTTGTAGATTCAAGTCATATTTTATAGGATGTACATGTAGTATGTACATGGCTGGTGTCTACTGTGGATTTGTGAACATCAGTGAGAAAAAATATTTCCATCACAATTGAAAGTAAACTTCTAAAATATGATAGATAAAATATTATGGTTTGAAGTAATCTCAAGTTGGATACAATTAATAAAAACATACCCCCAAAAAATAGATTACCTAACCTATAAACATAGCCCTTTATTAAGCCAAAGTTTTAAGCATTAACCTGTAAGCATTAGCTATTTGTATTCCTTAATAAGGTTATTATATCTGATGGTGATTTCTTTTTCTCTGAAAGCTTTTCTTCTCCTATTAGATCCTGATAAAGTCCACGTCATCTTTCCGTAGTACTGCAGATAACCACCAAGAAGTTACTGTAGTAACAAATTTTGTACTGAGCCTAGGTCTGGCGTAGAAATTTGCTAAGTTTTCTAAGCAGAAAGAACTGCCTCCATCAATCACCATTCAGGCTTGGCAACAGCACACCTGTGTGCCCTGAGCAGGTGGGAGCTGGGAGCTGGGGGCTGTAGCTGCTCCCTGGCTTCTGTAGTGAAGAGATCTAGAAGTAGTGAAAAGAACAACTGATCTTGGGGGAATCCTATGACCAGGAGGAATAATAGCCACTTGGAGTATGCTGTTTAGATAGGCTATTCATAAAGGAGTTTAAATAGAGCTGCTGCGTGGAAGTTGAAGGGAAAGGTTTGAGCACTTTTGGAAGCTGGAATGGACCCCTGGAAGGAAAGCACCCCCACCCTCACCCCAGCCTAATGTGGTTTTTTAAAACCAAAGCTGAGTGTGGGTGTTACCAGTGTAGGGAGATGTGGGCCTTAACTGAAGGTTTTTGGTCTTGGATGATCTTTATGGTTTCTTCCGAAGCTGTAAAGCTTCAAATATAAAATCTATAAATCAAAATTCAAGTACATTTTATTATACCTACTAAAAAAGCAACAGTAGTATGAATATTCCTGGCATTCTGGCATCTGATTTTAGAAATCTAGTTTTTGAAAATAGTTTGTTCTTAAATAGTTAAAAGTATTAAAGAGGAGCAAAGGTAATTTGGGGATAAATCAGTGAACCTCTCTGCAAGTAATATCAAAATTTAGTCACATGATCTTAACATTAGCTTTTGGAGATAGCACTCTTGGTGTGTCAATCTTTATAAGTGCTGTACTGTTAATGCACACCCCCACATCCTGTTTCTATGTAGGGAAATTTCACAGTAAGTTGACAGGATTGAAGAGTTTAGATAACTTTGCAATAATTAAGTAGACTTATTTAGATTTACAGACTCCAGCCTAGTTAAGTTTAAGGTAACCGTTCTTTCCCCATGCCCTCAAAGTCAGTCAAGTTGAGATGTACAATTAAGAATATGTGAACTGCATACTTAGTAATTTAGTACTTGTTAGTTACAATTATTAGATGTAGAAAACAAATTCAAAGCATGTGCACATAACTAAATTTAACTGACCAAACAATGTTTGATAACTATAAGATATAAAGTACAATGAAGATTCAAAAGTGAACACAGTTCTTCAAAGAGTTGGCCGTCGTAAAGGAGATAGACATACATACCAATTAATGTAACACAAGGCCTAACTAAAAAGCGATGAACAAAATTCCTATTAAAGCACAAGGAAAGAGAAAGTGCTTCAGGTAAAACAATGATAAACTATTTTATACCATAAATGGGTCTTCTGCTTTCAGAAACAACCCACAAACTTCACCTGCAGCATTCAGAATTCAATTTGGTTTTTACCTGCAGCTGAGAGTTCCAGCCAACGTGGTCCCCAGACCAGCAGCCTTAGCATCACTTGGGAACTTGTTAGAAATGCAAATTCTCGGATCCAGTTACAAGTTACTAAACCCTGGGAATGGGACTCAGCAATCTGTGTTTTTCTTTCTTTTTTCTTTTTTTAAAGATTTTTTATGTATTTATTTTTAGAGAGAGGGAAAGGGATGGAAAAAGAGAGAGAGAAATATCAATGTGTGGTTGCCTCTTACACGGCCCCCACTGGGGACCTGCCCTGCAACCCAGGCATGTGCCCTGACTGGAATTGAACTGGCAACCCTTTGGTTTGCAGCCTGCACTCAATCCACTGACCTACACCGGCAAGGGCGCAATCTGTGTTTTAAGAAGTGATTCTGATGAACACTACAGTTTGAGTACCACTGGTTTGGAAATTGCATATTTAGTAATATGTAAGACTATAGCAAATAAGCAAATTTGAGCCTAAAACACTTACAAGTTACTCTGGGAAAATGGACACTGTCTAGGCCACTTGGCTAAAATCCTCACCCAACTGAGAAACTCAGTTGAAAAGTCTTCTAGCTGCCAATGACAAGAATAGTCTTAATTAGTGATTTTTACGTGTTATACAATTTTTGCATGTTATACAATTATACAATTGTCCTCTTTTGTTTTTAACGCACACAGATTGGTATTTTTGAATCATAAATCATATTTTATATGTTAGTGAAATTTTCCCCATGAAGTGGAACACTGACTTCAACAACATCTGTTTTCTTAAGAGGAATACTCAGCTAACTGAGCAGTTTGATTTTTTAGTGTCATTGGATGATTACCAACTAATTATCGTAGGACATGTATATACACCACTAAGAATGAAAAATACATGGACACTCCATGCTGCAGAAATGTAATGATGACACTTCCAAAATGCAAGCACAGTTGATTCAGGCCCCTGATATGCTAAAATAACCCTTTAAAACTACTATGAGAGAAGTGCAGAACCCTAGGGCTTCTCTATAGAGGCCAAACTTCACTTCCTCTGGTTTCACCATAGGCATCAGCCCAAACCTCTTCTCCACCAAATCTTTCTTGCTTAAGGTGCTTCTTGGGGCTGTTTCTCAAACCAGTATATGATTTGGTAAAGTTTCTTTGAAAAACAGTTGATTTCTGACCATTGGAATTATAGAAAACTGCTGAGAGTTACCAGGACCAGGGAAGCTTGTTACATAAATGTGAGTGAATAGCTCCACAATTTTATCAGGCCCTCCTGCCTCCAGGTATAATCAGTCATTGATTTGGGGTACTTTAGGAGGACCCTTAGTGAATGAAAACATGAAGTTAGCTTGATGGTGACTATGGCATATTTCCAAAGTTCCCCAGAACCCTTAAAGCTAAAGGAGCTTTCTATGACCTGATAAATCTCCCCAACCAGAATTTTTAGAAATAGAATTTAACACTTTGGAGTTGGCAGAGCAGTTAAAAACCACTCAGTCTGACCCTCTGGTTTAACAGAAGAGAAACTGAGGGCATCAGTGATCAATGAAGCGGTCGTTATCCATGGCACATTAAAGAGTGAGCACCGTCAACGGGAACTCAGCCGCCTAGCCTAGCAAAGGCGAAATGGTGGATGGTCAGGAAGAACGGGAGGAGACTCAGGAAGTAGCATCATGAGAAACTTTGGCCCCAGGCTGCCAAAGGATTAGCTCTCAACCTTTTATGTACATGAAAATTACCTGGGATGTTTATGTAAATGCAAGCTCCCAGGCTAAATTTCTAAACCAAACCTTCCTGGGTTGCCTACCAGCTGGCCTTTTATATAAGAGAGAAAGAAACCATTTAGTTTAAGCCATTGTTACTTGGCATCTGTTACAGTAACTTAACCAATATCCTCACTAATAAATCACACAATGCTTCTAGAAAGTTATTAGCAGTGCTCCTGCTGAGTCTTCCTGTGTCAGCTGTGAATTACATCCCTTTAAAAGATTTTACGTGGTGTCACCTTTCCACCCTCTCCTAGGCTCTGTCTGCTGGAGTCCTCAAAATGAGTTCTCACTGCAAACCCACTTAGGAGGCTGCTATGGAAAATGCCATCTCTGCCTTCCAGCTTTGCCCATGCTCAGGCACCTAGAAGGCTTCATGCATTCCATTATTCATTTATTGCACTATTTATGGGGCTCCTCTCATATGGCAGCCCCTGCTTTAGACATCAGGGATATGGCAGTGAACAGAACAGATAAGTTTTATGTTCTCAAGAAGCTGACATTCTACTAGGGCAGTAAAGATACAATATAACCAAATAAATAAGGTAATTTCATGGAATTATAAAATAAAACAACTTGAAATTTATCTTTATTTGCTCTGTAAGGTCATACAGGCAAACTAAGTCTCAGCCACATTGCTAGTCTCTATGGTAAGCAACCTCAAAGATGGTCCCCAATAATTCTTGTCTCCTAACTGCCTTGGAGTGAAGGAGACACATTATTTCCACCCATTGGTAAGAACTAGTCCCATGAATGCACCTAGATGCATGGGGAATGGGAAATACAGAGAAGCACATAGATATTTGTTGAATACTAACAGTGTTCCGCCAATGTACTCATCATAAAAACTCAAATAAATAAAAAATGTAAAGTAGAAAATAAAAGGGCTACTTTATCCTCATTCCGCATAAGTAACAACTGTTAACATTGGGTTCATTCATTCAAACAAAACATCTCTCTTGATCTCCTGCAGTGAGCCCAGCCCTATCCTAGACGCCACACGTGCTGGATATAGTCCCTAACCTTGTGCGGCCCCGTTTGAGTGTGTGTCTCCCCCGGGTTCATAAACTACCTCCACCACACATAGCTACGGGATTTCAGGCAAACAAAGCTCCCAAAGACTCAGTTCCCTCTTTTGCAAAATGGATATAATAATAGTACCTCATATATAGGACTGTTGTGGCAATTAATTTGGTCATATACATTAAATGACTTAGAACAAGCACACAAAAAATCTATTGCTATATGAAGAATACAAATGTTAGCTTTTATATAAATAGTATTACACTGCAGTACTTACGTGCAACTATTTTGTAGTTTACTTCTTGAACCTTTTCAGTAAGGCTCATTTTTTCATTTTAAAACATAGAAGATGAAGTTCACCATTTTCACTGCTTTGTGATGTTCTATTCTCTGCATTTATCCTAATATATCTGACCAAGAGATGGATGGATGCGGGGTCTACATAAGTGGGCACATGCAAATTTATTAATGTACTCATTTCTCTGGAGAGTGGATCCAAAGTTTAGTTATATTCTGAAAGGATTCATAATCTAAAAGCAGAACTGTGATTTAAATGGGCCAGTCGTTGGCCTTGATCATGTAATGTCACCTTTTTGTTCTCCAGCCTATTTGCATGTTTAATTAAATCACTCCTCTCTTTCCTGGAAGTGTGAAAGCTTTCTAGAAAACACAGAAGCATAAACATAGAACCAAAACCAGCAGTTTTACTAGGTTTGAATGTAATGGTTCCATTTCACTTCCAGCTCCCAAGTGGAGCAGGACTGCCAGTCTCTACACTTGAGTTTTGTTAAACTTTCCCAAGCACCTTCCCAGCTCAGGCTTTAAAAATTGGAGTTTCTGTACTGTCTTCATAAGGCCTAGTTCTTTTTCTCTATATGGGGTGTCCTCATTTAGATTTTCCTCCCTCTATATACATTCTAAAGCACCACTCTTGAGAAGATAACGTATGTCTCATTAAACACTTGTAGAATACCCTTCAAGGGTGCCCTCAACCCTATAATTTAATGTCACTATCTAGTACAAATTTAACTTTAAAAAATGTACTCTTTGAATACCAGTGATTTTTTTATTGATTTGAGAGAGAGAGATAAACATTGAGTTTTGTTTGTCCACTTATTTATATACTAATTAGTTGATCCTTGTATGTACCCAGACTGGGGATCGAACCCACAACCTTGGTGGATTAGGGCAATGCTCTAATCAACTAAGCTACCCAGCCAGGGCTGAATACCAGTGATTTTTTATATTTGACTGGCACAGATAAGATCTTTAAGGGAAAAAATTCAACTACCCATTTTGATTTGGGAGGATTTCAGCTCCTAGAGCCACACAGAGGCACAAAGGCCTGGATGGTCATAGACAAATCACTTCTCTGAGGTCACATTCCCCATTTATAAATGGGTGGGAGAT
The DNA here is from genome assembly GCA_028533065.1 of Trachops cirrhosus. Classification (NCBI taxonomy): domain Eukaryota; kingdom Metazoa; phylum Chordata; class Mammalia; order Chiroptera; family Phyllostomidae; genus Trachops; species Trachops cirrhosus. The sequence continues at coordinate 47,505,825 of CM052541.1, read as the reverse complement.
AAAGAGGTCCCAAATGTAACTACTTTGAACCCCTGGTAACTGATGAGTTGCCTTAGGAGTTTCCTTGTTGGTTGGGTGCTCTGCCTCTGTTTAATATCCTGGCATTCTCTGATAATCACCCACCGACGGGATGATCCCTTTCACTTCTGCTATGAGTCAGCACCTGCTGAATTACAAGTATAATCTACTGCCTCTTGGGCCCACTGGTTGATACACAAGGCTTCAGTACACAGTGTTGAAAATGGAAAATAGTAGAGTGAGAGAAGCCGCTGGAAGGAGAAGGATAGAGACCAGGGAAGATTGGAAAGGAAGAACAAGTTGGCCAGCCTAGTAAAGTGACCCCTGTGGAGGGCTTCCTCTGTAGGCAGGTCCCATGGGGAGCTTTCAGCTTAAAGGTTTACCCAAAGTCAAAGAGAGCTGGAATTCTAGGGAAGATTCTGTCCCTAGCCAAACAGCTGATGCTGTTCCAGTTCATAGGAGACTGCCATACATGCTCGACACATCTATGCGTATGGAAGAGAAATTCAGACTCTTGATCTGTTACCAACTAATGGCATGACTTAGACAAGTCGTGTAACTCTATGAGGGTCAGTTTCTTTATCTAGAAAATGAGGAAGTAGGACTGGATGATCTTTTGAACTGCTTTCCTGCTTGAAAATGGCACGATTCTTATCAACACTGGTGTATATAGCCAGGTGCTCTGGTTTATCTGTTACTAAGTGGAACCACCCCAACACTTAATGCCATAAAATAGCAATTATGCTCCCATCGTATTATGCTTCCATATTCTGCAGGACAGGAATTCACACAGGACACAATGGGGGTGGCTTGTGTCACACGGTCTTTGATCTCAGTTGGGAATGACTCAGGTGGGCTTGACTCAATGCCCCTGGAGCCTGTCTCAGTGACGTGCCTGGTGCCTGAGCTAGAAGACTTGAGGTCTGACCCAAGAAGAGTCTGTTAAGCAGAGCACCTGACTTCCTCATGTGGCTTGGGCTCCACAGAACATGGCAACTGGATTCCCACAGGGAATACCTTGAGACTGACCAACCATCTCAATAGGGAGGATTTCAAAACAGGCAGAAGTTCCATGGCCTTTTCAGACCTAGACTTAGACGTCCCTTGGTAGCAATTCTACTGTATTTTATTGGTTGTAAGCAAAGCACTGAGGTTCAAGGGAAGGAAAAGTAGAAAGGCAAATTCATTGTTGGGGGCTTAGCAAGTTCACATTGCAAAAGAGCCATGCTGCTGCCAGTTTTGGAAAAGTACCACCTGCCGCAGTCTCTGCTCTGGCAACAACAGTTCCCACCCCTCCCTCAAGATCCCCAAAGCCTCATGCTCAAGATATTTAAAGTTTGCTTCGACTCAGAGTCCAAGATCTTGCTATTTAGTTAAGCTCTTGCGCTGATAAGTTTTCTCAGGCCCATTTCTCAGGTACAGCTGCATGAGCACATCTCCTTGCAATTTGAAGACCTGTGTACTAAAGAGACAAGTGGTGTCGTAAGCTCCTTAAAGTGCCTATTATCTGTCTGAAAGGGCTCATGAGAACAATCTGAAATCTTTCTGAGGTTTTTAAGATCACATCATTGGCTTGATCTTTACTCTGAGACTTTGTCTTCCTGACTGCACCCCAGATGTGACCTTTGCACTGAGGACCTTCCTTACTTTGAGAATGCTTTGCTGGCTAGAAAGACTGACTTGAGCCTTCTATAATTCCTCTAAATTTTGCTGGAAAATTGAAGCATTCCTCTTTTTCTAGCCTTATTTTATCACCATTATTAAAATAAACCACTTGTCACTTTTGGCTTTTTGCCAGGAAATCTTCTTAGCCAAATCCTCTTCCCTTTGGTATGTTTTCCATTTTTCTCGTTACAGAAGGTGACAGTGTTGATAAACATTTTGCTACTACTTAGCAAGTTCCCCTTATTTCCACCCTCCAAAAGTAACTTCCTCCTCCAGGCCTTCACTGACAGTCTTCTCAAGGTCCAGACATATTTCACTAACTTCTCAAGGCCATTTGACCTTGAGAGTCGGCATACACAGAGAGATAATGAACAGAAAACTTATAAAAATGGAACTGTGGCCCACAGTCTCCTGCAACCAGCCTATGAAACCAACCCATTATCCACAGTAATCAGCCCAGAAACCCTCCCTGCTGTTAGTAGGGCTTGGAGGAAGCCAGGCTGCTACCTTTAGCAACAATCCAGGAACCAAACAAGACCCACTGTAACAATCAACCCAAAATGACCAGGTTAATAATTAATTAACAGCAGACAGTTTCCCCAATTTTATCCCTGCTTCCAATTTAGGACAAACCAGAGAAAGCCAAATATATATATCCTAACCAAGCACATAGGACATCCCACTTCTAATTAGGCCACCTACAGCTTTCCCAGGCCAGCACTGACCAATCAGGGCACACATAAGTCTTCCCTTCTTTCCCCGATCCCACTCCTCTCCTTGCTTTTGAGTGTCTGCGAAAACTCAAGTGATGGTAGCTGATTCCCTTGCTATAACAAGTTCTGAATAGCTTTCATTGTTCTCATTTTGTTAGTCTTCCTTTATTTCCACAATCTTTTTTTTGTTGTTAACAAATCATGTTTTTATTACCTAATTAATTCAAAGTACAAGAAACTCATTTGGTAAATGGGGAAAATTAAAACATTTCTTTGTATTTATATACATTTTTATTAGGATAAACTTTCTAATGTAACATTTACTAATAGAGTGATGTGAACTAAGATAATACTTCCTTTTTTTAAAATTTTTATTTTTTTAATATATTTTATTGATTATGCTATTACAGATGTTCTATTATCCCCCCTTCATTCCCCTCCACCCTGAACATCCTCTTCCACCCACATTCCCCCCCTTTAGTTCATGTCCATTTGTCTTAAGTTCTTTAGCCTCTACATTTCCCTTACTACTCTTGCCCTCCCCCTGTCTATTTTCTAACTACCATCTATGCTACTTATTCTCTGTACCTTTTCCTCCTCTCTCCTCCTCCCACTCCCATTGCTAACCCTCCATGTGATCTCCTTTTCTGTGGTTCCGTTCCTGTTCTAGCTGTTTGCTTAGTTTCTTCTTGTTTTTGTTTCAGGTGTGGTTGTTAATAATTGTGAGTTTGCTGTCATTTTACTACACCTGTTTTTTATCTTCTTTTTCTTAGATAAGTCCCTTTAACATTTCATACAATAAGGGCTTGGTGATGATGAACTCCTTTAACTTGACCTTATCTGAGAAGCACTTGATCTGCCCTTCCATTCTAAATGAAAGCTTTGCTGGATAGAGCAATCTGGGATGTAGGTCCTTGCCTTTCATGACTTGAAATACTTCTTTCCAGC
>CM052541.1:47475885-47501981 GCA_028533065.1 Trachops cirrhosus | reverse complement strand
TCACCAGGGCGGGGCACCCCAGTTGGTGGGTTGTGAGGCTGTATGTGGGGGCGGGGTCCGGGAAGGAACAATGGCCCTTGCTCTGATCTCTGTAGGACCTCAGACCCTTCCGCCACTTTCCGCAAGCCAACTGGGCCCCTCTGGCACCAATTCCAGTGTGGGTGGGCCTGTGTACCCCACAGGACCTTCCTTCTCAGTCAGTGACCCAAAGCTCTATTTCCTGGTGCTGGGACCCTGAGTTGCGCACATTGTCTTGCTTCACAATGGCCGCCTCGCTGGGTCTGCTGGTTGCCACCCCCTGGTCGGGGGCCACCAGCCACCACTGCCTGTGCGCCCAGGGTCTGCCTGCTGTGGATTTGCACACCGCCCCAGTTGCTCAGCTCTGTGCTCCGGGTCCCTCGCCTGGCCCGACTCCACCCCTCCTACCCCAGTCTGGATGAACATGTCTATTTTTAAATCCTTGAGTGTCTGACCTCCAAACACTTCAATTCTCTGTCAGTTCTGGTTGTTATTTTGTTTCTATATTGCTATTGTCCCTATCTTGGTTGTGGGAGGAGGCACAGTGCGTCTACCTATGCCTCCATCTTGGCCGGAAATCCTATTTCCACAATCTTCTTCCTGCTGCTGTGTCAAAAGCCAGTGATTAATGTTTTTTGTTGTTGTTTTTGTTATGGAAGAATCCCACTTCTAGGCAGCAAATTCTGTTCTGGTTATGTTTCTGCATAAAAACCACCCCAAAACTTAGTGGCATAAAACAACAGTTATCTTATTCTCACAGATCCTGTGGGTCAGGAATTCAGATAGAGCAAACCAGGATGCCTTGCCTGTGCCACACAATGTCTGAGGCCTTGGCCGGAAAACTGGAATAACCGGGGGAGGGGCTCACCTGGAGGCTGCCTCACTCACAGGTACTGATGCCTGGGCTGGGGTCACTTGGAGACTGGGTTCAACTGGGTTTGGTAACCATGGACTCAGGCTTTTCCCAGCATGGTGGCCAGGCTCTGTGAGGGAGTATCCTGGGAGGTGCAGCCAGACAATGAGTGTCTAAGAGAAAGGTGGGAGCTGCAAATCCTTACTGATCTAGCCTTAGAAGTCACATTGGTGCCCTGACTGGTGTGGTTCAGTTGGTTGGGTGTTGTCCCTTGAATCAAAAAGTCACTGGTTCAATTCCTGGTCAAGGCACATGCCAGGGTTTCAGGTTTGGTCTCCAATCAGGGTGCATGCAAGAACCAACCAACCAATGTTTCTCACATCGATGTTTCTCTCCCTCTTTCTCCTTCCCTTCTCTCTAAAAATAAATAAATATTTTTTTTATAAAAAAGAAGTCACATTTGTTGGTGCAAGAGTATCCCTAAGGCTAACCTAGATTCAAGGGGAGGGAATCAGACTCACCTCTTACTGTGAGTGACGAAGTCCCTCTGCACAGGTACACGTGGAATAGCAGATACCATGGCAGCCGCTTCTGGTAACTGTGATTTGCCACTCCAGGCCACCCCCTTCGTGACATCCATCTACTCATTCATTCCTACCTCCCTTATTTTATCTCTGCTTCCCTTCAAAACTAATTTTAGGACACTCCTTTGTAGTAAGAAGATGGGTTGGTGGGCAAGGAAAAAAAACAAAGGAAGTTGGTGGATCTCAGGTGATCATCTAATACAGGTATTCATCCATTCATTCTGTAAGTATTGTTTAAGCATTAAAAATGGATCATGCACTGTGATCAGCTCACGAGACACGAGGTGAGCAAAATTAACACAGGCCCTGTTTTCACGTAGCTAAACCCAGCTGGGGAGGAAGACACTTTAAAAGTTTCATAAATATCTAACTACAAGTACACTAATCTCAAAGTGATATGCATCAGTGGTCTAGGAGCAGTGCAGGAGCTTGTTCCCAGAGAATTAGAGATTTCCCTGAAAAAAAAAAAGTGACTTTTAAGCTATTCATGCAAAGATGAGAAAAAGGTAACTAAACCAGGGTGTTGCAAAGCATGTTACATGAATGACTGGTGGTACAGAGATATATTGTTATTGTCCGTTTTATGTATTTATTTATTTTTTGCAATTTAGGACGTGACAATGGTTTTCCATCTTTGTTAGAAGACAAAGTTTACTTATTAAATAAATGTCTTTACAGTTAGCAAAGCTATCAACTTAAAAAAATAGATGGTAAGTGAAATAATAGGATAGGCACTACACACACAAAAGGCAGACACTGTGTAGGAGATATGCGGATACCTGAAGCTTAGTAAATGCTGGACTTGGTGTGTCAGGGGATGGGGCGGGGAGAGGAGACATGGGAAGTAAAGAGAGCATCATGATGCAAAAGCTCTGAGGTGGAAAAGTAGAGGATCTGAGAAACAGAAAAATGGCCAATATGGCTTGAGCAGAAAGTGCGATGGAGCTGCTTACAGTGAGCCAGGAGGCTTTGATATTGAGACACCTTAGTACAGAACTGAGACCGCCAAAAATCAAAATGGGACATTGCACTTTTTTTTCCCTTAAATACTGTATCTGTGGAAGGTTAGTGCAAAAATCACTGGTATTTGAGTAGTACACTTGTAATAGAATATATTTAGACTATATAGATTGCAGCGATATTAATATTCCCATAGGAAAGTGTTGTTCAGCATATTTTAATTATCCATAAAGCAAGGGGACATCACTGAAGAATTTTGGAAAGGGAATGATAAAACCTAGCTTTTGAGGTTTTAAAAAATTATTTTGTCAATGTAATCCATGCACTAAAAAATGTATGGAAGGACTAACAGTAATAATAAGCAAATGCTGCTTGTCAACCTCTTTCCTGCCCCCAGAGACAACCACTTGAACACTTTTCCGTTTGTATTCTTCTGGTAGTTTCCTTCTTATCTCCAAAAAAAAAGTATATAAAATTAAGTATTTTAAATATATATATATATTTTTAATTGCCACTCTTGATTTACCAAGTTTGGGCATTGTACTGGACACTTTTGTGCCTGCTTAGACTTCCTCAGACTCACCTTTCTCCCTGCCTCTCAGGTTGCCCTGCCTGGGTCATCCCAGTGGCGACTAAGTCTGAGCTTTTGGTTCCACCACAGGAGGTCATCAGGCCACATACCCAGATCCACCAAAGGGCCCAGGTGACACCATGCCTGGGTGTGTAGGAGAGTTCACTCTCCAGACAGTAAATTTTGACCAATGGAACATAGGAGATAAAGGGAGATAGCAGATACATTTTCTCTTTCTTTCTCCTTCTGATGGATTGTTCCAGGCACAATATTTTCAGACAGCCTCTTCAAAGAGGTTCTTTGTGACCAAGTGTCACCTGCTGAGGATCCAATGGCCAGTGCAGTAATTCATCACCTTGTATTTGCTACCAGTCCTTCCCTGCCTGTCTTCCCTTTTCTCTAACTGTTGCAGAGCTGAGATTGTACCTAATAAAGCCTTAAGCTGTGCCTCAGGCTGTTTTCAGGCTAAAACAAGCTAATATTAAATATTGCCTTACGACTTAATATTATCACTCATATCTTTCTCCTGTATTCTTACAGTTAATTCATTGTTCTGAGTTCTGTTATGCTTAAACTTTCAATTTTGTGCTTATAACTACTATTTCCCAGAACCACCAGGGAAAGTACCCCTTAACTCTGATATTTGGCAGGTTGAAGATACTGGTTTTCCTTCCCTTCTTTTCAGTTCTCCTCCCCTTTTACCTGCAAACTTCCACATCATACTTGTACATTCTTAGGGCTGGTAGCACTTATATTCTGTTCTGTATCATGACTATCTTTTATTATTTTCCTAAATGCTGATTCTGACCTTGAAAATCAACATGAAGTGCATATACTACCATAACTATCCTTGAACTATAATGTTTATTGAGGGTTTTCTTTGTTTCAGGCACTGTTCTCTAAGCTCTGGGGATAAAACAATGAACAAAACAGACAGAAATCCTTGCTCTCATGGAGCTTTCATTTCGGTAGGGAGACAAGCAATAAAGATAAACATGGAAAGTGTATGGTATGACAGATAATGAAAAGCACTAAGAAGATAAAGCAAGGAAAGAGAATAGGAGGAGTCAGACCAAAGGGTTGAAACTTAGGTTGTGTGGGCAGGCCAGGCTTCACCGGAGGTAACCTTAAGGGAGTGAGGGTGCGAGGCAGTCATCTGGGCAAAGGGAAATGCAAGTAAAGGTGCTGAGAGGGGAGAGTGCTTACCGTGTTTGAACAAGAGCAAGGAAGCTTATGTAGCTGGAGCAGAGTGACCAAGGCGGAGACTAAGAAGGGACTAGCTAAAGAAAGTGATGGCAAGACATTATATAGGGCCATGTAAGTCCCAGTAAGGACTTAGGCTTTCACTGTAGGAGAGATGGGAAACCTTGAGAGGGTTTAGAGCCAGGGAGTGGCAAGACCTAATGTACATTTTAGCAGGATCACTCTGGATATTGTTGAGAAGAGGCTGAAGGGGGCAAGGAAAGAAGACTAATTAGGAGATTGTTGAATAATCTAAGCATGCGATGATGATAGCTTAAAGCAAAGTGATAGCATGAGGTATATGAGAAGTGGTCAGAATCTGGATATATTTTGAAGATAGGACCAACATGACTGGTGAATGATGGGATATGGGAGAAAAAATGGAATCAAGAATGACGGTAAGTTTATTGCCCTGGAGCACATGTTAGAACAGGGCCGTCACGTGGAGACATGGGGAAACCAGTGGAAAGAACAGGTTTTGAGGTTAAAAAAAATCAGGATTACAGATTCTGATGATTGAGTTGCTGTTTTAGTTATCTATTATTGTATCACAAATCATCCCAAGACTTAGTGGCTTAAAACAATAATTAATTACCGTCGCTCATGGTTTCTCTCTGTTAGGAGTTAGAGAGGGTTCAGCTGAGCAGTTCTTGTCTCTCATGAAAACCTCCCAGTTTAGCACTGAAAGTATTGTGTCCTGGGAAACCCTTCCCAAAGGTGCAAAAAGTTCTGGGTTTCAGTGATGGGTGCAGAATTTGGAGGCTGGGGAGTACAAAACCCGTATAGTGACTAAACAAACAAACCAGGGACCAAAAGCGCTGCTTTTGTGTCAAATGGTTACACCATAGACTATTTGCTTTAGTAGTCACCGTCATTGATTTTCCCCTGACCACTGATGTGAGCAACCGTGATCTGCTATTCACATTAAGGTGTCATCTCTTATTGCGTCACTTTGAGTTACGTTAGGGTGCACTTAAGCATGTGTGGTCATGGCATTAACAGTCCATGTTTGACTTGGACTGTGGATTGACTGTTGTGCTTTGTAGTAACATTATCGTGGCCACCTTGAATTATCAGGATGGATCCCCACCCAAACTCCAGTTTGGATGTTGAAATTGATGCACACACCAAGAGGCTGTGGAAGGTTATGTACTTGTATCATTCAGGTCCATCGGGGAGAGCAGGGCAGGCCTCTATAGCAGGAAAAGGACACAGACTGACTTGGAGTTTTTACTGTGGCAAGAGGACAGGAGGAGGAGTAAGGGTTCCTAGTGTGGGTAGAAGCTTGTGTGGTTTGAGTCTCCTACAGACACCAAAGCAGAGAGCACCCAGGCTTTATTCACAGCTTGCTTTCCTAGATGTAGGGCATTGGGGAGAGGAAAGGGATGAAGCCTGAAGCTGTTGGTAGTCAAACATCAAAAATGGAGTCAGACTGCTTATTACAGAGGTAGTGCTAGGTTAATTTTTAACAATGTGAATATTGTGACAATGTTTTCTAAAAGTTCAAATCATGAAAATGGGAACTGCAATATTACAAACACAACCCAGATATAACTGGAAAAGGAGGCTGAGTGACTGTTACTTGAATGACAGAAGAAAGAACACATACAAATGGATTATGCAGGTATGTAGCCAAACAGAGCATGCTGGACAATGTGCAGAGAACAGTCTGGGGTTGGAGATGGCAGAAAAGAAGATTGTGAAAACACACATGGAAACTGAACCTCACAAGATTCCTAAATCAATCGAAAAATTTTGTTTCCCAAAGACACCAACCTTCGGTTGAAAACAGTGACCACAGAATTATTTTAGGCATACCACACTAACCAACAGACATCATTTTGTCATTCCTGTTATGGTTCTACAGAACTGAGTAATATTACATTTACTGATTTACAGGTTGGAACTAAAAGGTACTGTGGGGAAATTTGGGAACAGATGTGCTGGCCTCTGTATTAGGTGGCTAGGGCCGCCACAACAAAGTACCACAAACCAGATGGCTTAAAACACACAAAATTATTGCCTCACAGTTCTGGAGACTAGAAGTCTGAAATCAAGTTGTCAGCAGGCCCACACTCCCTCTGAGGTTCTAGGGAAAAATCTGTTTCACGCTCTCTCCTAGTTTCTGGTGGCTCTGGCAATCATTGTTATTTTTTATTAATATAGGTAATATCTATTAAATTAGCACTACTGTATTTATGTTGCTTTTAAATATCTTATATTTACATATCTTAAAATATACAACGACATAGCCAACAAAATTTAAACATCTAATATAGAGTTTAAAAAGTGATAAGATAAATTGCTATATCAAAGGACAAGAAGAAAATTATTTGTTTGTTTGTTTGTTTATAGAGAGAGGGGAAGGGGGAGAGAGAGAGAGAGAAACATCAATGTGTGGTTGCCTCTCATGTGCCTCTTCTGGGGTCCTGGCCTGCAACCCAGGCATCTGGCATGACTGGGAATTGAACTAGTGACCCTTTGGTTCCCAGGCTGGCAATCAATCCACTGAGCCACACCAGCCAGGGTGAAAATTATTATTGTTATATTTTCTCATGCATGTTATTTGCTTAATTAGTCCTACTATTAATGACTTCTAGTTGCCATTGTTAATTTCCTATTGTTTACTTAAATAATAGTATTATATTTATGCGATATATTGACCTTTGGCATTCTGATTTTGAGAATAACCATACAGATTTAAAATAAAAATTAGAAATAACTTCATTAATTTTAGTAGACAATATATAATCATATTTTTCTGTTTATTTAATGAAATTGAAATAGATAGCTGAAAAACTAATTTGAAGCTAGCAACTACATTTTTAATAGGAGGTAAACAATATTAAACATTTTATAAGATAAGGATTAACTATAATTGAAATATTTTATGATATTATCTAATATTGGGTTAGCCAAAGTCCATTTATTTTTTTTCATAAAATAAAAGAAAAATTTTTCATTTTCACCAATAACTTTATTGATTTGGATATTTTGAGTATGCTGGCTATCTTCCACTTCGTTTCTAGTGGGTAGAGGCCAGGGGTGCTGCTGAACATCTTCCAATGCATAAGACAGCCCCACAGCAAAGAATTATTTGGCCAAAATGTCAATAGTACCAAGAAACTTTGCAAGCCACTTTTGACATATTCAATCAGTCACAGCACCTTCTCCATACACTGCACAAATCATTTTTTGTATCTCAGTTGTGTTTTTACCTTTCTTGAAATAATAAAGCATAATACACTAAAAATGTTGCATATTTCCTTCCATCTTCAATACTAAAATGGCTGCACAAAAATTCACCAATTTTGATAATTTTTCTTAAATGCATGTTGATATGATAGCTGTCACAATACAATCTAACAAAATTTTTGAAATGAAGTTAAAGACAACTAAGCACTATTAGAACCATGGAATGGAAAAAACTAAACAAACTTTTTGGCCAGCCCAATAACATAGGTAGACTAGATTATTTAATAATGTACACCCAATCTGAAAAAAAACACATAAAAATTTTATCTGTAACTTTTATCTGATGTATCTTTTAAAAATTAGTCCCTAAAAAGGATCATTGTTACTAACTTACACTGATTTGCTGTTCACATTTTTTTCTTTCTAGTTAATAACATGGCCCTAAAGATAAATACTGAGAATAGCTTAAAAAAAAAGAAATCTCATGTTCCTGTTTAAGTGAATTTAGGAAGTTATTTTTAGCATTCGATATTTTTCCACCAGTCCTCTTTGGTCTCCTGGATTCTGCCCAGGAATGCTCAATGTTCTTGACAACAGTCTGGAGACAGAGGAGGCTGGGTCTTTCAACAAAAACGTCATTACTTCCACCACCTCACTCTACAATGTATCACAACTGAAAACATTTCAGTGTGGGTCAAAACCCCCTATTTCTAGTGCTGGTTTTACTTTCACTGAAATATACTTAGAGCAGAGAAGAAACCCAAAATATATCTTGATCCATCACAAAGAGCAACTGCCCTTTGGCTTGGCCCGTGAGGTTCTTACATCATGGGGGTCACCTCTGGATTTGAAGTGGGTGAGAGGTATGCTTTTCTTTTATAAAGTGTGAGAAGATGCAGGGAAGTTTTAGAAAAGAGTCCATACAGATGTGAGGATCTGGTAGCTGGTTCCCTTCAGCAATTTCTTTGGAATGTAACCCCCATTTAAAGACCACTGGCAAGAGACCACAGGAGAGAGGGAGAGCAGGTGGACCAAGGACACATGGTTCAGTAATACACTGATGACCCCCTTGGGGTTAACCATAATGAATTTAAAATGGAAGTAGTCACTTGTTTTCCATTAGTCACAGCCTGCTGGGCTGATACGGGCAGGAAGAAGGTGGAGAACTGGATTTAACCAGGGTTGTGGATTTAACCAAGCAAGTGGTTTTAAGAATTTAAATATGAGAAAGAAAAGAAACATAGTAATAGTGCACTACTAGATTCTAGAGCAATGCACTTTTACATATATTTTAGCTCCTGACTCATCATACTCTCCAAGTAAGTGTGGTGTGAAGGTCACTGCTCCACTCCCATCCTTTCTGTTGTAGATTTAGACCTTTTTCATTCTTGTATTATCTTAAAAGGTATTGAGAGGATGAGGTGATAAATATATGTGCCCAGTTTGTCATCTTGAGCAAAAAATCCTTAAATTGCAGTTTAAAAGATAATACCTGCTCTTTGAGATGGAATTTGGTGAGGAGGCAAGAGTGGATGTACTCGTTTTAGGAAAGAGTTGCTGTAATCCAAGGAAAGGGTGCTGGTTGGTTGGTATAAAGTGGTGGAAATGGAAATGGGAAAAAGCACATGGTGTGGAGAGTTATTCAGGACTTATAATGACCTCACGGGGTTATGGAATGAAGATGGGGAATAAAGAAGAGAGATTTGTTCAGTCTTCTTGTCAAAGGTTGTATTCACTAAGATAGGGAACACTGAAACAGGATGACAATTCTGGTGGAGGGTCATTAATGCATTTGTAGAGCTATTGAGCTTGAAGTGTCATCGACATATCCAAGCAGGAGGTCAAGGAGGCATGTGCTGTCTGAGTTTAGAGGTGAGGTCTGAGAAGGAGACATGTTAGGGAGTCATTGATAGTATATCAATGGACAATGAGCCAAAAGAATGGATGGAATCTGTTAGGAAATGAATACAGAATAAGAAGCGAAGGAGGTAGTAATACAAGATATAGTAAAAAAAAAAAGGGCACATATTTCTCTCATCCTGGTTTACATGATTTTGTCTCTCATTAAGAGGTGGAGTTTCTTTCTCCCACCTCTTAAGTCTGGACCAGACTTGTGGCTTGCTTTGACCAACAGAATATGGTAAAAGTAACATTGTGGGAATCTGAGCCTAGATATCAAGAGGCCTTGGAGCTCTGCTCTTGCCCATGAGACTGTGTTAAGAAGCCTAGATTAGCCTTCTTGAAGGTAAGTGCCAATGAGAAGGACAGCCATCACTAAGCACTGTACTTATGGGTAAGGTCATTTTAGATCATCCAGGCATCAGTTTATCATCAGATAACTGTAGCTGCCTGAGCAACCATATGCAAGAGCAGCAGGAACCCCTCAGCCAAGCCAAATTCAACTTGCTGAGCATCAGAATCATGAACAAATAAACTACTTGCTATTGTTAAGCCACTAAGTTTTGACATGCAGCAATAGACCACTGATATAGAAGCCCAGGGAAGAGTCTTAAGAAACTGCAATATTTAAATATTGGGTAAGAAACAAGCTAGCAAGGTAGAAAAAAAAGAAAGGAAGGAAGGGAGAGAGGAAGGAAGGAAGGGGGAAGGGAGGGAGGGAGGGGGAGAGAGAGAGAGAAAGTGATAGCCAGAGAGCGAGAGAGGAAGAAAATCAGAAAGGTATAGTGTCACAGCAACAAGGAATTGACCCACAGAAATTGGGGAGTGTTTCATGAATGTAAGAATGCCAACGGCGTCAAATATGGCTAAAAGGTTAAATGAGATGGGATGAGAAATTCCTGTTGGATTTAATGACATGAAGGTATGGTCACAGTGACATTTGGGGCAAAGGGAAAATTGATAAGCTCAGTCTTAGACAGTTTGATATACCTGCAGAGTATCTAAGGACGTGTGTCTGTCCAGCAGTAGTTAGATTACACAAACCTGAAGCTCAGTGTAAAGTTTAACCCCAGTGGGCATATTGGTGATAAAGTGTGGATGTGACCCCAGGAAGACCATGTTAAGTGGGATGGCAAGGGTATCTTGGGGTGCACCAAGATTTTAGAAGGTGGGCATAAGCAGACACTCCACAAAGAAGCCCATGAATTAGAACTGGGAGAAAGAAGTGCACAAAAGCTTTAAAAAAAAGTGTTTCAAAAAGGGGTAAAAAGTCTATGTATGGTGCCAGATGGGTACTAGACTTATCAAGAGAATCACTTCATAAGAAATAAAGTTCACTATGGTGCGCACCTGAAATCAATATAGTCTTGAATGCCACCTGTAAATAAAAAAAAAAAAAGGGTTGGGAGTAAGAAGTCTGTCAAAGGCAGCAGAGAGCTTAGTAAGGCAAGAACCAGAAAGTCCTCCCATTGAATCTGACAGCATTTGCCAGGGACAATGTGTTGGCGGCACCTTTGCAGAGCCAGCAGAGCCGTGCTGAGCAATGACTGAGAACTGGAATATGGGTGCCGGCGTGCACAGAGAATCCTTGCAGAAAAGAGAAGGAGGGCACTTTCTACTGCCAAGTATTTTAGGTATTTTTATTGATTTTGTTTTGTTTTAAGGCTATGTGACTTAAGGCTTGTTTAGTAATTGAGGGAAAAGAGGTAGTAAAAGAAAACCAAAAAGAAAAAATAAGAGGGTTATATTCTCATGGGATATTTTTTCCTAACATTTTCTTTTCCAACTTCCATGAAAAATCCTTCTACTTGTATTCAATTTTTTTCATTATGACCTTTCACCTCGATATATAGTTGGTTAAAATTCCCAGAGTTGTTTGCTCTTTCCATTACAATTTTAGGTTAGCTGATTCCCGATTAGGTTGGAGACTGACAGGGCGTTTTCCTCACCTGGAGCTAGCTTCAAATCACAGAGGAGGTATCTAGGAGGTTTCCAAATGACCCTAGGAAAAGAAGTGAAATTTTCTGGCCAAATAAATTTGAGAAAGGCTATGCATTTAAAATCTCCCTCTGAGGGGAGAGGGGAGGGAATTTCAGGGGAGAAGGGAAGGGTTTACAGGAACAAACATAGAGGACACATGGACAAAACTAGAGGGGTTGGAAAGGGGAGGGGGGAGGGGAGGGATGGGTGGGTGGGCTGGAATGGGAATAAAGGATAGAAACTGTACTGAATAAACTAAAATAAAAAAAAATAAAATCTCCCTCTGAGAGACTGACCAAGTACATTAGCATATTAAAGCCTCTGAGAGTTCCCAGTTAAACAACAACAAAACTCTGTTTAAAAGTTTACAAACTCATTTCCTCCCCAGGATGCATTTTTTCTCTGCATGTTATTAACATTCCAGAAGAATTTCCCCTTAACACCAGTTTAGGAAACCCTGCTGCAGCAAATTGATTCTACCTATGTTGTGTGGGCTGTTAGGTTTTAAATAGAGAGTTCTCCATCTTACCGCTAGATTCAGGATTCATGTTACTTCCGGGACTTGGAGCCCTCCCTACACAGTGAAGAATAATGGGGACCACCAATTACCTTGGGGACCACCAATTACCTTGGGGACCTCTTTATAACACTAGGACCAGAACAATTAACACAAAATGAGGATAAAGATGGTTGAGGAGAGGTCAGCAAAAAAAAAAACTGCATCTTTAATTAAGGCTAACAAAAATCCCTGCTTTGTGAAAGGAATGGTAATTTATTCCTTCCTGGAAGGATGTGAGTTCAAGACAGGATCAAAATATCTCCTTACACGTCTGGAGGAAGCAGTCAACTAAACCACAGACACTTTAACAAGATAATTGGGGATGGCAACATTTTTGAAGTTCTGATAACAGAATCATGAGGCAACGCCCATGGAAATGGGTGACCTACATTACGGGTTGAAGGAAAACTGGGGAGCAAAATATGTCACGGCGGCGGTGTGCTGCCTCCAGCACTACTCAGAGGACAACGGGAGCCAGGCCGGTCCCGGCAGAACCCTGATGGGGTCTAGCCTGAACTGACAGCCAACCTTTCCCTTCCTATCATATTAAAGGTACAACCAATTTTTTTTTAAAGACTGCCATTTCGTGTATAAGACAATCATCATTTATGGGAGGCCTAATATAACAGCGTTTTGGTTACAGGCTCCCTCTACTGTCTCTGAAATAATGAACAAACACTTTATGGTACTCTGCTGACTAGATTCCAGAATTTATGAAAGTCAAAGAAAACACAACCGTGTGTAATAATAAAAGAATTGTTAGTATAATAATCAGGAAGTTCAATATTTGGAGAAAGTTGAAAAATCATAAACTAGTTAATGATATATAGATAGAACCACATGAAGTTGTTATTTGACTATTTTTAATCCACAAATGACAATTTTTATGGTTCAACCTTATATATAAACACTTAATTGTCAAACAATAATAGGAAGGGTGTATATTGGGAGTAGTTATTACTTTTAATAAATAATCTTTATTATGAAATTCCCTAAATACACTGGTTAATTTAAATGATGTTTCTTGACCAAAATTATCAGTACCATATAGGAATGTGCATATTATAACTTGGGTTTGAAAGTTAAAAAGTGTGAAGATACAAAATGTTTCACACAGGAAGGCAAATGAAAAAAGTGTAGAAAAGCCATATGTTTACAAGAGGAAAGCTAGAAATAAAATAGTTGACATTTTAACTCTGAGTGAGAGGAGGAAGTAGGGCAATTTGCATAGACTTCAAACAATCTCACACTATTGAGAAAACCTGCAAATCCTGGAAAGAATTAGAGATAAAAGCCAAAGTCAATACACTTCAAGCACCCTTGATGTTTCACAGTCACTAAAGGAGAAAGCATCTTCTGGGTAAGTTCACACTTTGCACAAAATAAATATTAAGTCTGTTGGCAATTTTCCAAAAGTTAATATTTTACAGTTCAGAATTTTATTTAAGTTTGCCTTTGAACCAGAAAAAAAAATCCTTTTTTGAAGTTGTTGTCATAGTCCCAGGAATTCAGTCTAAGAATGAAAGATGCCATCAAAAATTTATTTACAAAGATGTTCATCAAAACCTTATATTTACAGTTACTGTTCACCACTTAAGTCTTATTCTTAGCACCTAGTCATTCTAGCACCTACTATGCAGTAAGAACTCAATAAATATTCTTGAAAGAATGAATTATGGGAGAAAACTTGGAACTTTCCATATTGGTGACTGCTTGAATGATTATGAGTAAATTATGGTTTACATGTATTACATATGACCATTAAAATGTTTTGAAGACTTTTTAAACACATTGGGGAAATGTTAAGACATTAGAGATAACGTTAAGAAAAAAGGCATAATAACAATGTGTATATCTAATATGAATCTTACAAGTATATGTGGACACAAAAAGGGTAAAATTATCAATTATGGTTTTTATTTTTTCTGTTTCTCTGTGTTGCAAATTGTCTATCATAAATATGTACTTTTATAATCAGAACACTAAATGTTATTTAAACATTTTTATGATGCTCTCTCAGATATGTAATAAAAATTTATCCATTAAAAACTGTGGAGTTTAATAAAAGGTAATTATAGGGTAATTCAATATTTGTATAAGAGTGTTTGGCTTTTCCCTATCATTTTGTTAGAACAAGCCCTCACTAGATATATACTTTCTGTAATTTATCCAGTGGCCTGAATGCAAGAGCCAGAGCTAAATTGTACTCTACTTTTGGGTATTACATCAACAACTTCTGTATAAAAGTTAGAGATTAGTGAATTATTTCCAAAGTTATACAAAGATGAGATGTGTTTTCTCTTCAATGAGAAATAAAATAACCATCATGCATTGAAATAGGCACTGAGACAGGCACTTTACCTAAATGATCTTTTATCCTTACAGCTACCCTTTATTCATATACATAATATTATAGTAGAAATAGTAAGAATAGCTAAGTTATTGATCAAGTGTCATGTTCCAGGGTCTGTGTCGGGGGCTTATTTTCTCTCATTTCATGTTTTGAGCTATCCAGGGAGGTAGTATATATTACCCCCACTTTGCACTTGAAGACCCTGAGGCCCAAAGTGGAAGCCTGATCTAACCACCCTCCATGTGGAGAAAATATTTTTATGCTCGAAGGTCATTAAACCATTTTTACCCTTTTTTTCAAGAACAAAAAATAAACACTGAAAACACTGCATTCTACAAATGGACTTGATCTTCTGTTGGGAGGAAGAGAGGTAGGAAGAAGAAGCTTAATCAGTTAGAGCTGGGTTTTCTTACTTTCCTTGGAGTAGGACAATGGGAATAGCCAATCAGACATAACCCATTCATCAGTACAAAGCAAATTACATCAAAACAAATGTTTTTTAAAATATTGGTCATAAAATATAATGAATTTCCCCTTGCTTTATTTGAATGAAAAATCTGCAAACTTCCGACATCAGCTATATAAGGGTGTTCTTATAATAGAGGAAGAGATAGTGGTTTACTATGTCCTTACCAAACGAGAGATGTATTTTTCAATGACTTCATTGAGTTCTTTACAAAACTTCCATTCTGGCTTTATTCTTTTGCCTTCTTCCTTCCATCAAGGTTCCAAGGAGATTTAGAGTGAATGTGGGGAGATGACTAAGAAAACGTAAAAATAACTGAGCCTTAGCAAGGCAGCTCGGTTGGTTAGTGTCGACTGGAAACACCAGGGTTGAGGATTTGATCCCGGGTCAGGGCACGACACATCCATGTTTCTGTTTCTCTCTTTCTCTTTCTCTCTGTCTCTTTCTCTCTCTCTTTCTCTTTCTCTCTCTCTCTCCCTACTCAATTAAAAATATAAAAATTAAAAAAATTGAATAGCAAGAATCTTTGCATACTTTTGGTTCCTGAAATGGTCCAACTGGTTCTATTTTAATAGTACTATTAATAAGAAATTAAAAATTGCCACTTATTAAGCATCTTCTACGTGTCAGAGCTTTATACATTTCATGTCATTTGTAGCCTACAACCGTCTACCAAGGTACCTATTCCCAGCGGGTACCTAAGCCCAAAGGTTAAATAGCAATTATAACTCATATCAGGGCTACTCAATGAAATCGAATCCA
This sequence comes from Trachops cirrhosus, assembly GCA_028533065.1. Classification (NCBI taxonomy): domain Eukaryota; kingdom Metazoa; phylum Chordata; class Mammalia; order Chiroptera; family Phyllostomidae; genus Trachops; species Trachops cirrhosus. The sequence goes on along the minus strand of CM052541.1, from coordinate 47,486,539 downwards.
GATTTGATTCCAACAAACCCCACTTCCTTCGAAACACGTTGCCTAGCAACAAATCGATCCTAGTAACTTCCCCCAACCAAGTGGAGAAAAATAGCCAATTCCTTCCTAGAAGCCAACCTTGACAGGCAGTTAGAATTTTCTAGTAGGTATTCTTCCCCACCCCCTTCTGTGACCAAAACAGTGATTTAAGCAGTATAACCTTCCATTGGCCAACGTCGATTTCACCCGGGACTTGGCCCGGGCTCGTGACAGAGGAGAATACCTGGTTCTAATCCCTCCAATCTAATTTCTGGGGAAACTGGCATCCAGAGATTTCCCAAGAAACCTATAATCTTCTTAGGGCGACCTCAGGTTGAGGGACCAAGTCCTGCAGGGGACATTTGTTCATTCACATTCAGGAACAACCCTCTCTCCCAAATCAAGGCTTCTCCTGTGACTCACAAGTTTAAAACACTAACGAGGCCCCCCTACCCTTTTCTCTCTCCCTGCCAAGAACTGGACCAGGTATGGACAAAGATATTTCAATCCCCCTCCCTTCTGCTCTTCTCAAAGTAACCCGTGCGCTTGCGGACTTGCGTCCGAAGGCCTATGCACCCAATTCGCTGCGCCGCGAGACCCCTGAAACCGCGGGGCTCTCTCGGACCCTGGTCGCGAGTCTGGAACCGGCTGAGACACTCCGAGCGTACTCCGCCCCTGCCCCACAGTCGCCCAGCCCCTCAGCTCAAGCTCGAGCTCTCCCCGCCCCGCCCCCTCAGGCTCACTACTCCAGCCGTTCCCCGGCCCGCCCCGCCCCGCCCCCTCCGCCTCGCGCCCTCCAGCGCTCTTCAGGCGTGGCCCGCCCCCTCCACGCCCCTCAGTTCCGTGAGCTCGCTCCACCTCAGCCCCGCCCCTTCCGCCGCTTACCGCCCCGGCTCCCGGAGCTCCAGCAGCAAGCGGTATCGTCTCCATGGCGACACTCTTTGCACCGTAAGCCGACCGAAACGCCAGCTAAACGCCTGGCCTTCGCTAAGTGCCGTTCAGATGATCTGTATGAGAAGGCCACGAGCGGGTAAGAGGGGCCGCGGCGACTGCGGGTCTCCCTCTCCCCATCCCTGCGTGCAGCTGGACTCATCTCTCACCTCAGACCACCCAGGCCCAGCGCCTGAACCCGGAGACTTCTCTGGGCCCTACAGGTTTGGGCTCTAGGGCCTCACGGCTGCCGAGGCAGCGAGAGAGAAGGTAGGATCCGCGTGACTGGAAGTGCACCTCGCACTTGGTTTCCTCCTCTGGCTGTAGTTGGGAACAGAGAAAGGATATTAGTGTCTGCGTGAGTTTGCGTGATAACGGGACAATTCTGATGGGCTAGACACGCCACAGGCCCCGACCTACGGATTCCCACGTGCCAACTCCTCTCTGCGCCCCCTCAAGTGAAAATTGCCACATTCTATCCGAGGGCTTCCACTACTTCCCTCGGTCCTTGCCCCACTCCCTCCACTTTAACATTTCTTTTCCTTTTCTTTCCTTTTCTCCTTTTTTCAAAACAGTTTAATGGCCAATAGGAGCAAGCATTCTTTGGCTATAGTTAAGACATCGTTACTCTCTGCCAGGGGTGTCCAACCCTGGGCCGCAGGGCCAAATGCAGCCCAGGATGGCTATGAACGCAGTCCAACACAAAATCTTGAATTTACTTAAAACATTGAGATTTTTTGTGATTACATTTCACAAAGTATTTAATGTGTGGCCCACAGACACCAAAAAGTTGGACACTCCTGCTTGACACAACTTGCTCAGCCATAAAAAAATTTCAGTGGAGTTTGGACAAATTATTTAACCTCTGCGGGCTTTATTTTCATCCTTTTGTAAAATGAGGGGCTTGGACAACGTATCCCTTGTAAGGTTCAGTCTTCAGCCTTGAGATGACCTGAGATTTCTAAAGTCCTAGTGTGGTCTTGAGACTGACTACTTTACCCTGCTTTAATAGCATTTAAACTAACTCATGGCATAATTATAAACTTGTCGTTTGACTTTCTAGAGGGCATAGGTGAACTGAATCGTTCTTGCCCCAAGAGACCCCTGGAAGTTATTTTTTTTTAAATAAATCTGAAAAAGACACTGAGAATTTTTTTTAATTTGTTTCTTTCTCCTGAGAACCAAATACAATGTTCCCCAAATGAGTGTTAATTTTTTAATTTTAATTTTTTGCTAATTGAAGTTTTTCTTTTAATCTCAGGAAAACAACAACATAGCTCTTTAAGTATTAAGAGTTTACCACAGCTGAATTCTAGTGCCTTTGTAGGAATTCCACTGCCCACTCCAGAATTCCAGAGCTTCCTACTACCACCTTGGAGCTAAACCTCGTTTTTTTCCTCTTCCTGTGCCCCATCCGATCTCATTGTGCATTTAGATCTGGTCTCCTTAAGTCAGAGTTTACCTTCAGCACTTTCCCAGCTAGGCTGTAGGTAATAATAATACTAATAGGAAGAGGACGAGTTGTAATAATTATAATTGTAGTAGAAGATAGGTGCTACTATTATTGCTTATTAGTTATTTATATTAACCCTCACAATAACTCAATGAGATAGGTGGTATTTTTATATTCATTTTATAGTTAAGGAAAGTGAATCATAGAGAGGTTAAGGAATTTGCTCAAGGTCACAGTTTGCTGGGATTTGAACATAGGCAATCTGATTTCAGAGTCTGGTCACTATCTTATGTTGTAAAGGAAATATACAAAGTTTATATGTAGCTACTTTTAATAAGAATGTAAGTGATAGACGATCACTGAAGTCATTTTATACACATTTAACTGTGCAATGAAATATTGCCCCCATGTCCCTTCATGTTTCCCCATTGTCTTTCTCTCTGATGGAGATGGTGCTTAGTCAACTCCGTCTCTCCTTCTAACCACACTTGTAGGGCCTGAGTGTATAGCTGGTTATTTAGTAATGCATTCTTCACCTGTTAGAATACAAGATAGCTTATAAAAGCAAATAGCACAAAAGGATAAAATAATTTGTAAGTGGGATGAAGAAAAAAAGTCTTCCAACATTACAAGAAAAACAAGAATTTTGTGAAATCTGATTTTAAATGTTGGTGACTCATTTTATAAAAGTTTCTATTTGAAACCTGTAGAACCCAAGTAAAACCCATTTGGCTCTAATAACTGCTGGTTAGCGAACACTTACTTAGAGAATGGAAGGTACGAGATATTTTACATTCTTTTTTTGCTACTGAGTCTTTATTGTCCAGTGTGCATATCTCATATTGAACACATTTCAAGTGCTCTAGAGCCACTTATGGCCAGTGGTTACCATATTGGACAGTGAAGCTCTAGTTTAATACGATCTTTTCCTTTGCTTTCTTGTTTCTTTCCTTCCCGGTCCATTCATTCAACACATTTATTGAGCACCAGATTATGACATGGAGTGCACTAGATACTAGAGATTTTTTGTAATGGTAACTTGAGTTTATCTGTTTTTATAGCCAAAAACAAAACAAAAAAACCCCACCTATCTAAACTAATTAGGCTCTAGACTGGGGTTTTTGATTTTTGAGAGTCAACTTTTCCTTAAAGGCTGGCACTACATCACATACAACTCAAGCATTGCTGGGAGTTTTGCACCATGTAGAAAACCTGTCTGCAGTGAGAGAGAGAGAATAAGGCCCACGTGCAGGGAGAAGCTGAAATGAACAAGGGAAAGTGCCAACCCCACCCCCTCCTCACTTGAACACAGCTGTATCCACTGTGTCTTGAATTCCACACAGCTTGGATATTCAACTCTTGAATTCTATGAGCCAACCCTTTTTTATTTTTTTGCCTAAACCAGGGGTGTCAAACTCATTTTCACCAGTGGCCACATCAGCCTCGCAGTTGCCTTCAAAGGTCCGTATGTAATTTTAGGGCTGTATAAATGTAACTACTCCTTAACTGTTAATTGAGAGTTCAGTGCTGCTGCCGGGTAGAAACAAGGTGCCAGGCGGGATAAAACAAGGTGGAGGGCCGGATTTCGCCCGTGAGCCTTGTGTTTGCCACCTGTGGCCTAAACTGACTGGAGTATGGTGCCTGTAACTTGAAAACAAAGGTCGACACTAATTTAGCTAAAAAGACAAGAACCAAGACCTTTCTTTTAGAAATGAGCTCTTATATTCTGTCTTAGGTTTACCCTTCAAAAAATTTCAAAGGCTTGGTTTGCTTTCCATCACCTACTGATTAAAGCCAAACATCCTTAGCACTTGGTAATTAATGACTTTTAAAATTTGCTTCCACATACATTCCGATTGCATTTAATTGCCATTCTCTAATACAATACTGGACTTCTCTTCCCTGTTTGTTGACTATTGGTCTTGACTTGGTTAAGTAAATGTCAGCTTCATCATGAAACCTGATTCAGTCTTTCTTCTCATAGCACATAGAATTCACCACTTTTCTCTCAGTGCTCCCTCAGGCTATCTTAATTCTAATACGTAGCTCTTATTACATGGTATCAGGTATGTTAGCCTCTTTTGGTTTTAAGGAGTAGGAATCATATTTATCAAGGTCTCTTTTGGCTTGAAATGTCAAAAATCAACTCCAGTTTATTTTAGCAAAAAGAGAAGTTAATTGGCTCATCATAAAGGCAGAGATTGAGCTGGAAAAAAGGACTCAAACATCATCTGTCCCATCTGTTTCTGCCTCTCTCTCTCCCTCTCTCTCTCTCACACACACACACATCTTGTCATCTCTCATCCTTGATTCTTTTGTTGTATATTCTGCTTCACTCTCAGGCCACTTTTTTTCTCCCGAAGGCTAGCACCATGGTTACTGGCAGCTCTAGACTCATATTCTTTTTTTAAAAAATACATTTTATTTATTATAATATTACAGTTGTCTCAATTTTTCCCCTTTTGCCCCCTCCATCCAGTACCCACCATTCCCTCCAACAATCCCCCCTTAGTTCATGTCCATGGTCATGCATATAAGTTCTTTGGCTTCTCCATTTCCTATACTATTCTTAACATCTCCCTATCTATTCTGTAACTACTGATTTGTACTTCTTTTTTTTATTTTATTTTAATAGTTGTTCAAGTACAGTTTTGTGTCCTTTACTCCCATCCCAGCCCACCCACCCATGATTTGTACTTCTTAATCCCTACATTTTCCCCCCGTCCTCCCTCGTCTCCCTCCCAACTGATAACCCTCCAAATGATCTCCATATTTATGATTCTATTCCTGTTCTGCTTGTTTGCTAGTTCGCTTTTTAGATTCAATTGTTGATAGTTGTGAATTTATTGCCATTTTAATATTCATAGTTTTGGTCTTCTTTTTCTTAAATAAGTCCCCATTATTATATTTCATATAATAATGGCTTGGTGATGATGAAATTCCTTTAGCTTTACCTTGCTGGGAAACATTACCTGCCCTTCGATTCTAAATGATAGTTTTGCTGGATGGAGTTATTTAGGTTGTAGGTCCTTGCTTTTCATTACTTTGAATACTTCTTGCCAGTCCCATCTAGCCTGCAAAGTTTCTTTTGAGAAATCAGCTAATAGTCTTACAGGTAACTATCTGCTTTGCTTTTGATGCTTTTGTTTCTCTCTTTATCTTTAACCTTCAGCATTTTAATTATAATGTGTCTTGTGGCCTGCTTTGCATCCATCTTGTTTGGGACTCCGTGTTTCCTGGACTTTTATATTTATTTCCTTCACCAAATTAGGGGAGTTTTCTTTTATTATTTTTTCAAATAAGTTTTCGATTTCTTGCTCTTTCTGTTCTCCTTCTGGCACCCCTGTGATTTGATTGTTAGTACATTTGAAGTTGTTCCAGAGTCTCCTTAGCCTATCCTTGGTTTTTTGGATTCTTTTCTCTTCTTGTTCTTCTGATTGTTTGTAATCTTCCTGGGGTTCCAAATCATTGATTTAATTCTCAGCTTCATCTGCTCCACCATTAATTCCCTGTAAATTTTTCTTTATTTCACATAGTATAACCTACATTTCTGCCAGGGTCTTTTTTATGCTGTTGAAATATCCAGTGAGTTCCTTGAGTGTCCTAGTAACCGGTGTTTTGGACTCTGCCTCTGATAGATCACTTATCTCCATTTTGTTTAGTTCTTTTTCTGAAGTGTTGTTCTGTTCTTTCATTTAGGCCATGTTTCTTTGTCTCCTCATTTTGGCAGCCTCCCTGTGTTTGTTTCTATGTATTAGGTAGAGCTGCTTTGACTCCCTGTCTTAGTAGCTTGGCCTGTTGTAGAAAAGAGCACTTGTAAGTTGGATGGGGCAGAGCCTTAGGTAATCTCCAGGGCAGGCAACCCGTTTGAACCAGGTTGATGGAGTCTCAGATATGATGTCACACTCAGTGGCTCGATGTGGGGGAGGGCTCAGAAAGAGGACAGTGGTCACTGCCTGGACTCTGGAGTTTTGTCCTGGAGACAGCTATCCCCCCAGCACTCACCCTGATGCCAGATCCTTCTGTTTCTTCTCATATGCTACTGGTGCCCTTCCAGCTACTGCCTTGGTGTTGGAGCGCAGAGGGAGTGAGTCTATATAAGTCCTAAGACTGTTGCAGGCCCTTAAGAGGTGACATCTGGGAATCCCACAGGTTCTTTTGCCACTGCAACCCCCACTGATTTTTTACAGCCAGAAGTTATGGGGACTTAGCTTTCTGGCACTGGAACCCTGGCCCGGGTGGTCTGGTACAGGGCTGCAATCCCTCGATCCCTCCCAACTTTCATCTACCACACGTGGGCGTGGGACCACCTGTTCCACATCCCCAGCTCTCCACCCCTCCTACCTGTCTTGATGAATGTGACTTCTTTAATTCCTTGGTTGTCCAACTTCCATACAGCTTGGTTTTCGGATGATTCTGGGTGATAGTTGTTTTGTAATTTAGTTGTAATTTTTGCTGAGCTTTTGCGAGGAGGTGACCGTGTTCACCTACACCTCCATCCTAGACTCATATTCTTCAACCTCTATGATAATTCCGCTCAGAGAAGTCTCAGAGAAAGGTTGTGATGGGCTTAGCTTGTACACAGGCTCACCTCTTTGTCCAGTCACTGTGTTAGCTTATGAATTGCTGTGATTGCTGCCTTAGGACAGTACTACTCTTGTGTTCAGGTGGGCTGGATCTTTTAACCACATTAGGAAAAAGGAGCTGTCAGTAGACAATACCTTATTATAGAGGTACTTACAGAAATTAAACCTGGAATAATATGGCAAACCTGGAGAAGAGGCCTCAAGCTTGATTCTGGAACTGGGAAGTTGTTCAGGGACAGCTCAGATGATTATAGACTCTCTCCTTTTCTATCTCCAATTCTGCCTCCACTGCCTGTAGACTCTCCTTGGTTATGTCCAGTCCATGAACTTAAAAGAAGGGATTTGATTGATCCTGTCTGGGTAGTGTGGAAAAGTACATTGGAGATTCTTAGAGGAAAAGATTTAGTATAGTACTCTGAAGCTTGGTCTGTCCCATATATGTAGGGACTTAGTACCTCTTTCCCCTCTAAAATTATGAGCTTCTCAGATCTCCAGTGGCACAATTAGTTAGTGTGCAGTACTTACAAAATTATGAGCTTTTCTTGTATCCCCAGGGCTTATCACAGGGATATATGATATATAGCAGGTGCTCATCAAATGTTTGTGTCAAATAGACATTGAATATTACTTGAAAATTGAGAACTATCATTACTGTTGTTCCCATTACCACTGGAACTGTTGAAAGTTATCAGGGGAGACCACCCACGTTCCAAAAGCCAGACGCTTTTGCGCATCTTGGGTGCACTTGGTAGAAACTCAGAAGGCTTACTAAATGAATGTTGTGATGTTAACATTAACCATAACCAATAGTAATGAATATACAAGGTGTGCACCTGTGTGCTGTTCTTTCTGGATACCATGACCCCAATTTGAACAGGTACCACTGGGTGGAGGAAAGAATTGAAGCAGCACCTGGCCAACATAGAGCTCACATGCCTGTAAGAGATGGGTAAACATAGAGATACAAATGATGTTGCAAAATTTAAATTGTATTTTTAAAATAGATAATACAATTTTGTTCAAAGTTTAAGAGGTGCAAATGCTCATAAAGTAAAAACCTCCCACCCTAGTCCTTCAGCCATCCCCAGAGTCAACCAATGTTATTATTTCTTATCTGAAAGCATTCCCTTTCAGAGATGTTTTGCATATTGATGGGTATTTGAAAAAATGCATATTGCCTGTACAGTAGCTGTACCTCATTCTGCTCAGCCTGTCAGCCACTGCTTTACCTTTACCTGTGTTCTCTCAATAACTCTGCTTTTTTTCTGGAGTCAAAGATCTTTCTAAATAAGTATCATTACTTTTGGGCTTGTGTGATTTTTAAACTAATTCATTAAAAGTCTTCAAAGCTAATTTGCTTGTCTCAATTACAGTAAAGCTTCCTTTTTGTTTCCCTCAGCAATCTGAATCAGCCCCATAGAACATCTTCCTAGTTTTTCAGATAGTTTCTACAGTGTCCCTTCTATGTGCCATGCACTGTGCTAAACACTTTACCCAGATCATCCTATATAATCCTTATAATGATCCAATGAGGTTGGCACCATTGTGATCCCTGTTTTACAGTTGGAGGAGCTGAGGCCTAGAGAAAATAAGTAACTAACCCATGCTTACAGGGATGTGACCCCAGTCTCTGTCACTCAAGAGCCCCAACTCTTCAGTGTTATTCTGCACTGCCCCATAGGGATTCAATTTTAAGTAAGGAGATTAAATGGACACTTCCTCAGTAATAATAAAGTCAGACCTAGCAGAGCCTGTGTTTCCATCAAGGGCTAGGATCTGCCCTAGGTTTTTCTATTACCAAGTGAAAATGGAATAAGAATTATATGCACTGATGTTTCTTCGAGGAAAAGGGTGAACTAGCAATCCATAAAGATCCTAGAGCTAGCAAGGAGAGGAAGGCGCTAAACCTAAGGAGATGCCTACCCGGGCAGTCTTACGGCAACACACAGACACTTCCATGGAGTGGAAGTGTCTCTCCAGAGAGGTCATCCAAGATTCCTTTGTTCAGGGCCTTATTTGGTTCATTTTTGCATTGTTTTTAGCTTCTGAGCTCTGTCTACTGCCCTAGAGAATTAGGAGTAAAATCATTTATTCTTGAGTTTGGTCTTCAACTGTTTTTCCTGAAATGATGCCTTGCTTTTCTGTTGGACTTTAGCTCTCTGTGAACTTCTCAGAGGGATAATCAAGTTAATAGTATACAGCCCATGCTGGTGTGGCTCAATTGGTTGGAGCATCATCCTGTACACCGAAGGACTGGGGGTTTGATTACCAGTCAGGGCACATACATAGGTTGTGGTTCATTCCCCAGTCGGGGCACTTATGGGAGGCAACCAATCTATATTTCTCTCTCACTTCGATGTTTCTGTTTCTGTCTCGCCTGCTCTCTCAATGTCTCTCTCTCTCTAAAATCAATAAACACATTTTTAAAAATAAAATGATAATAACATATATAATGTGTGGCTTGGTTAGGGTTGCTCAAGAAACAAAGCCTGAGGCAAAAGTTTACATGCTACTGCTTATTCAGGAGTGCAGATCAATGTGAGGGAGCTGGATTTCAAAAGAGAAAAACTTAATACAAAATAATGAAGCTTCTCTTTTATTGCCCACAGATTTGGCCCTAAGTTTTGTTTTCCAGAAATCCCTAGGTACGTATTACTAATAATAATTTGAAAAGTCTGGCTTGGGATGTAGGGACAAGTAAATTCTTACCTATGGTAAGTTTAAGTGTGACCTCTCTCATACATTAAAAACCTTGTGAGCTGATTTTCCCCCTTGCAATTAGAATGAAATTTAAGCAAATATATAAAGTGCTAACATATAGGAAAATCAGTGTATCTGGGGTAGCTTAGGAAACGTAAAAGTTCCCAGAGAAAAAAGTTCACAGGGCATTTTTATGGTAAGAATTATATTCTTAAATGTGTTTAGAGGTTAATTTCTCAATGTGTTTGTTGAAATAATATTTTATTACAAATACTATATCTCATTCTGGCTTATATGCACTCTATAAAGGCATTTTTCATAACATGGATGATCTGGAATGTGTTATATACTTTGGTTTACATCTTGTTTTGTTGAAGTGGGAGAGAAAAAAGGGGGTGTAAATATGAGCCACACCGAATTTATGATTTTTATGGTCAGCTCAGTAGGAAAAGTGATTCCTTAACCTGCTGTCAATTGATTTGGATCTAGATCTAGAGACCAAGTTATATAAAACCATTAGTAACAGAGTTAGAAGCTAACTTGATATATATCTTGTTTTTCTTTTTAAATTTTTTATTTTTTAAATAATAGTATATTTTATTGATTATGCTATTACAGTTGTCCCAATTTTTTTCTCCCCTTTATCCCCCTCTGCCATCTGCCCACACTCATGCATCCCCCCCAACCTTAGTTCATGTCCATGAGTCCTACATAGTTCTTTCATCTCTCCATTTCCTATACTATTTTTAACCTCCCCCTGTCTATTTTATGTCTACCTATTATGCTTCTTATTCCCTGTACCTTTTACCCCAATTATCTCTCCTTCCCCTCCCCAAGATAACCCTCCATGTGATCTCCATTTCTGTGATTCTGTTCCCACTCTAGTTATTTGCTTAGTTTTGTTTTTGTTTTTTAGGTTCAGTTGTTGATAGTTGTAGGTTTGTTGTCATTTTACTGTTCATAATTT
>CM052541.1:47452151-47475385 GCA_028533065.1 Trachops cirrhosus | reverse complement strand
AAATTATGAACAGTAAAATGACAACAAACCTACAACTATCAACAACTGAACCTAAAAAACAAAAACAAAACTAAGCAAATAACTAGAGTGGGAACAGAATCACAGAAATGGAGATCACATGGAGGGTTATCTTGGGGAGGGGAAGGAGAGATAATTGGGGTAAAAGGTACAGTGAATAAGAAGCATAATAGGTAGACATAAAATAGGGGGAGGTTAAAAATAGTATAGGAAATGGAGAGATGAAAGAACTTCTATGTAGGACCCATGGGCATGAACTAAAGGAGAGGGGAATGCTGGTGGGAGGGGTGGAGCAGGGCAGATGGGTATAAAGGGGGAAAACATGGGACAACTGTAATGACATAATCAAAATATATTTTAAAAATAAATGTTAAAAATAATTTATAGTTTTAATTTGAACATTTCACCTAAAATATATGGTGTGCTTGAGTGTGATACTGTCATGTTATGGAGTTACATGCTGATGATTTTGTAATAAAAAAGGGATGTTATATTGTTTCAGACCCTGTATTTTAATTTTATACTGTCAAACCTAAAAATTAAAATTAGAATCCACCTTGGCTTTGTTGTAAATTATTTATTAAATACTTATTTTTATATTAAAGGGAGACTAATATATAATAGATCAATGATGAGAATTTATTTATTGCACATTAAATATTTTATACAACCAGAAAAAATAAATTCTCTGTTGATTGATTGATACACACACACCCTCTCTATATATATACCCTGAGGTAGTTATATCTCAGAGATTAATCAAAAGCAGCATGGGCCAAAATAGAAAAGAAAAGCATAGTGCCTACTTTCTCTCCTGATCTCATTAATAAGTGCATCTTCTTATCAAATTACTTTTTGATAAGTTTGAAGAGTTTGAGTGTGGTTTGGATGTTTGAAGTGAATGGCTCATATAGCCAGTAAGCTGCATTGTTGTGTGGCATTGTCTCAGGTACCTTACCCATAGTTGGAGGCAAACAGGGCCAGTCCTGGAAAAAAACGATCAAATAAGAAAATAGAAAATCATGAGGGACCTTTGTTTGGGGACTAGCGTGACCTGCAAAGTTGATGAATTTTCTCAATTAGCTTCAGATTCCACTTTCTACTCCCTTATAGGCTCCATAGTCTGACTGGAAGTGGAATTTGCTAAAAGGTCCTATTAAGCTTGGGTTAGGGGAAAACTAGAAGTTTCCTTTTCCCACCAGTTCTTTGCCTTAATTTTCTGATTGGTTCTTCATTCTGGTCCAAGCCACAAGGATTTTATAAACCATGAGTTTCACACTGCTGTGCACATAAAACTCACATTCATTGTTTTCCCTGTAGATCCATGTGGGAAAGATTTTGTCCACCCAACAAACCGCACTTAATTAACAAACTTTTCAGAAGTAAAGGTAAAATATATCTTTAATGCTGGACAAAATTGTATAGATCTTGGACCTGTGGTTTGTTAGGTGCTTTGGTCAAGCTTTTGAGCATACATACCTGACGATGTGATGTAAGGGGGAAGTGGCTGAAGCGGCCCCACAGCGCTCAATACTCAGATGCTGAAAAAATTTTGTCTGTATGTTATTACATAAGCATATGTTTTATCTTTTCTAAAATGAATGACAAGTTATTTTTTTATTCTCATTTTTATACTTTAAATAAATACTTCTTTGGACGAAAACCAAGGATGGCCAGCAAATTTTTTATGTCAGCAGCACAAGTTTCTACAAATGGAGCTAAGACATTCTTGGAAAAGTAAATTTTAATTAATTTTTAGGCCCATGTTTGACAAATTTAAAAATCACTTTAAAACAAAGTTTAAAATACAAACTTCCTGAAGGACTTGTTTAATTCCAGTAGAAATTTGGGGGCATTTCATAAATGTGCCCAGTGCTCAATCTTAAAACCCTCTAGCATAAATACGTTCCAGTGATATATCTAACTCAACTCTCTAACCTTAGCAGTTACTAAATTAAATATCTTCCATTTCCAAAGCGTATTACATAAAGTAAAAAATTTGAATCTTTCCTTAATTGTAACTGTATGTAAATAACATCTTTTAGAGTATACTAGTTACTATTTTTAAAAATGGTTAGAGGCATTATTACCATAAATACCTTCACTTTGACAAATGGAAGTCAGTAGACCAAAGGTTAATATTAGTGTTGCACTCTCTCCAAAAGTGAAGCATTTAATAATGGTGAGAGTTGATTTACAAACTTAAAAAGAAAAAGGCTAGTATTCCTTAAATTCTTTTATTCCATTATATATGTCACAATGATGTGCCAGAGACATTCTTAGAACTGATTGCTTATGTGCTCTCTATTAAAGAACTCTGAAAGATTCTAAGAATCATAACACAATGACAAATGCCAGACAGGGATAGAATTTTAATCACCAGTAAAAATTATTTTTAATGTTTTGCCACAAAGAAGATACTACAGTTTAGCTATTTAGTTTACTGTTGGTGTATTATACTATGTGTTTATATTAAATATGCATGTACCTATTTAAAGCCTTAAACAGAATTGCGACCTAGGAAAGTATTTTTTGACTATCAATTTTGACATTTAGGAAGGAAGTCTCTTCAAAAAATATTGAAAATAAGATCTCTTTAAAGAATACTGAAAATAGAGTGTCTTCAAAGAGTACTGAAAATAAAGGTACAGAAACGAATCTACAATCTAAGCTATGGTCACCTTCCTTCTTAAAAGAAAGCACAGGTAATAACTCCTGGTTTTGTTTGGTTTTTTTGTTTGTTCGTTTAATTGTTGCTTCTAATTCAGCCCACTTTCACCAGAGCCTTTGGGGTTTTTAACAACTCTGTAGACCTGGAGAGGATCATGGGAATCAGTCCTGCTTTAGGGTCAATTTTTACCAATTTTTTAATTCTTTTGGTCTCTGTTCTCTCAACATGGGTACTGAATTTTTCTAATTCATACCAGAGAATTCTGATACGCAGTCAGGTGTAGGATCGACCTGTGGGGAAAAAAATTACATGAAATGATAATAGAGCATTAAATTTTAGAATGAATTAAAATACCTAATGAAAACATTAACAAGTTCCATTCATTCAACAGCAGTTTATTGAGTGCCAGGCACTGGATACAACAGTTAGCAAATAGGCAAGGTCCTTGCCCTTACAACGTTCACATTCTAGTGGGAGACAGACAACCAACTATTATAAATAAATAAACAATATAAAATAAATGCAAACAAAAAAGCAATACAATATAGGTTGTGATAGGTGTTATAATGTTAATAAATGGCACCTGGGAGAGGACTGCCTTAGATCTAGGGATCAGGAAATCTCTCATGAATCTCTCTGTTTTGTGAATTAGCAGTTTCTGTGACATCACGCACAGCTCTTCCCCTGATGACCTCAGTGTGATGAGCCAGTGAGTAGGCTGGGTCCACACTGAAAGATCAGAGAGAGTGGCTGTGAGCTGATGGAGACTGTAAAGGAAACAGAAGCAGGTAGATGGCTCACATAGCCCAACCATCCTATTCTGAGAAGGACTTGGTACCCCTTTTCAGGGTAGCAGTTTATTTTTTTCTTTTTAGAGTCATGAATTTGCTTTAGGTTCAAGAGTTTTACCAATTTTTTAATTCTTTCGGTCTGTGTTCTCTCAACATTGTTTTCTCTTGAGCTCTCCTGGATTTGCTCATTTTCTTCTAACCCAGGTGTTTCTACATTATTTAGAGTAGCTCCTGGCCGCATTCCCATTAAAGGGAATTAAAGGCATCTCACAAAATTTCCTTGATACTCAAATCTTACAAGAAAAGGACTTGTAGCACAAGTTAGTTTCAAGCTGAGAGAGAGAGATCCATGGGGCCAAGGGAGTCCTATAAGCTCATTCAGTAGTGTTTCCCAAAGAGATAAGTTTAGGAAACGTGGTAAACTTTTTAAAGGATTACTTTAATAGTAGTATATTTTGATATGTAGAAAAAAATAATATAAGGTGTGGAGAAGAATATGGACTCTGGAGCCAAACAGACTCCCAGATGTACCACTTAATTAGCAGTGTGAAGTTGGGCAGGTTATAACCTCTCTGTCCCTCCGTTTCTTCTATGAATGGGATAAAATCAAAACATACCTCCTTGGGATGTTGAGAGAATTAAATGAATTAATATGTATAGTGTTCAGAAGAGCAATGGCATTTAATGTGTTGATTATTATGTTATTTTTATTAATACATCCATCAGTTTCATGGAGGATGGTATTTATGATCTGACAAAATTTATATGTTAAAAAAAGTAGATTTGAAGAAAAATATTAAGTAATTAGTATAGGTAGAACTCATATGGCAAAATGAATGAAGAAGGCATAAGAATTACTGAAATTTGGAAAATGTTCTAATAGGTTGTACCATGGAGATTGTACCTCTTGAATATTTCTCTATCACTTCCTCTTCAATCTGTTTTACCAGTGCCCTATCATCTCTCTCACCTGGATATTTAAAAGAGAACTATAATCTCTCCCTGTACTCTTTTTTTGTCTCCCCTCAAATACACTTTTCACTGCTATCCAGGTTTTTCTTCAGAAATGCAAAATTGATCATACTTGTTTTCTTATATAAAATCTTTCATTATTAGACCATTCTTAAGATAAACCCCAAGGCTTCCAGCCCACAAGACTCTATTATTCATCTAGCTCCTACCTGCACTTCAAGCCACATCTGTCACCATTTCAGCCTCAACCTTGACCCTAAAGTGGCATTAAAGTGCTGTAGTCCACACATATTCTCGCTTCTGCATTGGCCCACGCTGTCCCCTCTCCATGGAAAAACTGATCCACTCAGACCGGACCATTCCTGACCACTCCCCAGACTGGGATATGACCCTCCTTTGCTCTGTTTACCTAGGACACATCTTCATCACTGCCCTTCCATACTGTTTTATAAGTATCCATTTTATTTATGACTCTTCAGTTAGAGTTGCAAGCACGCTGAGATCAAGGACTATTCATTTTTGTGTTCCTAGGACGCAGCATAGTGCTAGGTACTGAATGGGTAGTCTGTCATTGTTGCTTAATTTTTCTTTTTCAGTCATCTATGTTTAGTCATAGGTACTGTGGCTCAACATTAAGGAAAATCATTAATAATGTTATATTTACAATACTCCACGCATATTTCTTCCTAATTTGCATGTGTGTGTATTGAGAGAGAAAGAACTGTATTCTCAAGTATCCAAGAGTGACATGACATAAGAAGGATTACTTGCTGCTTAGCCTCTCCAGTCTTTTGCTCTCTAAGCTCTTTATTTTGTATTTACCTTCCTATAAGAACAATTTAGGAAATATATTTCTGGAGATAGAATAGCATTAATTTCTTTTTTCTTGAAATTATAAGTAAGACTTTTCCATTTATGAAAATGTCAAGCACCAAACAATTAACATTAATATCAGCCCAATGTTATTGGTTTGGGTTGTTTCCTCTTTCACCTGACAGTTTTATTACCTTTTTTTGAAAATGGAAATTAGTGCTGTTCAGTCATGAAAAATAAAACAAAACTCCAGAACAGGAAGCCATATAGGAAACATGTACACTAGTTACATTATAAATTAAGAGTAACAATTAAAAATTTCTGAACTTGTAAACATTTATTGATTAATTTTGTACTTTGTTTTAGGTGAAGTGGGCAAAGATGAAGTCATTGCGAAGCATGAGAAAAATAATGAATATTGCCTTCAGGATATAGATGATAAGTTGTCCGAATCAACAGATGATGATGGTGAAGATGACACCAGTGATGAAGATAATGAAGATAGTAACCCAAATAGTGATACTCATGCCCCATTAGAATTAATGGCAGAAGTAAGCTTTACCTGTGCATTTTAATTTTAGCAATGTAAAAATAGTAAAATAATAGTATATAACCTTGAAGTTTAAAAAAATTGTAAAAAGGTCCTTGCCCACGTACAGATGCTTACCAGGCTACTCATCTCTCTTATGACTTTCACCAAGGTAGGGGTGAGAGGAGATTCTGCAAGTGACTTACAGTACTCTGGAACAGGCAGAAGCAGAATAAGTGAAGTTTTGGTATAAAACCCTCCAAGGACTGTTTAAAGGAAAGCTTTCCACACAAAGCATGGGCACCATGCTGGTTACTGAGAACATATAGAAATAAGACGTGTCTTATCTTTGAGAACTAATAGGCATATATTATTTATATATAAATTTATAATGAAGTACATGCTAGTTGCAGTATTTATGAAGTTCTCTGGGATCAGGGAGGATTAAGTGAGTAATTAAGAAGAGAAACCAGAGAACCAGGATAAAAGTTTTAGAAACTTGAAGAGGGAAGGGTCGACATTCATCTGGTAAACAAGAGTTGATGGCATTCCTGACTTAGGAAACGGCATGTGCAAAGGCATTGAACCCTGAAATGTCACATGCAAAAATTGTACGTAAACATTTACTGATAATCTGTGAAGAACAAAACTGTTTTACTTGTTATGGTATTGCAGTCTATCTTAATACCACACAATTTCACGTATATTGTACAAACTTCATAATCGTACATTTTCATTTCCCTTTCTCATCCGTTGTATTATTGTTGTACATTTAACTTCTACATATGTTCAAAGCTCCACAATACTGTCTTTTTGTTTTAAATAATTATCACAGGGGTTTCCACCCTTTTGGCATCTCTGAACCACACTGGAAGAAGAGTTGTCATGGGCCACACGTCAAATACATTGTGACACATAATCACAAAAAAATGTCATAATGTTTTAAGTAAATTTATGATTTTGTGTTACATTCATAGCCATCCTGGGAAGTATGCAACCCACAGACTGCAGGTTGGACAGCCCTGTGAGATTTTTTTAATTGGAAGATATCTTTTTTGGAACACATTTCTGGTGTTCTTTATAGTTTTGTGAGGATCCAACCTATCACCTGATAATATTTTCCTTTTACCTGAGAAACTCCTTTAGTATATTTTATAGTGCAATTCTGCTGGCTGTGAATTATCTCACCTTTGTTTGAAAAAGTTTTAATTTCACCTTCTTTTTTCAAGGATGTGTTAGCTGGAGAGTTCTACGTTGCTAGGTTATTTCCTATATTTGAAAGGTTGCTACATTGTCAAATAGTTTCAGAAAAGGTGTCTGGAAATCCAAGATGGCAGAGTATTAAGTGGAAGTTGCACAAACCTCCTCCCAAGACCAAACTGGAAAAACAACTAAATTGTAGAGAGATCATCCTGAATAAGCAACTGAACAATAGCTGAAGAGAAGCCTTATAACCAAGGACAGACAGAAGAAACCAGTTCACCACAACGACACTGCTAGGAAATGTGGAGGAGTAAGAGGGATTCCTGGGCTCCTACAGACAGCAGCTAAAGTTCTGGAAGGATATTTAAGTGGCTAGCAGGTTCCCCCTGTGAAGTTTTAGGTTCAAAAACCAAGCTGGGCTCTCCAGCCTATAGCAACAGTGTCAGAAAAGGAACCCAGATAACCTCCAGCTATGAAAAGCCTTGGAGTTTTTATTTACCAGGGATCAGTGGCTGGAGACTATCAGAGAACCAACACACAAAATTCCATTTGCAGCCTCTTAACCTGGACTCTGGCAGAGGGAGGGCAGAATGAACTAGAAACATGTGAGGAGAGTCTGGGGATGGTGGCTCTGGGGAGAGAACTGAAGGAACAGCTGCCAGGATCCCTGTGCTGAATCATTCCCTGTACTGCAGAGGCCACCCTTCTCAGGCAGAGCACTCCCCTCCAAGTGCTCTGAGAGGAAGCAGAAGCCCTGCACATAGGAATTACTCCACCTACCCTATGGTGCTTAAGCTGGGCTGCTGAGGAGTATACCTGGAGGTTATCTCAGTGATTAAGTTTAACAACTAAAGCAGATGTCTTGAATCTCTGAGACTAGCTGGGCCGGGTGCTGGTAAAAGCCAGCCTTGTTGTGCATCCTGTTCTTTCTGCACACAAATGGGCACAGCAGAGGGACACACATGCTCTGGGTCACTGATAGATCCAAACAGGTTGCCCACGGCCAGTCACAGGCAGCATCTGACATAGGTCTACACCAGAGTCTTTGTGGATCTACCTAACACACAGAAACAAACAACAAACAGCCAAAATGGAAGACAAGCAGGCCCCAAATGAAAGAACATGATAATCTTCCAGAAGAACTGAATGAAATGGAGGCAAGCAATTTATTAGATACGGAGTTTAGAGTAATGATTATAAGGATACTCAACAGCATGAAAAAGACACCAGAAACAATAAAAAATGACTAGTCAAAACTAAAAAACACAGTATCTAAAATAAATAATACACTGGAAGGAATAAACAGTAGGTTAGATGAAGCAGGGGATCGAATCACTGGTTTAGAAGACAAGGTAGAAAATTCGTGAGCAGAGCAACAAAAAGAAAAAAGAACTTAAAAGAATGAAGAACACTGAAGAAACCTTTAGGACAACATGAAGCATAACAACATCTACATCATGGGAATACCAGAAGAAGAAAAGAGTGAGCAAAGGATCAAGAATTTATTTGAAGAAATAATGACTGAAAACTTCCTGGTGTGATGGGGGGAAAAATGACATACAAATCCAGGAAGTGCAGAGAGTCTCAAACAAGATGGACCCAAACAGGACTATGCTAAGACACATCATAATTAAAATAGCAAGCTTAAAAAGACAAGGAGAGAATCCTAAAAGCCCCATGAGCAAAGCAGGGAGTTATATACAAGGGAGCTCCAATTAGATGTCATGTGATTTCTCAAGACACATTTCAGGCAAAAAAGGATTGGCATGAAATATTCAAGGTGATGAAAAGTGGGGACCTACAAACCAAGACTACTTTACCCAGCAAGGCTATCATTTGAAATTCAAGAAGAAATAAGGAGCTTCCCCCAAAAAAAGCTAAAGGACTTTGTTAATACAAAACTAGTACTGCAACAAATGTTAAAGGGCTTGCTGTAAGAAGAAGAAGAAAATAGAGGAAAATAGTTTAAAAATAAAATGGTAGTAAATACATATCTATCAGTAATCACCTTAAATGTAAATGGCTTAAATTCTCCAACAAAAAGATAGGGTAGCTGAATGGATAAGTAAACAAGATTCATATATATGCTGTCTCCAAGAGACCTACCTCATCTTGAAAGATATTTACAGACTAAAAGTAAAGGTATGGAAAAAGATATATCATGCAAATGGAAAGGGGGAGAAAAGCACTGGGGAAGCAATACTTACATCCAAAAAAATAGACTTTAAGGCTATAGTAAGAGACACAGAAAGACACTACATAATGATAAAGGGAACAATCCAACAAGAGGGTATAACCCTAGTAAACATTTATGCACCCAACACAGGAGCACCTAAATATGTAAAGCAAATCTTGATGGACATAAGTGGAGTGATCAAGAGAAATACAGTCATAGTAGGGGATTTTAACACAAAATTGCTTCAATGGATAGATCTTCCATACAAAATCAACAAGGAGATAGTGTTCCTTAAACAACATACTAGATTAGATGGATTTAATTGATAACTTCAGAGCATTTCAACCCAAAGCAGCAGAATATACTTACTTTTCAAGTGCACATGGAATGCTTTCTAAGACCACATATTAGGACACAGGACAAGTCTCAGTAAATTTAACAAGATTGAAATCATATCAAGCATCTTCTCTGACCACAATGCTAAGAAACTAGAAATCAATCACAAGAACACTGAAAAATACACAAGGACAGAAGCTAAATAACACATTTTTAAACAATGAATGGGTCAACAATGAGATAAACAAATCAAAAGATACCTTGCAACAATTGAGAATGAGACACAACAATCCAAAATCTGTAGGACACAGGGACAGCAATCCTAAGAAGGAAATTCATAGCATTACAAGCCTATCCAAAGAAACAAGAAAAAGTTCAAAAACAATCTATCTAGTCAAAATGGAGGCATAAGTAAACACAGCTCGCCTCTTCACACAACCACAAAAAAGTTACAACTAAATACAAGACAATTATCACCCAGAATCATCAGAAAATCAAGCTGTATGGAAGACACACAACCAAGCACTTAAAGAAGTCACAGTCTTCAACGTGGGTAGGAAGGGTGGACAGGTAGAGCCCTGGAATGGGCGGTCCCACACTCACCTGTGGTAGGTAAAAATCAGGAGGGATACCGCAGAAGCAAGGGATCTCCCTGCACACCAGACCACTCAGTCCAGGGTTCCAGTGCCAGGAAGCTAAGTCCCCATAACTTTGGCTATAAAAAACAGTGCGGTGGAGGGGGTCAGAAGAATCTGTGGGATTCTCAGGCATCACTTAAAGGGCCCACAACCATATTAGAAATTACACAGACTCATTCCCTCTGCACTCCAGTGGCAGGACAGCAGCTAGAAGGGCTCCAGTGGCATACGGGAAGAAAGAAGTGTCTGGCATCAGGGCAAGTGCCAAGGGGCAGCTTCCTCAACAACAATACTCTGGAGGCCAGGCAGCAGCCATTGTCCCTTTTCTGAGCCCTTCACCACACAGAGCCACAGAGCATGACACCATATCTGAGACTCCCATCACTCTGGTTCACATGGTTGCCCAACTAAGATTACCTAAGGCTCCACCCCATCCAAGTTATGGGTGCACTTTTCTATAGTAGGCCACATTCCTAAGATGGAATTAAAGCAGCTCTACCTAATACATAGAGAAAAACACAGGGAGGCTGCCAAAATGAAGAGATAAAGAAACATGGCTCAAATTAAAGAACAGAACAGAACTCCAGAAAAAGAACTAAACAAAATGAAGATAAGCAATGTATCAGATGCAGAGTAAAGAAACATTGGTTATTAGGATGCTCAAGGAACTCACTGGTACTTCAACAGCTTAAAAAAGACCCAGGGAGAAATGAAGGTTACACTAAGTGATATAAAGTCCAGGCAATCAACAGTGGAGTGGATGAAGCTGAGAAATCAAGTCAATGATATGGAACATAAGGAGGATTAAAAAACACTCAATCAGAAGAATGAGAAGAGAAAAGAATCCCCCCCCCAAAAAAAAAGTAAGAAACAAGGATAGGCTAAGGAGCCTCTGGGACTACTTCAAACATACCAACATTCAAACCATAGGGGTGCCAGAAGAGGAAGGAAAAGAGCAAGAAATTTAAAACTTATTTGGAAAAAAATAATGAAAGAAAACTTCCCTAATTTGGTGAAGGAAATAGACACAGAAGTTCAGGAAGCACAGAGAGTCCCAAACCAGATGGACACAAAGAGGACCACACCAAGACACATCATAACTAAAATGCCAAAGGTTAAAGATAAAGAATCTTAGCAGCAGCAAAAGAAAAGCAGAGTTACCTGCAAAGGACTTCCCATAAGACCATGAGCTGATTTGTCAACAAAAATTTTGCAGACAAGAAGTATTCAAAGTAATGAAAAGCAATGACCTACAACCCAGATTACACTATCCAGCAAGGCTATCATTTAGAATTGAAGGGCAAATAAAGTGCTTCCTAGACAAGGTAAAGCTAAAGGAGTTCATCATCACCAAGCCATTTTTATATGAAATGTTAAAGGGACTTATTTAAGAAAAAGTAGATCAAAGCTGTGAACATTAAAATGGCAATAAATTCACAACTATCAACAATTGAATCTAAAAAACTGAACAAACAAGAAAAAATGAAACATAAACAAATATGGAGATCATTTGGAGGGTTATCATTTGGGAGGGGGAAGGGGAAGATGAGGGGAAAGATGCAAGGATTAAGAAGAACCAATTGGTAGGTGCAGAATATAGAATGATGTTAAGAACAATATGGGAAATGGAGTAGCTAAAGAATTCATATGCAGCCTTGGCTGGTGTGGCTCAGTGGATTGAGTGCCAGCCTGCAAACCAAAGGGGTTGTGGGTTCTATTCCCAGTCAAGGCACATGCCTGGGTTGCAGGCCAGGTCCCCAGTATGGGGCACACAAGAGGCAACCACACCCTGATGTTTCTCTCCTCTTTCTTCCTTCCCTTCTCTCTAAACTAATTATTTAAATCTTTAAAAAATATTAAAATTGAATACAGCAATACATCAAAGAGATCATACATGATCGAGTGAGATTCATTGTGGTAATGCAATATTCACAAAAGGTAAATATGATTCACAACAAAATGAAGGATAAAAACCATATGATTATAACAGTAGATGCAGAAGAATTTGATAAAATCCAGCACCCATTTAAGATAAAAACTCAGCAAAGTGGAAATAGAAGGAACATTTGAAAGTAAGTTGCAAACATCATAAAACCACCCCTAAAATGTGAGCATGGGTCTCCTAAGAACAAAAAGTTCTTCAAAGTAACATCATACCCTTATCACATCTAAGAAAATTAACAACAGTTCTGTAATAAAGTATTATATTAAAATTGAGACTTCCCAATTTGTCTTCAAAATGACATAACTGGGTTATTTGCCAGTCAGGATCCTGTCAAAATGTATGTTTTGAGTTTAGTTTTTGAGCATTTATTTTGGATGTCACAAGTAATTTAATAGAAGACCAATTTTTAAAAGACTTGCCTTCAGCTTAATTTTGAAGTCTTAAGTAACTTTCATGAAAGTCTTTAGTCAAATATCCATTGTGCAAATTGCTTAATTTCACTGGCTTTTCAACTATTGAGAGTAAATATATTTTATGTTAACAACATAAAATCAATGCAAATTAAAAATAGGTCCATGTGTAGGAGCCCTTGAAATGGATTCTATGCACCATTTCATTTTCTGAGATTAGTATTATTAATATAATACTTCATTTAAAAGACTAGATATTAGTTGATGTTAAGAAGTCTTGTTAATATTGTTAGGCGTGATAGCAATAATATGATTGGGTTTTTAATTTAACACGAGGTGACATATATAAAACTGCTTAAATAGTCTAGGCAGAGCTGGGGAAAGTTTGTGGTGATATTGATAAAACCAGATTGTAAAATGTTAATTTTTAAAGGTGAGAATTGTGACCATGTATTTCTTTCACAATTTTCTCTACTTGTGTGTATGTTTAAATTTTCTATAAAGACTTTAAAGATATAATTGAATTAACAAAATTACTTAAGACTAAAAGACAGTCTTGTAGGTAACTCATGAATTACAAGTAAAAATCTAAACTTATAACCTATTTAGAAAATAGCGATAACCATAACACTAAATATGAAAACATTTAAAAAGTGCTTAATTTCAAATGCTTTGATGATGATGATGATTCAAGAAAGAATGACAGTGAACTAAATATTAGTGCCAAAAACCAAAAGAATAACAGAAGCATAAGTATAAAGAATTAAAGGAACAAATTAATAATTCAAGTAAAATCAAATTAATATATCAATTTAAGAGCTAGATATTTGAAAAATGATATAGATCAATCATAGATATTATAATTAAATGGAAGAAATCTACAAATAACCTTAGGCAAGAACAGATTTTTTAAATACAAGAGAATTATTAATATGTGAATAAATGGGAATTGTGATGAAATTATTTATAGAAAAACCTCTAGAAGAGTTTTCTTTACATTAGAAAACTAAATAATCTAATACCCATGTGAAAAGTTTAGAAAACTGGTAGGGAACCACTTTTTAAAATGGCACCTGGGTATTTATCAAATATCTGGAAATGTGTGAGAAGTGTTGTTCATTTGTTTTTTTGTTGTGTATGACTCGATGCTCATGTCTCTTGGAGAATAGACAGTGGAACTAATGTATCTACATATGTTTCAGAATATGTCACACACAAACAAAAACAATCATCTAAGTGTAGGCTAATTTTTGCAATGGAATCATAGTTTAAATAATAATAAAATATTAGTTTGGTAAATTGCAGCCAAGATAAATAAAAACATATAAGAACAGTTAATTCCATGGGAGAAAATTATGATATGTGAACATGAACATGATTTTTATTTTTAAAATGTTACTGAACAATCCTAGTTTTTATAAATATGTGGTCATTTATGGAAACAATATACATGAAGATGCAATACTAAACATCTCTGGATAGTAGAGATAGAGTCCTTTAAATTCAGGACAGAAGGTATTTATTTAGCTTTTAAATTTTCTACGTACAAAGATGTATTACTTTGTAATAAGAAAAATATAAAAGAATAGTAAAAGCAGGATGGTATGAGAGCAGTACTGGAACATAGTGAATATACATATGTAATTGTAAATCTACATTTTTTAAATTAAGTATTATCACATAATTATGGATGAAGCTCACAAATAGAAGCTGAATCTAAATCAAAAGGATATTAAAGTGGCTAATGTCTTCACCACCTCTGCCAGTTGAATCAACCTATGTATTCTCAAATTGTTCCATAGTGTATATATCATGTGGCGGCAGCAAAGTAGAAGTATCATACTTATATGTTGCCTTACCATGAAAAGTCCTTAAATATTCTTAATTGAGATTGACAGACTCATTCCTGGAAAAACATATGTAATGTTAAAAGGAAAATAATCATTAATGGAATATTTTCTTGAACATTTATAATTGACACTTAAATTATCTGCAACTACTTATCTGAAAAATTTAATGTTTTCCAGTTCCTAAGAGCAGAAATGTGCCAAGACTACCATTTGGCTAAAAAATTATGTCAGATGAGTAAGTACAAAATACTTTCTGTTTTCCAATCTTCTCTCTGTTTCTAAATATATTCCATAATATATAAGATGGTTTGGTGTTCATAAGTCCAGTGAATTTCTCTGATAGCAATCTCTTGACAGTAAATTAGGTTGATTGGTAAAAGGACAAATTTAGACTTCTAGACTAACTTTAGTGAGATCAAGTGAAAGAGACTAATTAATTACCACTAATTACCATGAAGGTTAAGTCAAAATCCTTACCTTTATGATAAGGATCTGTGTCTTTAGTTTCAAACAAGTATCAGGTAGTGCAACAACCCTTACTTAACATGCAGTTGTTCCAAAAGTATTTGAGTGCCTACATGTGTCGGGCACTGTTCTAGACACTGGAAATACAGCAGCCAGCAAGACAGATAATGATCCCACCTTTATATCTAGTGTTAGATAATAAACTCATATATAGAGAGAGAGGTGCTATCTAGGAAAATAAAGTAGGGAAGAAGGAATAGGAAGTACTGGGAGGAGGCAAAGCACTTCAAATAAGATGGTCCCAGAATGCCTCATGAAAAGACTTGAGCAAAGACTTGAGGCTGAGGAACTAGTCAGTGGGTATCTGGAAGAAGTGAGTTCGAGGGAGGACTAATAGCAAATGTGCTGAGATGAGTGTGCCTGATGAACAAGGAGGACAGTGTAATTGGAGCAGAATAAGCAATGGGAAGTGTGATGGGAGATGAGGTCACAGAAGTTTGGGGTTGGGGGTTGTGCAGATTGCATTGCACCTTTCCACAGTTTAAGGGTCTTCACTTTTTCTGAGTGGGAAACTGTTGGATGTGTTTGAGTAGAAGAATATAATCCTTTTTTTCTTTCTGTCTTTGATTTATAGTGGTTTGACCTGATGTTCAACATAGTTGCAGTTTTCTTCGTCTTTTTACAAAGGGCGATTTGAGAGGTTTGCAGGGTTTCTTAATTCTGTGGGTTGTTGTTTTCAACAACTTCAGACAATTCTTGACCATTACCTTTTCAAATGTCACTCATGCCCCATTTTCTTTCTCTCTTTTCTTCCTGGATCTTCAGTTACACATAAACTAGACTTTTTTTCCTGGTGTCCCATGTATATCTGATAGTCAGTATTGGGTTTTGTTTTTCCTTTTTTTTTTTTTATTTCTCTGCTTCAGTTGGGATATTTTCTACTTGTCTGTACTTGAGTTGACTTATCCTATCTTCTGCTGTGTCCCATCTGCTGTTAAAACTATCCAGTGAGGTTTTTTTTTTATTGGTATCCAGTGAATTCTTAATTTCAAAGATTGTACTTTCCTGTTTTAGAAAGTCCATTATACAACTTTGAAAGATTCCTGCTCCCTGTTGAAGTCCACAACATTTTCAACTATTTTACCCATCTTTTTCTCTAATACATTTGTCATAGTAATTTTAAAAATGAAATGGCAACTCTCCAATAAACTTTATTGACAATAGGACATAAAATATCAACTGGTGTTAGACTGCAGTCTCATGGTAAAAGTCCATGAAGTGAATATGTAGTATAGGAATTGTGAGCATCTAGTCTCATTTGCCTTACAGAGTCCCCACTATGGATACAGTACTTCTGAAATCATTGGCGGTTTTTTTTTTTATTCTCACCCGAGGAAATGTTTATTGATTTTTAGAGAGAGAAGGAGGAGAGAGAAACATCAATTGGTTGCCTCTCCTACATGCCCCAACCAGGGATCGACGCTGCAACCTAGGTGTGTGTCCTGGCCACGGTTCAAACCTGAAACCGTTTGGTGTATGGAATGATGCTCCAACCAGCTGAGCCACCCAGCCAGGGCTCATTGGCTAATTTTTAAAATGCGTTTCTTGAATGCTTTAACAATACCTATTTTATATCCAAAATAATAAGCCATATTTTGCACTTTGGACAAGCCATTGAATAAAATATTTTGATCAAAACTATTTTTGGTGGCCCATACGTAGAATCTCTGATCAGAAGGAATCCTTAGAAAGAATCATGTCCAATCCTCTATTTTTATAAATAATGAAACTGAAGCAGAGAGAGGTTAAGCAGCCTCATCAGCCCCACTCCGGGAGCGGGTGGTACGGCCTGGAACCCAAGCCCCCTCCTCCCACAGCACCTCTCTTCTCTGCAGGGCTAGGGCAGAAGTGAGTGACTGTAGCTCTAGCTCCCAGCTCTCTGAGTTTCCTGTGGAGTCTAATTATGGGAAAATTTATGTATCATCTTTCAGTATACATCAATCTGTTTTAGAAGGCCTCTGGCTGAGGCTTACAAAATATGTGCACTGATAATCCCATCTCTCGGTCAGTTTTGGCTGTTAGCCTGGCAGTGTGCTGCATAAACAGCAGGTGCTTAATAAAATGCTTATTGACCCAACTGCAGCCAGTGAATACACATTAAGTGCCAGGTAAATGGGGATGAAAAGTCAAAATGATTTATCTTAATGGGGTCATACCCCTTTAAAAAATCACTCACTCCCATCGTTCCTGCCTTCCAACAAGTACATGTTGACCACCATATCTGTACCAGACATTATGCTGGGAGTTACAAAGAAAGCAGAAATTAGAGCCCACATGCTCAAAACCCTTTGGGATTGACACAGACATGATTTGGTTTGGTTTTCACCTTTACCGGCTTATCTAGTAACACTGCGCATTCTTTTTCTGTGTCAAAATAGGGGCCTGTAAAACTAAGGACTAGGCTTTAGGAAAAGGAGCTATGGAGGGCCCTAAGATAGGCACCATGATCCAGGAAGCAAATTGGGAAAGAATACTGCTCCCAAGAGAAAGGAGGCTCATGGGAAACTTGGGGAAAGAGGCCCAGAGGTGGGGGTTTGGGGCAGGGAGTAGCTATTGATATGCAGGTAGGGAGGCCCAGGTTTAGCAATGCCAAACAAGTTCAAGGAAGCTCGGAGAGCTGAAGGCAGACTCTGCCTCGGGGAGAAGGAAGTACTAGTGTGCTGTGGTGCCAAAGGAGCGCGTGGCTGAGGGCTGCCGAAGTCCCTCTCTGTGTTCACAGTAACAGACAAATGCACTTCTTCATGTGGCATGGACCCCAAAGTATGTATATACATTCTTACAGTGTAGATAGTCTTTTGTCTCTTTTTTCCTGCTTCTAGCTCTTCTCTAGACATTACCCCTTTCTCTCTATAGATATTTATGTATTAATGTATGTTAACATAGATTATGTATTTACAATTTATGTATGTATGGATTGAGCACCCACTAGGGAAGCATTCATATTACATTGTTTAATTCTTCAGATAATTCTGTGAGGCTGATATTATGAAACCTTCTTTACAGATGAGGAAACTGAGGCTAGCAAAGAGAACTAGTTCACACAAAGTCACACAGCTGCTGAGTGGTAAAGTTCGGATGAGATCCCAGGTCTGGCTTGAAAGCCTGTGATTTCCTACTATATTTCCACTTTCTCATTTTATTAATAAGCTTGTATTTCTGGTCAAATAGGCGAAGACTTGGAAAGGAGACACTGTTATGGACCAATCAGGTTTGAAATGGCTCCTATGGTTGACTAATATATTTATTTTATTAGTAAATGTATTCATTGTGTGAGATAATTTATATGAAATAATGCAACTTGTCCCTTCAGAAGTGTTTTACCAATTTATTTTCTTGAACAAAGCCTCGGAGTCCTGGTGTGTTTTCTTCTTGTCTGACTACAGCACAATCATTTACATCTTCTTTTCATCTTCATTTACATCTTCCAGAGCTTCCCGTCCGGTGTCCCACGTACCCATGGGTTCTTTTCTCTGTCCTGCCTTTTAAAAATTTGTATTGGGTTCCCCCCCAAGAAATTTTACCTGTTGGCAAAAGCTTGAATTTTATCTGTCTTCCACGCTCAGTTTTTATGTGGCCCTAATATTTCCACAGCCATTTTTCTGCTGTCTCATGTAGAACTGGTATCTCTGCTCCTGCCATTTCTTGCCAGGCATTGGCAGCAGCCTGGAAACGTGGTTTTTGAATGGAGCTGAAAGTCTAGAGTCCCGGGTACTTGTCTTAGTTTGTCTCATGAATGACTGTGAAATTTTGTGCCAGTCTTCCTATTTCTTGGTCCTTTCACCTGTAAGAAGGAATCGCAACTCAGTCTTCTCATGTACCACATTTCTGCTCACAGGCAGCTCTAGATTCTGTCAGCCTGGGAGCACCTATTTCATCTACTACAATACCTGTAAACATTTAAGAAAAATGGCCTGAAAACCAAAATGGCTCTCATCATTATAAGTCTAACACAAATACAGATGTATCTGCAGAAAACATAGTTCCTATAACTTTTTTTTTTGAGTAAAATAAATCTTTCTGTCCTATTAGCCTAGGTATAATTTTATCTAGGCAAAAAAGGACTGCTTTCTCTTCAGTTGTCTATATTTATTTATTTCATTTATTAGTGTTTTGAGGGCTACAGCTCTGTTCTGAGCACCCTTGGGATGTAAAGAGTGAACCAGACCAGCACTCTCTCTACCCTAGAACAGCCTGCAGCCTGAGGCGCTGGGAACCCCACGGGCAGCAGAGCCCCCGACCCCCTGCCCTAGCTTCAGGAGAAGAAAGTATCCATTGAATTCCTAGGAAGGAACCAAGCCTTTCTCTAGGCCCAGACCATTCCAGGAAAACTAATAATAATCAACATTTGTTCAACACTGATCATGCACCAAGGATTGGACTAAATACTTTATCTACATTATCTCATTGATTCATTAAAGTAGCCCAAGGTGGCCAATAGTATTATTAAAGATAAAGGAACCGAAATGCAAGATTTTAAATATTTTTTGCAAGGTAACACAGCTAGACAGTGGCAGAACCTGGATTCACATCTGATGGTCCTTCTTCAAGGCCCACGCTGGGCTCTGCTTATTTGCCCAGGCTGGGAAACAGCCCCCAGAATACCATCTGCATGTGCTAGAAGCTTCTCTTACTTTCTTCCAAACTCTGCCAACCTGTCCAAGAGTAAGAAGAATGTTCGATTCATCACCTGGAATGGATACTGCTGGGCTAAGCTTGAATGCAGACACCTTTCTCTCACTCTGAAAATTAACAACTGCCAGTGGTTTTTGTTGAACCATGAGAGTAGCTGATGTCATACTCTAATCCCATGGAATAATCCTAACTGCAATAAGAAATTTTCTAAAGTGTGTTACTAGGAAATTAATAACACTTCTTAATAAATGTCCTACCAAAAAGGATCCCATGGGAATAATAAATTGGGGAAACCACATTCTCCTCTCTAAGATTCACAGTAGTTATGAGCATGTTTATACTTGTATAAAATCCTTCAACTGCCTCTTACTGTAAACGTTCCCTGGTTAACTTTACTTAACCTAGTTTTCCAAGTATGTATTCACATCTTAAGAAACTAGTCTCTCAAGGAGCGGGTTGGAGAACCCCTGCTCTAGAAAGAGGCATAGCCTCAGAGAAAGATTTAGTCCAAGTTAAAATATATAAAAAGTTACGTTTATTAGAAACCTTAAAAGATGTATAAATACCTATAGGATCCTCAGAAGAAGCTCTTGAGCAGGTACACAGCCATGCTAATGCAGATTGGTGGGAGATTGTTATGGTAGTGGATTAGGAAATAAAGACACTGGTTTGGTGTGTCAGGACGAAAGCCATATGGGTGGTCCTCCGAGGCAGGGGGGCCTGGCTGAACCACCCACAGTTCTCTCTCTTACCTTTAGCCAGGCCGATAGCACACTTGATGTTTCAGTGCCCCCTGGGTGCCATCAAGATATTGCACAGGAGCCACAACTTGAAATAGATGGTGCAGAATTAAGAATACTCCTCAAGGTAGGCAGGAAGATGGTAGAGAGAGATCTGAAAAATAAAATAGTCCAGAAAACTCCCAAACAAAAGGTGTAAATCATCCTGCTCTCTAGAACATTGGTAACATACCAATAAGCCTTAAAAAATCTATTGGTATAGTCCAAAGGAAAGATGGCACATCCGCATACATATTCACGTAAAGGATCAACAAAAAGGAATGAACTGTGCTGAAAACAATGGGTCCAGTGAACAGGGGAGGCAATGACTGGGATGCAAATTAGGGTGAAAGTTTTAAGAATGAAGAAAAATAAACATCAGTTTTCCTATTTGAAAGATGGGCTTTTAGAAATGGCATCTCTATCATGGAAGAGCTTGCACTGAAAAACAAAAACAAAAAAATGAAACAGAAAAACCCAACTCTGTTCCTTTGTGTCCAGGGTGTTCCGGTGAGGCCTTTAGTAAAGGATGTGCAGACTTTGGGAGGCTGAGATGAACGAGGGATTAACAGACTCTAGGCACACATTCTTAGTACTAAAGTGTCCATATTTTGCAATATGTGTGCCTTGTTTGTGGAATTAGTTACGAAACACCTTGGTTTCAGGCCTATGAGGGAAGCCTCATAGTGACAGATGTTGATTCTTTGGACAGGAGGTAGAAAAGAGAATGAGATTTCTCTTACAAAGCACCTAAGGTAAGTAGAGCATTTTCTCTTTGCACTTAAATACACCCATGGTATAATTGTTGATGTTGATTGCTTTGTGCATTTTCACTTACTCTGATTGGCAGTTTCAACCTCATTCTGAGGAGCCTGTTTGCTCAAACACCTTGAATGTTAATAACACACCTTCTGTTGTCCATTTTCAGTCCTAATTTATGAACCAGAAAATCCTGAGGCCAAGGAGTTTTTGTCACTTATTGAAGAAATGTTGCTGATGGGTAAATTTAAAAATTGAAATTCCTTCTTTCTCATAGAACTATGAGCAGTTACTATTTAAAAACCCATTATCCCAGGAGATTGGCAAAGTACATCTTCAAGAAGTGGTTAAGAAAAGTCTAAATGGTTATCTTGGATGGTTTAAGGAAACCAGCTTGTCCTTCGTGGATGGTCAGGATGACTTCCTGTCCTCCAGAGGGTGGAACTGCCCAAACAAAGCAGGCTCCCTGGTTGTAGGCATCGTGTACCATAGTCTTCAGAAGGAACAGAACATGCTAATTGCCCCCTGTGTTAAGGGGACTGTCCCACAATTCCAGGGAAAGCCAGTACCCTCTAAATTATCCTATTCTATTAAGAATTTACTTATACTATTTAAGAATTATATTCACAATAATAAAAATATTTTCATAGACGTAGTTTTAAGTTTACTTTAAATTCGCAAACATCTTTATGCTAGTAAGATGTTTTTATTTCTGCTGCCAATTTAACCCTATATACAGTTAACAAAGTTCAGCTCAGTTCTCATGTTCCAAAAATATGTATTTCTTGGTGGAGGGCGAAGCAAGGAGAATTACAACTTTGCAAAGAGTGGAAATATTAAGAAACTATTAAGCAATTTTCTTTCTTTCTGTGGCAGAGAAATCTCCAAATCTTGAGGAAGATGATAAAGATAGTGAAGAAGACAGTAGCGGTGAGAGTGAAGGAGAAAGCAGCGAGGAGCTAAGTGAAGGAAGCTCGGATGAATGTGAAGATGGGTGATGAAAGATGCTACTGTGGGCTAATCTTCACATATTTCTATTACTGTGTAACGTGGAAATATAAAGAACAGAGCTGCATTTCAGACTAATTCTTTATTTGGTCCAGAGTTGTCTTAATTTATCCATATTAGTTTGAACTCCTTCCTAACATTTAGGTCTTAGCTCAATGTGAGTTTCTGAGAGAGGAAAACAGTATTTGAAAACCCATAGCCACCTCAATGGGTTGGGTGTCTTCCCGCAAACCAAAAGGTCACCAGTTCAATCCCTAGTCAGGACACATGCCTAGATTGTGGGCCAGGTCCCTGGTTGGGGGCTTGCAACTAATCACGTCAGTGTTTCTCTTCCTCTCTCTCTCCCTTCCTCTCTCTCTAAAAATACATATAGCATCATATGCCTGTTGAGTGGTAGAGCCCAGGTTTGTACATGGACATGATAGCTCCAGATCCATACCCTTAGTCCTTCCAGGTGCTTTTTATCAGTATGTTCTTTATAGCATATATCACTACCTAATGTTCTTATTAAACTTGTACTTTTTAAAGAGATTTTATTTATTTATTTTTAGAGTGGGGAGAGGAGAAAGAGAGGGGGAGAAACATCAGTGTATGGTTGCCTTTCATGTGCCCCCTACTGGAGACATGGCCTACAACCCACACATGTGCCCTGACTAGGAATCAAACCTGCCGCCCTTTAGTTCACAGGCCCGTGCTCAATCCACTGAGCTACACCAGCCAGGGCTAACTAGTTGTACTTTTTTTTAAATATATTTTATTCATTATGCTATTATAGTTGTCTCATTACCCCTCCTTCATTCCCCGCCACCCTGCACACCCTCTCCCACCCACATTCCCCCCCTTTAGTTCATGCCCATGTGTCATAAGTTCTTTAGCTTCTACATTTCCCCTACTATTCTTGCCCTCCCCATCTATTTTCTACCTACCATCTATGCTACTTATTCTCTGTACCTTTTCTCCCTCTCTCCTCCTCCCACTCCCCTGTTGCTCTCCCTCCATGTGATCTCCATTTCTGTGGTTCTTTTTCTGTTCCTGTTCTAGTTGTTTGCTCAGTTTCTTCTTGTTTTTGTTTCAGGTGTGGTGGCCAATAATTGTGAGTTTGCTGTCATTGTACTACACATGTTTTTTATCTTCTTTTTCTTAGATAAGTCCCTTTAACATTTCATACAATAAGGGCTT
>CM052541.1:47436465-47451651 GCA_028533065.1 Trachops cirrhosus | reverse complement strand
AAGAAATTCACAAAATACCCAGCAACTAATACTGCAGACTAAATCAGTTACATTAATGAGCTTTTAGTTTTCTTTTAAAGGAACAGGAAAGTTCTGAGGAAGAAACTCTGAATAAAAAGTCAAAATATCACAGGCTATGTTATAGCTAAATCTAAGCATTTATAAGGTTTGCTCATACAGGATAATCATACCCCTCTCTTCCCATTATCCATCCTACTTGCTGACTTTGATCAATGTAACTTAGGGTGTTGGCATAACCTGACAGAGGCATGTGTGTCTGTATGTAGTAATGATAGCTAAAAAATAATCTGCAAAGTATTATTTCATTATTTAACCTGCTGGCTTCTCACAGTTCTAAGAGCATGCTATTATTACCCCTGTAAGTTACACAGATCGAATTTGGGGTGCTTGGGGATAGCCAAGGGTAAATGTTAACTGGGGTATTAGAATTCAGGGGAGGAAATTAAGACTGAGAGATGCTAGGCTATGTCTCAGTATGAGAGAGCTCGTGAATCTTGAACCCAGCGTCCCAGGCTGCTTCACACACAGCTGAACTCCAGAAACTGTTTAATGTTCCAGACCTGTGCCTTCTTTGAAACTTTATAACAGGTTACACAGTGTGAAAGAACCAAATATCCAACAACATGGGAATGTGTGAGACTGTCCACTTTATATACTTAAGATGGGAACCCACTAAAATAGTTTTATTCATTCAATAAATATTTACTGAAGGCCCAAGGGTATATACCATGGAGAACAAAACCCATAAATAGCATTTATTTTTTTAAATTAATTTTATTGTTGCTCAAGTACAGTTTTCTGCCTTTTTCCCCCACCTCTCCCCGCCCCCCCCAGCCCATAAATAGCATTTAAATAGTTCTCTTAAATAGCATTGTTGCAGTTGAAATACAGGGTGATAAACACTGTCACTGAGGCCACGCAATGTGCCAAGCGAGCACACGGCGGGAGGGGGTGGCACCTAACCCAGGCCAGGCACCCAGGGAAGGCTCAGAAGGAAATGAAGTCTCAGCTGAGAAGGTGGAATGAGCAGGAATTAGCCACAAGATGATGTGGGCAGTGTCCTAACACTGGACACATTCTGAGTCCAGAAAGTAAGCAGGTAAGATTGGATTGCAAAATCAAAACGAACCAGTTAGAGTAGAGACAGATGGAGCTACAGTGATAAAAGAGCAGGATAATTCAAGGATCATGTAAGTGGGAGGCCACTGAAGGGTTTTAAGGAAAATAATGATTGTATTTTAGAAAGAAAATTCTAGTAGCCAGGTAAAATGTTTTCTCAAGCTACAGGTCATGACCCATTAGTTATGAAATCATTATAGTGAGTCACAAGTAGCTGGGTTTTTTAAAAATCATGCATCATAGGAAATAGCATGCATTACAAAAGAATGAATTAGGGTTTTGTGAAACTTTTGGTTTGAGTGTGTGTGTGTGTCCTAGATCTTGATGTGAAATGTAGTTCTTCCTATGGATCTCAATTAAAAATATTTACGTATATGTATGTATCCATACACATATATCTGAAAATGTAGAGAACAGACAGAATACAAAACTCTACTAGTACATAGTAATCCTAGCAGTTCAAAATTGTAGCCTAGAAAGAGTCAGTCGCAAAAGAGATGCAATGGAATGGGGGAGTTATCTTAGAGGTAGGAAGAACTGACAGGAATTAGTGAATTAAACACGGAGGAGAGGTAGAGAGCAAGGATGAACCCCAGTTGGATAACTGGTCACATGGTGGTGCTGTCCCCCCCAAATAAGGTAAACAGAAAGATTTGCTGGAGATGTTGGCAGTTAACTTACATAAGTTAAGTATGGAAAGTATATTAGTTTGCTATGACTGCTGTAGCAAATCACAACAAACTTAGTGACTTAAAATAACACAAATTTATTATCTTCCCATTCTGGAGGTCAGAAATTAAAAATGGGTCCCCCTCAGCCAAAATCAAGGGGTCAGCAAGGCTGCATTCTTTCTGGATGCACTCGAAGAGAATGAGTTTCCTTGCCTCTTCTTGCTTCGAGAGCCTGCCTGCATCCCTCGGCTCATAGCCACATCCCTCCATCTTTAAAACCAACAATGTCAGACAGACATTCTCACACCGTAGTCTCTGCTGTCTTTTCTCCCCTATCTTGTGATCATTGTTAAATTAACACTTAGTAAGTAGAACCCTGAGGTGCTGAGCCAGGGTTCAACAAAGATCCAAAGGGAAAGTGAAATAGGAAAGATTATTACACTTTACATGCAACTGGGGCGATCAATGGGCAGGCAAAGAGTGAGCGGCAGGACCTGGGGTGTAGGTCTTTATTAGGGTCTTCAAGTGGAATGCTTTTGGGGTTCCCAGACTAAGGTCAGAGTGGTCGATTCAAACCACGATGGCCAGAGTTTTGGTAAGCCCAATGAGGGTATCATCCAAGGCAGTGCACAGGGGAAATAGTTGGGAGCAGGAGAGACTGCATCACCAGGGGCTTCAGAAAGTCGTATCAGAAACGTACTTGTGACTCTTCTCTAGGCCATGCACTTGAGGGAGAGACTAGTGTCAGTTCAAAGCCTTGTAGGCTGCCCAGCCACACAAAATAGATGACGAGGCAGCAATATTATGGAATAGCTCACCTATGCTCTCAACACTCCGCCTCCCTCTTCCTCTTTTAAAGACAGCTGCAGTTTCTTTGGGCCCTTGTGGAAAACCCACTGACTAGCAACCTTAATTCCATCTATAACCTTAACTGTCCTTTGCCTGTAACCTAACATGTTTATGGGATCTGGGGATTAGGACATAATCCTAATGTCTTAATTAGAACATAATTAGGGTCGGGGACCATTATTGTGCTTACCACATGAAGTATTGGATAGAAGTTATTTTGGAATTCCTAGTATGGAGCTTAGATACTTTGGCTAGAGGTATACACCTTAATTAGGAGTCATCAGTTTAGGCTGGATTAGGTAATGCATAACCTATCTCTTTGATTAGAGATAGTAATCAAAGATAAGGCAATGGTGGCCCACAGAGAGGGTGTAGTCTGAATATAAGAGGACTGAAAATAGAATTATCTTACATGATAACATTTAAGTGATGGTCCAAGGAAGAAATATTCACAAAGGAGCCTAAGAAGAACAGCCAGGGCAAATTGGGAAAATTAGTAGCCATTGGTTGGTGCTCAGCATCCAGCCCCCCTGCATCTTTGCTAAGAGAGCCCTGGTTTTGTCCAGATATTCACTCCCCACACACAGAGCCACGGGACTCAGGAAAGACACCCTCAGCCAACCAGTACATAGCATTTCTCTGGTGACTGTTACTGTTCCAAAAGTGGACATGTAACTGATGTTGGCCCAACCAAATTAAGAACTTTATTTCATGATGGGGAGGAGGGGTTCCGCCATTCCTCTGGTTAAGAGCCAGGAAGCATGCTGCCTTATTTACAGCTGGCCGCCGTTTTAAGGTCATGAGAGGAACTAATTTAGGATGAAGCTGATGCTGTGGAGAGTAAAACAAAAAGAACCCAGGTTGCTAGTGATGTTCTGCCATGGAATCAATTGCTCTGCAAGCCAGCCCTCTGAGCTTTAATATCATGTGAAATAACTTTATTATTGTCTAAACCAATTTGGATTGAGGTTTCTTTTAACTGCTGCTAAAAGCCTCCTAACTGGTAATGAGTACACCACAGAAACCCCGAAAAGAGTTTCAAGGTCAGGCCCTGACCACTGTGGCTCAGTTGGTTGGGCATCATGTCTCAAAGCGAAAGGTTGGGTGCTGGTTCGATTCCTGATCTGGGCACATGCCTGGGTTGCATGCTCCGTCCCTGGTTGGGGCACCTACAAGAGGCAACCAATCAATGTTTCTCTCTTACATCCATGTTTCTCTTCCTCTCTTCCTCCTTCCTTTCCCCTCTCCCTAAAAAATAAAATCTTTTAAAACAAAGTACCAATAGAAAAAACAAATGTTTCAAGAATAAATTTTTTAAAGGTTTTATTTATTTTTAGAGGGGAAGGGAGAGACAAAGGGAGGGAGAGAAACATTAATGTGTGGTTGCCTTTCACGAGCCCCTTACTGCAGACCTGGCCCACAACCCAAGCATGTGCCCTGACTGGGAATCAAACCAGTAACCCCTTGCTTCCCAGGCCATCACTCAATCTGCTGAGCCACACTATCCAGGGCAAAAATAAAAATTTTTAAAAAATAGTTTGAAAGTCTGGAAAGATCTACTTTGCCAAAAGTTATAGAGAGAACAAGTGAGATAACAACTAAAAAGGGTGGTTGGATAGCAACAAAGAGGTGGTTGGTGGCATTAGTGAGAGCAGAACCATTTGGGGGGGGAAGACATCATATACGCATATTTGTGAGTGTGAGTGCATTTGAAGTGAGGAAAAGGGGAACAAGGAGTTTGAAGAAAAGGAAAACAAGGAAGTATGGTTGGAGGACATAGGCACAAGGAGTATTATTTTTTAAATGTTTAAGATGAGCATGTGTAGGAAGAATGATAATTATATGTACGATAAGGTATTATGTGTTAGGCATTGTACATTTCATATCTTAATGCTTTATTCATAACACCAATGTAGGACAGACACTATCATCTCCATTCACATATGAAGAAACTGAGGCCTAGAGAGAGTGACAGTAACTCTGTAAAGACCACATGCCTGGAAATTGGCAGATTGAAATCTAGGGGTGTGTGTGTGTATGTGTGTGTGTGTGTGTGTGTGACCTTATAACTTTGACGATCAGTGCTCAGTTCTCATCCACATTGACTGTAGATTTTTGAAGGAGGTGACAGGTCCATAGGTAACCAATATATAGAGCTTGCTTGGTGAATCTTCATTCTCGTTTCATTTTCTGGATAACTACACACGAGTATGGTATGGGACATCACCCATATAGTTGTAATAGTTGGGTGACTTTCATGACTTTCTTTTGCCCCTTTGCAATACTTTTAGCTTGCTTCCTCTTCTGTCCTGAACAAGGCTTTTGGTGTTTCAAGCCTTTAGGTCCCTACGTGTGTCTTCATATCTAATAAAATCATTCTAAATGTCTTTCTATAGAAAGTATTATTTGAAAATGATCATTCTGTAAAGATGGTAAGTTTCAGTTTCCTGGACAGTGTGTTAGGAGGAAAATCTCGTCTCCATCATAACCGGCACCAAATCCAGTTCTTCCTGTTGGTGTCAGAGGAACACAACCAAAGGCGGGCAGAGCACTTAAACCAGCAGCCAACATCCCCATCCCAACGCCGCCTTCTTCTCTGAGTGTGCAACCTGCCTTTGGGAAAAATATTAAAAGGTATATGTACTAAGTGGAATTAAAAGAATACTTTAAGACACTTGTCTCAAGAAGATCTTTCACAACTCTCATAGCAGTGGTTTGAATACTCACGTAACTAGCTGCTCCCTTTTAGGATAACTGAAGTCTCCTAGGTGGCTCTGATTTTTTGGGACATTTCTTCTTTCTCTACATTTTCTTCTCAACTTCTCTGAATCCAGATGAAGACAAGAAACATGCAAAATGACTGCCCACCTCATTCTGCAGTTGCTAGGTGCCTTCCAAATGGCCAGCTGAAGAGGTTAAGAATGTAATGTCTATTCATTCGGCTGCACAAATAAAAGACAGCAACATATACATGGGGTAGTTACAGTGTTCCAGGAACCATCCTATGCTGGGAATATCTTGGTTTAAAAAAAAACAACCCTGCCCTCATGGAACTTACATTTTAGTGGGAAGAAAGGAATAATAAATAAATAAAATATACAATATATCAAGTGGTATAAGGAAATACAAGGAAGGGACAGGAAGTACTGTGGGAGGGGGAGAATTGAAATTTTAGATAGAAGGATAAAGCAAGGTCTCACCGAGAAAATAACATTTGAACGTTTGAGCAAAGACCAAGAACAGGAGGAACAAACCCTACAGCTACTCCAGGGCAGAGCTTTCTTCCCAAGCAGGGGAACAGTTACTGTCCAGTCCCTGCAGGGAGCGTGCCTCAGGTGTTCAAGGCACAGCAATGTCCCTGGGGCAGACTGAGGATTCCGTCCCCAAACGGGCTCCCTTTCACCCCTTGTCAGGTGAATCTGAATATCCCATCAGAAAGTTTTCTCCCCTTGCAATCGAAACTTCTTTGTGGGTTAAAAAACCTCTAACTCACCAGAGAAAAGGACCTCAAGTCCATGCTAAGGGGTGATCAAGCTCCACCGAAACAAATGGGCAACAAAATAAAACACTTCCACATCCACGGAGACATTTAAATGGGATCAAAATCATTGCTGAACTGAGGGGGTAGGACAGGAGCAGAATTAACATTTATTGCACACCATAAATGAGGCACAGTTGGACTGGCTGAGTTTTATGGACATCAAATAAGATAGCCCACAAAGCTGGTATTCGCCCTCATTTTTACAGATGAGAAAATTTAGAGCAGTAAATAATAGCTGATAAGGAGAATCTAGATTTAAACTTGGCTGACTGACTTGAAAGTTTTTGCTTTTCCTCCTGTAAGAGGCTGCCAGGAAGACCTTACAAGGTCTTTGAAAGGAGTCCTTAGCACTCGCAACACAAGAAGACTCCTCTATGAGAAGAGTCACAAAATACTATTACTAAATTATTTCAGAAAAATGAAGCCTTATCTGGTCTCATCTGATATCCTACCCCTCCCATTACGGGAGTCCAGAGAGATTAAGTAATTCCCAAGGTCAACTGGTTCCATGGCAGAGTTGGGAAGCCTCCCTGAGCAGCGTACAGGGCACTGGGACCGAAGGAAGAAGAGTTTTCAGCCCACTTCCCGTGAAGGGTCTGCTTTGAGAAGTCCTGGAAACTCTTTGTACTTCAGTTTCCTCATCAGCAAAATACAGGCAATAGTTAAATGAGAATTCATACAATAAACACCACATAATTTCCATGAGAGCTATTTCTCACCTCTATAATATAAATTAATTATGTTTTAAAGTGAGAGAAACATACATACAGAGAAAGACTGGTCTCTAACACACTCCACTTCCCTCCACCACTACCACCATCAGGCCAGCCTCGGCCCGCAGTAAGCAATCAGGGAAGCCTCTGCCAAGACACCTCTAGGTCCCACCTTGGTTCTCCCTGGCCACCTTGGTGTATATGTCAACTGCTGCCACAAAAATGATGCTTGCAGATCAGCTCCATTCCAGTGGCCAAAACAAAGTTGGGAGTGGGGCGTGTGGACCAGTGGAGTATAAAGTCCTACTCAACAGAAGAGGAAAAATTTTCTTAACCACTTCGTCTCCCCATGCTCTTGCCTATGGCTTGTCCCTGGCTATGAAGTTGAGAAAAAGGTGCCTATAATCCCAGAGAGAAGATACTGAGAGAGGGCTTGAGATTTCAGGTCGTGTAGATCTCAGGGATCCCTGACACACCCAGAGGCAAAGAAAACAGGACTTCAGCCCCGGGACTCAGTAAGACAGAAAGAGTGAGCTCCAGGTGGCTAAGTGCTTCGGAATAACCCGCTGTGGGGATTTCAGATGACAGAGATGAGACCCTTGGGTGTGGTAAGACCCCAGTTCTTACAAGAAGGGGACTGAGCCAGAGAAGCAAAGATGAAGAACCCCCTTCCTTTAGGTTCCAGTTTTCTCCCTGAGCAACTGGCCAGAATTAGGTCATGAATCCTATGTGATACAGAAGTTATCAGATTCTCTGAAACTAAATCAGGACTTCCCAGAATGTTCACAAACAGTAGTCCAATACATCTAAGTCTGAAACAAGGGCTAAATACCTATTATTTTAAATAGTTCAAGAGTGCTTTACATGGAAAGAAATGGGTAAAATATTACCATACCTAGTATCCTATTCTATACCATTTCACTAAGAGCATCTCATGGGAAATCATCTTTCTTGCATCCGACTCTTTTGGGAAAGGACTGAATTGGCCTCAGTTTTTGTTGAACGAAGAACTGAAAACACAGATATAGCCTAAAAGCTCTCTGTCAGAATTGCGATCCAAATCTGTTACTTCCTTGGTCTCCAGTTTCGCAGTGAGACACCTTGCCTAAGAGCAAAGGGGGTTCCCTTCTTAGGGGTATCTTTGAGGAGCAGCTCTGTGAGAAATGGATACTCTGCACCTCCTCCTCTTTCACCAAAGGGACAGAGACTCTGGGTGTTCCAAACCACTTCCGGCGGCATCTCTCCGATTTGAAAGAGGCTCTGCTTTGTGAAACGCGGCAGGGGATGCGCGTGGACTGGAAAGGGCCTGCAGTTTCCCTGGAATTGCTGCTCCGTCGTGGGGCCGTCGTTTGTTCTCAGGAATTGTTATCTGTCGCCACCTGGTGGCCCCTTTGTCTTCATATTCGGAACAAGAAGAATTGAGCGTCTTAGGATTTGTACAAGATCTGCCCTAATACAAATCACTCTGTCCTCCTCGATTAATTTCTTTAATATTAGAATACTTTCATCTTCTGGATGTCAAAGGGGAAGGGACCATTTGCCTATTATCTGAGCGATTCAGATAATAGGAGAAAAGGTGTTAATTTCCGGAGTCCTCTCCAGCGATCTGGCTGCAATTCCGCTTCCCTCGCCGCCCTTTTAACCCTTCCCTGTCCTGAGGAGCGAGTGCGGAGTGGTTGGCCGGGGCAGGGGTGTCGATCCAGCTGTGGCCTCCAAAGTCCAGAATGACCTGGGGAATTATCATTCAAGTTCACAAAAAACTGAACACACCTCAGCCCCGACCTAAGGAAAGCCGGGTGTCAAGTTAACAGCGCTTCCCATAGCCCTGGTTTCGGGGGACAGACGTTCCCATCGTGAGCACTGCCATTCATTCTCTCCTCTCTCTCTCTCTCCCTCTCTCTCTTTCTCTCCCCTTCTCTCTCTCTCTCTCATTAGACTCTTAAAATAGACCCCAAAGAGCTGGCTAAAATGAACAAACACCATGGCTCTAAATCATCTTTCTCGGAGGCTGTAAATGCTAAATACGTCAAAAAAAAAAAAAAAAAAAAAAGAAGAAGAAGAAGAAGAAAGAAAAAAATCGAGATTGATGTTTCTTATTTACTCACCTTGACGTGGA
Organism: Trachops cirrhosus; assembly: GCA_028533065.1. Classification (NCBI taxonomy): domain Eukaryota; kingdom Metazoa; phylum Chordata; class Mammalia; order Chiroptera; family Phyllostomidae; genus Trachops; species Trachops cirrhosus. The sequence continues at coordinate 47,442,621 of CM052541.1, read as the reverse complement.
CGCTATTTTACGCACAAAACTCTCCCCCGCAGCTCGTGTGGGCGCCCTTCCACGCCTTACTGTCACCACCCACTCTTGCCCTTTGCCGAAAGGCTCTTCTCCGAATCCGGATGGACCATCTTTAAACCTCCGGGCAAAGGGCGCCGTGGGCGCGGGGTCGTGCTCCCGGCACAGCCCACGCTGACCTAAAGCGAGGACCAGCTGGCAGCCAGGATCTCGGAGCCAGGGCTGCGGGGTAGCAAACCCCGGGGAGAGAGTCCGGAGCCGGGAGCTTGCTCCCTCCCCCTGCCTCTGGGCGTCGCGGTCCCGCAGCTTCAAAGCGCGAACCCTCAGATCAAATGGAAACGGAACAGCTGGGCGGCTGCCGCTCCCTTCCGGGCCGCCCCTCCCCGCCGGCTCAGGTCCCCGGAGAGGATGTTGTCTTCCCACCCACCCCCCATTGTCCGCAGCACTCCCCCGGTAGCAATAAAAGATAAAAAGAAGAGTGGAAAACACAAAAATAAAGATTCCAAATGTTCTGAAGAGCCAAAAGACGGCCACAACCAACCCTCAGTACGATTTCTTAGGAGGAGGCGAGAAGGGGGCGAAATACTCCACGGCCGCCAGCGAGGGGGAACGAACCGCAGTCCCTGCCCGGGAAGGAGGAGGCAGGGCCCGCTGGCCCGGAGCTGCTGGGGGAAGAGGCTGGAGGAACGCCACGGTGGGCGCTGTCCTTGGTGCTGAAGGGTCCGGGCCCCGCCTGCGAACTCGACTTGCTGGAATTGTGTGGGACTCCAGACCCCCAGTTCCTTCCCGTCTCCTCTGAGCCCAAGATTCTGGCTTGGGATGAGAGATAATGGGAAAATAAATCAAAGTCCCCCAAGTCTGTTGCTCTCCCCACCTAGCTGGAATGTGAGCTCCCTGAGTGCAGGGATAATACGAGTTGTTGGGACAGTGTAAGCTCCATGAGAACAGTGCTTGGCGCATAGTAGGTGCTAAACATTCGTTTAATGTCTAATATTTAATTAAACATTTAAAAAATAAGGACGAGCCCTTATCCCTCCCGGTTCATGAAGGAGAAAGGAAGGGATGTCCTCGCAGCTGGACCCACTGAGCTTTAATTTGTGATACCTGGTCTTAGAGACTGCTTTTTCCAACGAGAATTTTCTTGGCTAAAAGGTTAGGGGTGAGCGGTTTGGACACGGGGGTCCGGGGGTGCGTGGCTGGAAGTTTCTCGGTCCGATGACACAGGTGAAGGTAGGCAAGTCTTCCTCCAGGAGACTCGGGCCCTGGAGAACGTCGAGGAGACCGAGGGCCAGCAGGCGCCTTCCCAGAGCAGCTGACCCCGAGGGGCGCCGGATGCGTTCTCTCTTCTCTCCCGCCCCCCAGCGCCCAGCGTCTGGCATAATTTAGCGCTGGCGCGGGGCTCCGTGATTGGTGCAACGATCCCTTCTAGGGAGGCTGGAGGGGGCGGCGTGGGTGGCGTTCGAGCCTCACCTGACGGAAAACAGCGCGTTTCCAGCCCCGCAGAGCAGGGGCGCGGGGCGCGGTTCCGGGAACGATCCCAGCGCGCAGTGGGCACGCCCACCCTCCCGGGCCCCAGACTCTGGTCTGCAGCTGCGGTTGCCCCAGGCCCGCGGTTCGGGATGTTCTTGTGTCTTTAAAAAAGTGCCCAAGCTTTTATTGTAAGGTGAAGAGTATTAGTATCAAGGACAACGCGGTTGTTTCAAACCTCACAGCGAGATCTCTCTTACTGATCGGATTGTGTCTGCTCGGGGCGAATCTTCCATCTCCCTTATGGAATTTTCAATGATTCCTAAGATCTCTCCGCATTTCCACTGTGTCGTGGTGGAAAGGGATAAGCTGTTAGGAGAGGAGGGGCAGGCCTCGGGTGGACCAACAAGGCCGCCAACGTGTCCATTAATAACCTTTGCCGGCTGCGCCGCAAAAGGGGAAAAAAAAGTCACTGTGAAAACGAGTAAAGGTTAGCCGGTGTCATCCACACACACACAAAGATCTATTTTGTTTTGCCTTAAATAAAAAGAAGCTCAAGCAGAGGAAAGAGGAGAACCTAATTTAGCAACGAGGGTCGCTGAAGGATGGCTCGAAGGGACGGGAAAGCGCAGCCAGCCCCTCCAGGTGTGGGCTCTGGCGCCGCAGGAGAGATCCAGCCAGCCGAGAGCCTCTCGGTTTCTGGGTTTCTGGCGCCCTCTGGTGGACATTTTTCCCCGAACTCCGTTTTGTGGTGAGGGGCTTTCTGAACGCGGCAATTCATTAAATAGGCTTAAATATTGCAAAAGGAGAATCCTTAAAAATCAAGGGCTTTTACACACACAAACACACACCGTGACAACTCAGTGCTCGGGTTCCTCATGTGGGTAGAGGAGTGCTCGGGCATGTTATTAACCTTCAGATGTGATCTATCAAAATTACTTCTTTCCCCATCACCAAGAAGACCAAAGCCCGTGAGGTACAGAAAAAAGAAATAAAATGAAGTCACTATAGTCAAGCTGCTAAATTACTAAAAATCAAGTGGGTTGAGGCATGAGGAAACAATTCCACTCTTATTTTAACTAATCTGAGAACTTCAACTTTTTAACTTTCCGGCCTTGCCTCAGTGCCTGAATGTACATCAAACCTCCAGGTAACCTTACAATTACCTGTGAGGACTAAGGAAAGGGCATGCAGGGGTCCAGACCACCTGACAGCCGTTATCCACACCACCCTGTCATCTGGAGGATACCATCTCGCATCAACCCAGAAGCTAAGAATGCAGGACTGAATTTTCTTAAGAATTTTTACTGTAAGATTCCTTCGCCTATCTTCCTTCTTCGGAACTCTCTGGGTGTTGCCTAATTGTGTTTCTAGTGTGCAAACCCTAAAACCCTTGAGTATGTCTTTACCACTTATTTCTAGCCCAAGCCTCCGATTCGTTTATACTAGGTGGACACTAGGAGGGAGCGCAAATGAGTGGGAAACGGGACTATTTTCTCTGCTGTGGCCCTGGGTCGCTGTGCTGTACTTTGGGGAGACCTTGAACTGAACGAGAGAACAAATGCAAAGGAAATGCGGATTCCTTCAGGGGTCTGAGCGTCCCTCCTCGTCCCTGCCTCCTTTGCTTCTACACAATCCGGGCTAAGTGGAGAGCCAGGGAGCACACAGGGCGAGCTCTCGCGCGGAAGGGTCGCCGATCTGGGGAACTACTGGAAAAGAAATTGAGGCGAAGCCACTGCTTTCGTCTTCTCAAATATATGGGGGAGGGGGGACTTAGGGAGGAAGAAGCGCCAGCCAAGCAGAATTCCTCGCAGGAATTATCTTTACCCTCGCCTTACCCGACACTCCCTATTTTAAAAAAATAGACCGCGTTGAGTACATTCTGGATTACTCATAGGGCTGTTTTTTTTTTTTTTTTTTCCCGTGCACAAAACCGTGATCTGGATTTATAATCGCCGTATAAAGCTCCAAAGGCGGCCAGGCACCTGCAAAGGAGCCCCGCGGCGCTGCCGACTAGCTGCCCCCGCGAGCAGCGGCCGCGTGATTCCCCCGCCGAGCGGGTCCCGCCTCCCTGCTCCGCCCCCGCCTCCCCCGAAGCCCAGCGGCACCCTCTCCCCGGCGTTCTCGTCTCCTCCCGGCGCTAGCGTGCGGGACAGTGCTGGTGCGAGCGAGGCGGCAGCCGGAGGTGACGCCGGGCGGGCAAGCCTGTGGCAGAGCCAGGAGAGCCGACTGGGTCGCTGGGCGCTGCGCGGAGGAGCGGCGGGAGCGCTGGGCTTGCTGTCTCCGAGCCAAGGTGGGTAAGCGCGCGGGCGCCGGACTTTCCAGGGCCCAGCCTCGGCTGTTCCGCCGGGTCTTCTTCACCCGCGGTTTTGCGGCCAACCCCCACACCGGGCGTCCGCCACCCACCCTCCGCAGCCGAGTGCCCACCGCCCGCCCCAGTGCTGGCTCTCCGCCGGTGCGCCGCGCGGAGACCCCTGCACTCGCCCCGCTAGCAAGATGCTCGGCCCGGGGATGCACGGCCGAGGCTGAGGCTAGCGCACAAGTGGGTCCAGAGTGATTTTCCGCTGCGCTTCCCGGCTGCCAGCGCCCGTCTCACCTGAGGACTCCAGGGCGGCAGCCGCCGAAGGCGCGACTCGGAGCGGTAACCTGTTACTTTCTTAGAAGCCACAGCCTACCCGCTGCCGGCGTTTCCGTGCGAGTGCGTGCGGGGCGAGGCTGGGGTCCTAGGGAGCGTGGGGACTCGGCGGCCGGTGGGCGTTACTCTGAGGGCTCCGAGACCTACCCGCCTTCGCCCTCACTCTCTGTCCGGGTGTCGTCGGACGCCATCGCGCCAGCGCGGGGCGCAGCGCACCAATCCTCGTCTTCCGCCGCCCGCGCGCTGGGCGCAAATGTGTTTCCCTGGTGACGTTCCCCCTTCGTGCCTCCCTCACCCTCTCCGAGTCTGTGTGGCGAGAAATCCGGGGACCTCAGAAATTTGGGTGGAGGGGAAACACAGAATCCTGGACTGAGCCTTGTCTGGGGCTGCGAGATGGCTCAAAGCGGGGTGGGACAGGAGGGAGACAGGCGAGGCTGCGACCCTCTCTCTCCTGTCTGGCTGTTTGGAGTGCAGGTGACTGTAGTTCGTCCCCAGCCAAGCCTGAGTAAGAACGGAAAGATCTGGGCCTTTTCTTTCCTCACCTTGTCTCACCGAAGTCCTCGGTTCCCGAAGCAGTTAGCCTCCTTCTTTCCAGGGAATTAGCCAGACACAACAGCGGGAATCAGACGCCGAACCAGACGGGCCCGCCCCGCGCACCCTCCCCGCGCCTGCCCGCCCGCCGGCTGCAGACAGCCCAATGGGGCTTGCCGCGGCTCGGCTGGAAAATCGCGCACTGAGCCTCCCTTGCCCTTCTAGCCCAGTCCCCGTATCCTCGCGCCCTGCACTGGCCTTGGGCTCCTCTAGTGTCGGCGCAGCGCTCCAGGTCACCCCGCTACTCCGCCAGACCAGAGAGCCGCCCGGGGCTACGCCGCTGGTGCCGGCGTCTCCGAGCTCGCGCGCACGTCTACTTCTCCCCACCCCCCGCGCACCCGGACCCGGCAGGCTAGCTGCCCTTCCTCCCGCTTCTTTCCTCCCAGCCAGGACTTCAGGGGGAGCCCACCGCGCGCCGGACCCCGGAAGCCCTTCCCGCACAGCTATCGCTCTTCTTTACAGCCTGCCCCTGCGCCTGACCGGCCGAGGACCCCGGACAACGGAGGCGCCGGGACGACCGAGCTGATGGCGTCTTCGACCCCTTCTTCATCCGCTACCTCCTCGAACGCGGGAGCGGACCCCAATACTACCAACTTGCGTCCCACAAGTAGGTCCTGCCCCAGTTTCCTGTCTAATAGACTGCGGGGTAGGTGAGGACGCTGGGACGTGGGGAGGCTACGCTGGCGGAAAGGGAAGAGAGAGCGCGATGATGGTGGCTGGAAACAACTGGGTCCCTGACCCTTCCCGGCCAGAGGTCATTCGACTGACAGGGATGCTAGGCGATTTGGGGGCGCTGAAGAGTGGGAACCTCGCAAGGCTGGGGTGGCAGCGATCCTTAAGGGCTTCGCAGCGAGGGGGAGGGACGGGCGGCGAGAACGTTGTTTTTATTGTGTTTGGTTTCTTTGCTTAACGGGACGTCGGGGGTCTGTATAGGGAGCGGTGTGAGGAGTGGGGAGTCTCAGCGGGAATTGAGCTTTCTGTCTCCGGCTTTCGTTAAGCCGAGATCTGCCCCCCTCCTCTTTTCCCCCTGCACTGCGCTCGAAGTCTGTAATCAGCGGAAATTTAGACGTTAATTGCAGCTTTTAGAAAACTCGGGGTCCCTAATTGCTCCAAATTTGCCTCGAGCTATTGACGAGTGAGAGAGAAGCCAAAGGCGAGAAAGGTGCATAAAACAGTTTGGGGGATGCGCCTGGACGTTTTAGACAATTAATTACATCTCAGACGGGGGAAAAAAAAAAAGGAGCGGCATCACTTAGAGTGTGGAGAGTTGGGGAACCAGGAGGCCAGAAGGTTTGCCCTGGCAGGGGGAGAGAGCACCCCTCTCTTTTCTTGGGGGCAGGAGACCTGTCTGCAACTGACATGTCCGGAAGAGGGAAGAAGAAAAGGGGAACCAGAGGGCGGAGGCGAGGAGGAAATTTATGCTTCCTTACTCCTAGCTCAGTGAGCTCTTCAACCCA
>CM052541.1:47393316-47435965 GCA_028533065.1 Trachops cirrhosus | reverse complement strand
TGTGGAGAGTTGGGGAACCAGGAGGCCAGAAGGTTTGCCCTGGCAGGGGGAGAGAGCACCCCTCTCTTTTCTTGGGGGCAGGAGACCTGTCTGCAACTGACATGTCCGGAAGAGGGAAGAAGAAAAGGGGAACCAGAGGGCGGAGGCGAGGAGGAAATTTATGCTTCCTTACTCCTAGCTCAGTGAGCTCTTCAACCCAGTCCAGAATCTGTCTTTAATTCAGATTTATTTCCCACTTTTCTGTAGACCCAGGGAGATGAGGGAATTGTTTTCCTTTTTCCAATTTGGATTGAAATGTGCCTCCCCCCAATCTATCAGTTCTAGATAGTAACAGCCCCCAAAATTTCTATGTAAGAGAGGCGTAGCGATGGCAGTGTGTTCAAGAGGGTTTATTGCTGTGCTTTTGTAGGACTTTCTATGAGGTTAAGAGAACGTGGATTGTTTCCACCTCAGAAGATGGGGGATGTTATGGGGTAAGCCCCTCTCTCCAACCCCTTAGTGCTGTCACTGGCTCCCGGGCTGGAGTCCTTGTCCTCAGTCCTTAGGCTGCATTCTAGTTCCCTTTGCAGCCGCCTCTCCCGGGCGAGCTACAATTGCCCACACAACAAAGAGGGGCTCGGGAGAGCCGCCAGCCGTGGCGGCACGTGAGTCCGGCACTGGCGGTCGAGCTGGCTGGAACAGGCCGAGAGGAATCGGAGGCCTGAGCCTCTTTGTCTGTTGCTTTGGCTTTGATGGGTTTCTTTCCAGTCTTCTCCACATTTCCCGCCCCTCTTCTGCTGCCTAGTGGGTCTGGGCGGCCATTGTGTTCCCCTGCCCTTGAGTCCTGCATCCCCACCTCGGACCAAGCTCCTACTTCTCGGGGACAGCCAGAGGTGGTGTGCATGAGCCCAGCCCGGGGTCCAAGACCAACTAGAGGATCTGAACTGAGTTAGCACACAGCCTGATGGGACTGGAATCCGCTGAGGCAGACGGATGATAGTCGAAAACCCGCGGGTAAGAGCATACTCCTGTCGGGAGAACACCGTGGCCCGCCGACGACAGCCCAGCTGCAGCATGAGCACCCCAGGCTGAGCACGCTCGCCCGGCTCTCCACCGGCTCTCAGCCTCTGCTGCAGACGAGGCCTCAGCCGTGCAGCTGGCTGCACTTGTTTGCCCCTGCAAGTTCTCCTGGGAGGTGACCTCGCTCAGTCTGCACAACTGTGCTGGCCTCTTGCTCCAGCGACCCCTTCTCCTCGCTCTCCACCACTCACTACATCAAAGGGTCTCCCTCAGTTCCTCTCTCCAATCTCTCTTTCCTTTTCTTTTACTATCATTCCCAACTCTGAAAGACCGAGCAATAAGTCTGAACTCCCAGCGCCCCAGCTGAGTGACCTTGGAAAACTCGCTTAGTCTCTCTGAACCTCAGTGTTTTGTATTTGTGAAGTGAATCTTAGATGAACACTTCTCTTGTTTCATAGGGTTGTTACGAAAAGTAGCTGAAATGGTGTTTAAAGTGTAAGCACTCTATAGGCTTTTTACCTGCCAGGTATTGTTATTAGGGGTTTGCTTTCCCACCGATTCCCTGTCTGTTGTAGGAACTCCGTCTGTGACAGGCTGTCTCACAGACGTTGGGCTATTTCTTCTCCCCGCTGGGTGTCTGTTGTGGTTCGGTTTAATGGATACAGCTCTTCGTATGGCAGCCGACAGTCGTGCGGGACTGAAGGCACCGGCTAGGGTGTGGTGGGGGATGGGAGTGGGTGGAGGAGCTGTGCTTTGAAGGGTCCGAAGAGAATTCCACAGTGGGCTCACCACACAACTCACACAGGACTTCCAAGGCACCCTCGCACTCCTTGCTGGAAGTCGAGCCCCGAGGGCAGGATAGACCCTGAGGAGTTTGATAATTCGGCACCTTTCAGGCTGGAGGTTGGGACTCAGAGGAAAGGTGCTTGATTCCCTTCGCCATCTCCAGACCGCAGATGTCCAGGGGAGGGTTAATGAGGGGCAGGTTGGGCAGAAAGAACGGGATTGGAGACCGGATGCGCACTATTGTCTGCTCGACTCCCCGGCCAGACTGGAGAGCATTCAAGCGAGTCCGATCATCTAGTCAAATACTATTTTTCACCCAATTAATTCCTGAACTCTTCCGCGACCCCATTTCATGCCAGTTTATTTTAAGCTGCCACTCGGCTGGAGACCCGCCAAGAAATTATGAGACGTGTTGGTCCCAGATGCCTCTGTGTTCCCTTTCCGGGCCGCTGTGGTCGCCTTTCGAGTCTTGGGGCGGAGACCAAGAGACAGGGCCTGGCGGGTGGGTGCCAGGCAGTTCGAGCTGCCGAACCTGGCCCTTTGCTCTTGGGGTCAGTCTGTCCCAGCCCGACCCCACACCCCCGCCTGCGCGGCTCCCCAGCGAGGGTCTCTTGGAGGCCGGGCGGGGCACGGGTGCGTGGCCTCTCAGAGACACTGTTCTGTACCTGAGAGTGGGAGCAGGACACGAGTCTGCCCGTCTGCCCACAGATCTGGCTTCTTGCTCCTTTCAGGAAAGAGCTTTTAAGGAGGCGCAGTGGCAAAGATCTGTCCCCCACTTTCCCAGAAAAACCTTTGCCATCGCCTAGGTCTCCCACGGTGCAAGCCTCACTCATCGCGCCTCTCTTGCTTTCCAGCGTATGACACGTGGTGCGGCGTGGCCCATGGATGCACCAGAAAGCTGGGGCTCAAGATCTGCGGTGAGTGAAAGGTCCTGCTGGGGCCGGGCACCGCGGCGCAGCCTGCGGGTTTAGGAGAGGGATGCACGCGAAAGAGGACCCTGGTTGTTGGATCTAGTTTTCTGCTGTATCCACAGCCCTGAGGCGGGGCGGAGACGTAGCTGTACAGCCCTTAAACCTCCTCTGCCCGCTTCCGGCCAGTCCCGGGGGGACCTTCCCGCTGGCGTCCGGGACAAGCTGAGACCGCCAGGCTCCCCTCCGCGTGTCTAGGCTCAAGAACGCCAGCACAGCGCCCCCGTGCGGCAGGCGCGCCGGGGCCGCTCCTCCCCTTGAGCTCTGCCCCGCGCGTCCCGAAGGTCGTGCAGAGAAGGTGAACTGGCCCGGCTTTCCTGGAGAGCAGTTCTATGGCGCAGTATCTGCCCAAGGCCGTGGCTAACACGTTGTCCCCCTTTCCTGCCTGCCTTGAAAGCGGCTTCTCAGGCTAGAGATTTTTGCCCCGAGATGCCATAACAGATCCAGGTTTCGTTCTTTGGGGCCTCGGAGGGCAAGAGAAAGGCTTGTCTGCAGCCCGCAGTGCCCTGCCTGGGGCAAGTGCGGGCGGCGCAGGCCTGAGGGTTTGCTGGGCTTGCCCTTAAAGTCGAGGAGGGAAGGGAAAGGGAGCCGACGAGGGCGGGGGTGAGGGGCCCGCAAGAGAGAAAGGGGAAGTCGGGTGCGGTTTGCCAGAGAAAGGAAAATAGATCTGGAAGCTGGAAAGGAGAAAGAACAGCTCTCTGGAGACGTGAGGGTCTGAAATGAAAACGCCCAAGGGATGTAATTTTTTTCAAAGAAAAAGGAGATTCGCACAAATGGACACAGCCGAGTGGCTCCGGCTGAACAATGAGGACTTGCTTTCCTTGATACAATTCACCGTCTAAAATCTTTAGCCTTATCGGGCTAGAAAATACGGGCGTCCCTGGGCAGGGGGTGGAGCAGCCCGGGAAGATTAACGAGGGGCTTATTAAAGAGCCATCCGTCAGCTGCTGTGCGCCGGAGATAGCGGCGGAGCCTCACCGGGCACGCTCGCCCGCCCGGGCCCCCGAGCACCCGCTGGTGGGCGAGTGGGGTGCTCTCTGGGCCTGATTTTCCCGGATTCCCTGCGTCCCGGGTCCCCGGGCAGCACCCGAGGGGTTATTTAGCAGCTTCTGGGTACTATCCCCCCCTTCCAAGAGCGCGGCCCCTTCCCTGCGTTTCTGGGGCTCTGTTTCCTGGATCCTGGAAAGGTTGTTCAACTCCAGATCTAGCCATTTTACAGGGAAAGCCCAGCCCCGGGATTTGGCCTTCTCCCCAGCACGCGAGGCCCGTGGGGCGAGTCCGGTAGCGGGTCCCCGGCGGGGGTAGCTGGCAGCAGCCTAGCTTTGTTCTATAAATAGCTCCCTCCCCCAGCCGCCATTCCCGGCTTAATGGTCCGTTCCGCGCCGTGTCCCTTCCGCGAGGCGCTGGGCTTCAGCAGCCGTCATTGTCATGCAGTCGGGCAAGCAGAACTGAGCGAGCCCTGGGCGCCTGGCGCGGTGGAGGACCGGGTGGGAAGGCTTGGGGTCGAGTTCGCTTTTCCTGAGGTCCTGGGCCTGCCCGGGGGGCAGCCCTCATCCACCCCAATCCCCGCCTCTTGGCTTCAGTCCGGGCCGTGCTCCGTGCTGCCGGGACCGCAGGGCCTTCGTGTCCAATGGAAGAAAAGATCTAAACTCCCCTTTGGGTAAATGTGCTCCTCTTGGCCCGGGAACAGGGGATCGGAGTTTGCATCGACTTCTCCTGAGAGGAGAACTCTTGGGCATTAAGGGGCTACCTTCCTTAGAGTCTTTTCTCTCTTTCTATCCCCAGCCCCAGTGCTAAGTTCAGGACAGTGGAAATCCACGTGGCAGATCAGGGCTGGTAGTCCTTTAAGGGGAAATTGCCTTCTGCTAAAATGCATGTTTTGGGGCCACAGCTTAGGAGGCTTCAAATGAGGTTTGATTCTGAAAAGAAAGAAAACACCAGAAGATTTGTTTTCCATACCTTGGGCCAACTCCGCTTTCCATTTTAATCTAGTGGAAGCTAGGTGCAGTCTTAATTTTGACCTGACTCCGAAGCCCCCTCCCCTGTTCCCCACACAGACTTGTCCACTCCCTTCATTCCAGCCTTTCCATGCCTGAAGGGTGCGCTTTTGGCCTGGCACCATTTGGGGTTGGTTTGACCTTTCACCCTAACAGGGCAGAGTGACTAATGGTCTTCTTCCCACATCCATTGCCCTGCCCCTCCCAAACTTCTTCAGTGCCTTGCCAAGATTTTACCCCCACCCACTCTCCTGCCCCCTTCCCTGGAAACCTTCAGGAATGAAGCTGCAGGGAAGACGATGGGTCTCGCCAGTGGTGTCCTTAGTTCTGGAGGCAGAATCCTTGGGAAAGTAATCAACTAGAAGAAACCCAAGGTCTTTTCGAGAGGTAGAGAGTGGGGTGGCTACGGGCATGGTGGCATCATGTAAATAAACAGAAGGGGATGCATCGGGCCCTAAGTTCTGGCTCTGGGCTCTGCGAACTTCCCAGTTTGTCCTTGCACATCCATCACTTATTTGTGCAAAGGCCCCAGACTGGCTGCCAGTTAAAACCTCTGAGCTCTTTAATTTAGCCTATGCAATGTGTGTGTGTGTGTTTAAATTTGTGTCAGTTGCCAACTATTAAACATAGAGAGACTTCAAGTTTTCTGTACTTTTGGCTTCTCTTGAATAGTAAAATAAAAGGGGGCAGGGAGAGCTGACAGGGTACTTTGATCCCATAAAAATCAGAACAATAGCCCCTTCCTCTTGTTCAATGCGATTCCCTGCTTCAGCTGGTGAGGAGACCAGGGGTTGGGCTTCAGGCCCCACTTACGCCCTTGGTCCTGTGCTTGTATGCCCCGTGCCACTCGCAGCCCCGCCTGGAAACAATTGGCTCGTGTCAGGTGCTCCCCAGGTCCCCACGCTTCCCCCCACTCCCTGAGCCCCCTAGAGCTTTGAGTTTGGTGGCAGCATGAGGAACCAGCAGCATGATCTTCCCACAGCCAAGAGGTAGAGCTGTGGCAGGACTCACTTCCTGTCCCCCACTTGAAGCCTGACCAAAGCCAACTGCAGCTTGGCTCTCCCTCTGTTATGCCTCTTTGCCTCTTAAGAATGTGGCGCTGGGTTACTAGTTACTCACCGTCTTAAACAAGGTCCTCACAGCCGGGGTGCAGAGCAAGAGGGAGTACAGTCTGCTTCAGTCTCAGAGACTTCTTGCCAACCAAGGAAGTTGTCAGCGCACTGACCTCGAGTCATCCACCACCTGGCCATCCTTGCAGAAGCACTCAGTGCCTCCCAGAGCTGCTCAGAGACCAGAGCCCCAGCTCATTTACCTTTTATGAGGCTCCCAGTATTTCAGAAAACAAATACCTTCCAAAAAATTGTTATCCCCGTAACAGTATACATTAAGTGATTATATTGTCAGATTAGTGTTTTTGCCACAAATTATAATGCAATGTAAGTATGCTTTTCGTAAGATCACTCTGGGACGTACAGAAAATATGGATTCATGGGGCACTCCAAGGAGTGCGGTCCCAGAATGGGATGCAGGTTTGAGGTTGTGTCACAGTTGTCCTCTCTCAGTCCTGTCAGGACACCTCTCAGATTTGGAGATAATATCCCAAGCCTAAGTGGACATCCGAGGCCCTGCAGCTGCCCAGAGAAAAGGCATTTCTAAGAGGTTTCAGGTAGAGACTTGGGGATTTTCTTAGGAGTGGGTTGGAGCCAGCCAGGGCTTAAGGACCTAAGAGTAGGGTTTCAGCAGGCAGGACCTCACTCACCACCGTTCAGCCACACAGACTTGATCTTTTTGGCCTAGCAAATTCCACAGCATCCTGTTCCATGAGCAGGGAAGCAGACTCTGAACTCAGGAGCCAGGTGATCCTGCATCCCTCTGGCAAATGAGTGCGGGCCGAGTGTGGCTCCCGGTTTTGGACTTTGGGGATTTGGAGGAGGAATTCAGAAAGTAGGAGAAGAGGTGAATGAAAAGGTAAAAACCCCAGCTTTTTATCCAAGTATGGTGCTCTGTTATGCATTAGTACAGTGATCCTCAACCTTTTTCATCTCATGGCACACATAAACTAATTACTAAATTCTGCGGCACACCAAAAATTACATTATGTTTTTTTGCCGATCTGACCAAAAATAGATATAATTTTGATTCACACAGGACGGCTATTGTTGTGTTGGCTGTTGTCATTTTTTATTTGACAGTCTAAGGAAAAAGAGGTCAGTGCCCCTGACTGAATAGTCAGGTGCTGCGTGTTTGAAAACAAACGCCAGTGTGCTGTGGCACAGCGGTTGAAGTTGCTGCGGCAGTGTGGTTTCCCCTCCTGGTGTCCTCTGGGACTTTAGCAATAAGTTTACAGGGTGCTGGGAACAATGAAGGGATGTTGCCTCTGCCTCCTATTCTTCCCTCCAAAAATAGCCCCTGCTCCTGAGTGTGTGGGAGGACTCTAATCACCCCAGCCTTCCCCTGCACCCCTCCTTCCTCCACCCCTCACCACTGAATTGCAGTCCTGGGGAAGTAATGCAAAATCCCTCAGATTAACTTGCCTCTTCTTGAACCTCCTGAGACTTTCCTCTAAGTCTGCCTTGTGATGTAAGTGACTCCCCAAGGATCTCAGTAGCTACAAAGACAGCTTTGGGGTCACCAAAAAGCCTAGTCCTCTCCTTCTCTTTTCAGTCTGGTGCATTTCGGGCCGAGGAGAGCAGGAGAGGGCCTGCAGGCCCCGAGCCCAAGGGGAGGGGACGTGTGGAGGCACTGAGGGAGGCTCTGTGCCCAAGGCACTTTGAGTCCCACCCTGGGCTCAGAGGTCACCTCCATGGAGTTCTTAGATGGCTTTTTAGCTTTATTACCACATTGGCCACCATCTGCCAAACTGTAAGCCCCTGGAGGGTAGGGGTCTGCCTCATTTATCTTCAGAAAAATTACGCTTACATTCAACCTGTGAGCTGTCCTTGGTGGCTGAGGACAGCATCTAATCCCTGCTACTGGTCCTCACTACTCCCTCTAGTTGCACAGCCTGGAAACCCAATGCTGGCAACATCCTCTCTGATAGTGTCCTTCCCTTGAAACTCCATCCTGGGGCTGGTTACTGGAGTGGAAGCTGTCCAATTGACTTAAGTCTGAGTTCACTGTCACATCCAGAGAGGAGAATGGGCTTTGCTTACTGTTTTTCTCTCTTGCATGACTGAGTCTGTGCCACAGATGACTCTTGGCACTGCCCCCTCCCCGCCTGAAGGCAAGCAGTGCCAGAGCCCTTACATATAAAATGCAGACACTCAGCTTCTCTGGAGAAGTGAGAACCCTGCTTGCAGAGTCCACCTGGCTCGGCAGCTGACCCTCTGATGCTGGAGTTCAGGTCACTACCTCTGACCCAGCTTCTTGTGCTACAGGCTTCTTGCAAAGGACCAACAGCCTGGAAGAGAAGAGTCGGCTTGTGAGCGCCTTCAAAGAGAGGCAGACCTCCAAGAACCTGATTTCCTGTGAAAACAGTGAGAGGGATGGCCACTTCCGGCGCACGGAGACCGACTTCTCCAACCTGTTTGCCCGAGGTAGCCCCTCCCCAGTCTCCCAGCTCTAGTGCTATCCAGCGGCCTCCCTATTTGAGTTTCTTGACTTTCTCCTGAAATTTTACCTCTTTTACAAAAAATGTCACAACTTTCTATGAACTGCCATGAAACTACTTTTCCAATGTGTGAATCCCTCCTTCCTCTGTGCCCACATCTTCCCTGCTTTGGAAGCCAGATGAGGGTAGGCAATAAGACAGTCAATGCTAAAGACACTTTCAAGGACAAATGTGGGTTCATAGAATCTCAGAATCCATAGGACTGTTACATATAAGAAAATTCAGTAATTCCCTTAATAGCATCTATCCTCCAAGGTCAGCAACAACCTCAGCAACAGCAAGAACAAAAGCACTAGCGGGGCCTTATGCCCAAGTGCTGTCCTGAAGCTCGTTTCCTTTCCTCATTTACTGTCGCCCACATCACCGGTCTCAGCAGGGGCCTTCCCAGTCTCTCTCCCAAACAGCTCAAAGGTGAACCCACCACCGCCCCCTTCCATTTGCTCCCCACAGGCCAGAGAGCCCAGACCACAACAGGAAACAAGGTTTTAATGAACCTCAGAGATAACCCAGGGAATAGACACAGAGCATCCCAGAGAACTGTTCTGCTTCTGAGCTGTGGCTGACAACCTCAGTTGGGCCCCTCGGGCTTTCCTCTCAAACCCCTAGCCTGACGCTGCCTAATGGAGGCAGTAACCCAAATTCATCTGCAGACACCCAAGGGTGCAGGCCAAAAGGACGAGGTCAAAAGAGAGGTGGGAGTTCCCTCTTGCACCTCCCTGAGTCTCATCTTCCAGTTCTAGTTTTCTGTCTGAGGACACCACAACAGACCACCCTCTTCAGGGGACACCTCAGCCTCCACCCACAGAGGCCTTGCCCTCCACCACCAACAGATCAAGCGTATCATGACACCAAACCAAAAAGCCCAGTGTCTCAATCAGATGTACAGGGACACACTGGTACCAGGGAGCAAGGTGGAAGGCCCCCGCTCCACAAACCTGACAGGTGTCTGTTCAGCCTGTGAATGCACAAATGCAGTGGCAGCTGCTCACCTCTCCGTAAAACACTCCATTTCTCTTACGAGCAGCCTAGCTATCAGAAAGCCTGTGAACACCTGGAAAGGGGTGCCGAACCTCTGTGTATATGCTCATGTGCATTTTTCTAGGGAGATGGTACACCAAATTCTCAATGTGCATACATATGCTGGGATGAAATTAGGCCTATAAAGATATCATGGCTGACAATAGGATTTCTGGGCCTAGGAAAGGCAGATATGAGTCAGGTGATAACCACGCATTGGCTCCCCCTCCCAGATCTGCTTCCAGCTAAGAACGGGGAGGAGCAAACTGTGCAGTTCCTTCTGGAGGTGGTGGACATACTCCTCAACTACGTCCGCAAGACGTTTGATCGCTCCACCAAGGTGCTGGACTTCCATCACCCACACCAGCTGCTGGAAGGCATGGAGGGCTTCAACTTGGAGCTCTCTGACCACCCTGAGTCCCTGGAGCAGATCCTGGTTGACTGCAGAGACACCCTGAAGTATGGGGTCCGCACAGGTAAGGGGAGGAGCCAGGTGGACGAGCGGTGGCCAGCTCGCCCTGCACCACACCCCTTCCAGTTGAGAGGATGTCAAACTTCATGTTGAAGGAGAAACACAAACCTAGTGAGGGAAGGAAGCCAAGCGCTCAGTGAACACACAACAACCTCGGACAGTGACAGTTCGTGGAAGAAATGCCCCAACCCCAGCAAAAGCCCATCATCATTTATTGTTGCAAAAGTAGGTTTAAAAGATGTACAGTACGTGGTATTATGTCAAATTCTGTAAAAAGTTTTCATTCTTGATTCTAAGCTGTTCACAACCTAAAGGTAGCAGAATGACCCATTTTATGCCTACTTCATTCTGATAAATTCTGCCCTTGCATGTCCTTGAAATTGGGGAGAATCAGGCCTATGTCTCTCCCTTTCTGTAGTAGTTTCCTAATGCTGCCAAAACAAACTACCTCAAACTGAGTGACTTAAAACAGTAGAAGTTTACCCTCTGCCCATTCTGGAGGCAAGAAGTTTGGAATCAAGGTGTCTGCAGGGCCAGGCCCTCTCTCTGAAGACTCTCGGGGAGGATCCGTCTGTGCCTCTTCTAACTTCTGGTGGATGCGGTTATTCCTTGGCATCCCTTGGCATGGAGATGCATCACCCCAGTCCTGGCCTTCACCTTTACATGGCATTCTGCATGTGTCTGTGTCCAAATTTCTCTCTGCTTATAAGCACACCAGTCTTTGGACTAGGGCCACCCTAACCCATTATAGCCTCATCTTAACATCTTACCTTGTTTACATTTGCAAAGAACCTATTTTCAAATAGTCACTGACCAGGAGATAACACTTGAACATATCTTTTTGATGGTGTTGAATTCAACCCTCAACACCTTCTATTGGCTAGGCAACACACACACTTCAAATTCTATTCTTACCTCCAGAGTTCAGACACCCTAAACCCCCAACTCTTATCTCCCACAGGAAGCCCTGGAAGATGCCCTCTTGCCTCCTTTTCTTGTTACATGAACCCTCTCTAATCAGCAATCCTGGCCAAAATGGTTGCTTTCTTTTTTTAAATTTATTTACTCCTTTATTTTTAGAGAGGGGAAATGAGGGAAAAAGTGAGAGAGAGAAACATAGATCAGTTACCTCTCGCACATTCCCCACCTGGCCCACAACCCAGTCATGTGCCCTGACTGGGGATCAAACTGGCAACCTTTTGGTTATGGGGCGATGCCCAACCCACTGAGCCATACCAGTTAGGGCTAAAATGGTAACTTTTCAATTGCCTCAAGCTCAAGGACATTTTGAATCCCTCTCTGGCTATTTTGAAGTCTAGGAGTTAAGCAGTGGTTTCTTCCCTGTACTCTTTCCCCACAGCAGCCTGGCTCTCCGGAGCTCTCGGCCAGACAGGGAGGTCTACAGGAACTGGCAGTCCACGGCGTAGTAGCCACCCAATGAGAGCCCCTAAGGCCACAGCTGGTAGCCTCTTGTTCTTTTGTCTTCTTTTTCTCTCTTTTATTATCCCTCTCACTCTTCCTAGTCATTTGAAAGTCTGAGTGGGGACATCGGTGGTGATAGAGCTGAGTAAGACTATTAGATGTCAGAACCAAAGTGTTATAATGAAATAATGAGGCTGTCCAAAGAGGCATTGTTAAACAGAGAATCCCAAACAGCTTTTGAGGTCTGCCAACACCACTAGAATAAGTGTAGCTCCCTCAAATAACTCTAGGATAAAGACTTAATTATATTACAAAGTCTGTGTTTGATTTTTAAAGAAAAGCATGCTCATCCATTCAGTTACATCTCGCCTTGGTGTCTGATGGCTAACCCATTTCTGACTGAGGTCAAGCAGTGTTATTTGGCTGGATAAAAGGAGTCAGCATTCTCCACGTATGTTTCAGCTTGCCTTACTTTGGTCCAGAGTTTATTTTGTCAGCTCACTCTACATACATTTTCTCAGAGAGATGAGACATCATACTTTTATCCCTGAAGCCCAGAATAGTGTTGTCTCTCAAAGGAAAATACATTGACTTGTCATAATAGCAACTCCTATTGCCTATAAATCTAAAGCATCACCCGGTCAGAGAAACATGGACCCTTTTTTAAATCATATTTTTCAATTACAGTTTACATTCAATATTATTTTGTATTAGTTTCAAGTGTACAGCATAGTGGCTAGACAGTTATATACTTTCCACAGTGGTCCCCCCAATATTTCCAGCACCCACTTGGCACCATACACAGTTATTGCAGTATTATTGATGATAAACCCCAGGCTGTACTTGACATCCCCATGACCATTCTATAAATACCATCTTGTACCTCTTAATTCCTTCACCTGTTTCACACAGCCCCCCTTTCCCTCTGGCAACCAAGTGTCTGTTTGCTGTTCTGTGCCTCTGTTTCTATTTTATTTGTTCATTTATTTTGTTCCCTAGATTCCACAAGTAATGAAGTCACAAGGTACTTGTCTTTCTCTGTCTGACTTATTTTACTTAACATAATGCCCTTTAGGTCCTAGCAAATGGTAAGATTTCATTCTTTTTATGATCGAGTAATATCCCATTGTATACATGTACTGATGGACACTTGGGCTGCTTCCATATCTTGGCTATCGTAAATAACACTGCAATGAGCATAGGGGTGTATATATTCTTTCAAATTAATGTTTTGAGTTTCTTGGAATATATTCCCAGAGGTGGAATTGCTGGGTCATAGGGTAGTTCCATTTTTAATTTTTTTGAGGAACCTCTGTACTGTTTTCCACAGTGGCCACACCAATCTGCATTCCCACCAACAGTGCATGAGGGTTTCCCTTTCTCCACACCCTCACCAACACTTGCTGTTTATGGATTTATTGATGACAGCCATTCTGACAGGTGTGAGGTGATATCTCGGTGTGGTTTTAATTTGTATTTCTCTGACGATTAGTGACGTTGAGCATCTTTTCATATCTCTAGTGGCCATCTGTATGTCTTCTTTGGAGACATGTCTTATTCAGGTCCTCTGCCCATTTTTAACTAGATTGCTTGGGGGTTTTTTTGGTGTTGAGTTGTATGAATTCTGTATGAATTTTGGATTTTAACCCCTTATTGGCTGTATCATTGGTGAATATCTTCTTCCATTTAGGAGATTGGTAGTGGTTTCCTTTGCTGTGAAAAAAACTTTTTAGTTTGATGTAGTCTCATTTCTTTATTTTTTTCTTCTGTTTCCCTTGCTCAAGGAGATATATCAGAAAAAATATTGCTAAAAGAAATGTCAGAGATTTTTCTGCCTGTTTTCTTCTAGGACATTTATAGTTTTGAGACTTATATTTAAGTCTTTAAACCAGTTGGAGTTTACTCTTGTATATGTCCAACTTTTCCAACCATACATTGAATAGACTGTCTTTACCCCATTGTATGTCTTGCCTCCTTTGTCATGTATTAATTGACCTTATAGGCATGGGTTTATTTCTGGGCTCTGAAATATGAACTCTTGTTAATCCGGAGTATGAATCCACTTAGATATTCACCCTGCAGCCATCCACCCCTGTTCCTCAGAGCTGCTTCTGGGAGCAGATATTTGCATCTGTAGTTTATTGTCTTCCAGACAGTGTGAAACCTCCTGCTGCTTCGCAGGGTGTCGACCTGGCAAAGTGTGCTGTGGCTGCGTGTGAAAACAGCTCCTGGATGCTGGGCTCTCTTTAGACGTAGATACCAAAGCACTAGGGTGAATCCCACAGGTAGCTACACATAGTGGAAGATTTCTTTTCTAAAAAACGATATTAATACTCAGCCAAAATAATGAATTGCATTTTTTAAATTTTTAAAAAATATAGTATTTATTTTTAGAGAGAGGGAAAGGGAGGGAGAAAGAGAAGGAGAGAAACATCGATGTGAGAGAGAGAAACATCTATTGTACATGCTCTCAACCAGGGACCTGGCCCACAACCCAGGCATATGACCTGACTGGGAATCAAACTGGTGACCTTTCAGGTTGCAGGATGATGCACAACCCACTGAGCCACACCAGTTAGGGCTGAATTGTGTTTTAATAGTGCAAACATGCTGATCTGTGGGTACACTCCATGAAGGGATGATGATAATGGCATTTTGGAGATTTCTCTACAAATTAGCAAAAGACTTCTGAGAAGGACCAGTATATTTAGATTGTCTGTGAACTGAGACAAATGCTAATCAGCCCTCAGTCACAGTTAATATGTTGACTTCCTTAATTTTTCTTTTTAACTTTGTATTATGGAAAGTTGTAAACATATACAAAAGTAGCATAGTATAAAAAATGAGCCCAATGTACCCAACACCCAGCTTCAACTATTATCAACTCCTGCCTGTTTTGTTTCATCTTTCCCCCAGACCACCGGCCCCTCTTCTTTATTGTATGGAAGCACATCCCTGACATAATATTATTTTATCCATAAACACTTTTTACTATCAAGGTCTCTTTAAACAAAAATAATCACAATATCATTATTACACCCAAACCCCCACAAAATTTACAGTTCCTTAAAGTCAAATATTCAGTGTTGAAATTTTAAATGTCTCATGAATGTCAGAAATGTTTGGTTTTGTTATAATTCATTTGAGTCAGAGCCCAAATAAGTCCCTCACGATACAACTGCTTGATACGTCTCATAACCAAAGTAGATTTTCCCTCCCATTTTTCCTTTTCTTTCCTGCAGTTTATTCGTTCAAAAGCTTTACTTAAAAAAATTACTCTTTCTTTCTCCCTCTCCCTGACTCTTGACCATGCGCTGCTCAACATCATATGTGTCATCTGTTATTTTCATGGAGCAGAGTTGAAACTGAAATTTAAACTAAGTCATTTTGTTACGTGATGTGAATTCTGGTCTTAGTTGTTGAGGGCATAAGCCTGTAGCTATAAGAGAAAAGTAAGGTTTTAGGGGACTTTGTGTCCTTTGTATTTTGATGGAGAAAGACATACTGTTTCACCTTTATTTGAGGGCATTTCTGTCAGTTTGTCTGTCTTTGACCCTCTTTCATCTTTGCCAGGTCATGGCTTTCATGCATTGTTAAATAGTGTGATTGAATTTATTTATGATTCAGTTTTGTATTAAAATGAAAGGTCTTTTAAAAGTTTTCAAATGGGTATCACATGTATTTTTAAATGAATTTTAACAAAATTATTACAGGAGAGCTCCCAGATTCTGTTGACACTAAGCAACGTAGAGGGAAATAGGCTAGTTTAAGATACTTAGTCTAGTCCACACAGATGTCTGGGATCTGACCTCATCCTTACACTAAGTTTAATATTTGTGGCTCTTTTATTTATTCTAAAAATCAGTATTATTTTTTGAGGACTGATGAGATTCAGGGATCGGATTATTCTAGAAAGTAAGAGTCCAGACGTTCTGCATGAGTCCCCATCACACGTGGGAAGGAACAGGCATTCTCAGAGAGGAAACTTAGGTGAGGAACATTCAAATGCTAGCTTTCTGACAGTTATTTCAGAGGCAAAAGCAATTTCCACGGGAAACACAGCAGTCAGCAGATCTTTCCAACACCAGTTCTCTGTCACATACCCCGAGATAATCTATGGCGTTGACTCCTTTGGGTCAGCTGAGCCAAGCCTGCTGATGTGGGGTTGAGTTTTCCCGTGAGTGCCAAGTCGGCCAAAACTTGGCAACAGTCCTCAATTTGCTGAGAACAAAGCCTGTGAAAACATGCTCTGGGTCGCAAAGGGCTTCAGAGTTACATAATAAAAACAATTATTTTACCAACAACCCAATGAGTGAATGAGGCTGTGTCTCCCCATGTTTCAAAGAGGGGATGCCAGGTCATCTCAGCAATAAATTTAGTTTAACGGTCACTTGTCTGTAAATAAGCAAACACAATGATGCTTGATGTCACATGTGACCAAGGCAGAGACCCAGAGAGTGACGGCATGCCCTCAGCACCCACACCACAGCTGGCACTTTCCCTGGGCTTGGATTGGTCTACGCCGCACACTGTCTCTGAGGCCTGAGCCTCCCCTTCATTAGTAAGTCTTGATTTGGGGATTGAAGGTTGAAGCATTTATGAGGAAAATCAGGACCACTACACTCCAACGTGTAATTAAAAATACATACAATGAGAATTTCATGTGGAAATTAATTAAGGTATTACAAAGATTATTAGTTTCATAACATTGGATTTTTTATTTAAAAGCATTATGCTTTAGCAGCATATAAATTTCGGGGACATCGTTCACACTAGAAGTTGGTGTAGGGCGAGCCAACCTGACCTTCCTTCTCCATGTCCCTGGCAGCCCTATTAAGCTGCTCAGATGGAAGCCCCATCAGTGTGGCCCCAGTAGAGCAGGATTTTGCTTAGAAGATAGCTTGAAAAAGCTGGGTTTGCCTTGATGCTTGCCTGTTAACTTACCTCTCCAGGTCATCCTCGATTTTTCAACCAGCTCTCCACTGGACTGGATATCATTGGATTAGCCGGCGAATGGCTGACATCAACTGCCAATACAAATATGTAAGTCCCTCTTATTATTTTCATATAAACAACCATGACGTATGATTATGGTTTGTTACTTTAAAAATCTAATCCAATGGCTTTATAATAATTTTATTACAGTTACTCTAGTCATCTTTTCTCTTTAAATTTTTTAGGTTTATCACCTTATAAATCTCTTAGGTTTATACTGATTTAATATTGGATAATTGATGAACTACTTTTTAATTGAATGATGCATTTTAACAAAAGCATAGTTATAAGAAATAATAACTCTAGCTTTCAAAATTTAGTGTGAATTCCATGTTAAAAGACTCCATATTTCTTAACGATGTATTAAAGAGGTTGTGTTTTACAGTATGATCTTGGTCCATTTTCCTGTCCAAACACATTAGTCCTTACATTGCAGTTGTATTTCCTTCATAGTTAAGGCTGCCTTAAAGCCACAAACCAATTTGGTCAACCTATTGCTTAGCTAAAAGTTCCCAAACAAAATTCAGCTGGTCGTGATACAGTATATATTCCTCTCGAAATCATTGCTTGTTTTTCCGAATTTGACTTTTTTCCATGCTAGTTTGTGTAGGCAAAGCCTTTGTTTGGTTCTGAGTTCTTGTAAATTTACATGAAGCTGACACTGAGGTCCTGGGGGGTGGGGGTGCATGTACTACCTGGGCAGCCAGTCCTCTGACAATCACCTCAGCTTCCTCGACATACATACGCATTACGTTTTTGGAGACAAGGACGGGTGGTAAAGTGAAGGGGGTTGCTGATGGCCCATGGAGCCCTGTCTCTCCTCTCAGCATGAGGGTCATGTTTTCCACTCTTTGTCCCCCAGACAGCGGCCCCACCACTGTTACAGTGTCCAGGAGAAAGGATGAAACAAGTTTCTCACAATACCTTTAAAATAACTACATAAGAATTATAGGGGGGCCCTGGCTGGTATAGCTTAGTGGATTAAGCGCAGGCCTGTGAACCAAGAGATCACGGTTCGATTTCCAGTCAGGGCACATGCCTGGGTTGCAGGCCAGTTCCCAGCAGGGAATGCACAGGAAGCAACCATACATTGATATTTCTCTCCCTCTCTCCTTCCCTTCCCCTCTGAAGATAAATAAATAAAAAAATTTAAAAAAAAATAAATAAAAATAAAATGGTTAGTGTGTATAAAAAAAAAGAATTATAGGGGGTTTAGTGACTGCAGAAACACTTAGACAATAATCATCCACCTTTTAAGTTCATGGAAAAATAGATTTGAAAAATAAATTTAGGTGAAAGGGTGGTATTATTTAAAATAAGCTATTCCACTTGGCATCAAGATGGAATGTCAGTTATTAAAGTTCAAAGTACTCTATTTTTCTTAAGCAAACTACTCCCAGCTACAGAATCTGAAAGGGTATTTTAAAATTACTTATTGAGTCGTATGTGTTCCAAAAAATGCTGTTTAATGCTGTGACTCAAAATTCTTAACTACTTGTAGAAAAGTTTATATTAATTAAGGATTCTTGTTATGTGTGCTAATTTAAGACAATGACAGATTTTTTTAAAGCAGATGTGACAAGTGAAGCCTTTCATGCTAAAAAGCGTAAAAGATTACGTTGATTGAAATAAATTGAAAATGTTTTTCATGCTCCCTGCTTGCCAGTCACAGTTAAGTGCACGGCGCGTCTGTGTTGGGCCGTGCAGCCTGCGAAGGGCAGGCAGGGATCCGGGTCAAAGACACAGTTGCTCGTCTGGTCTCCTCAAACAAAACACTCGCCTTTGCAGTTTTTGCTGTAGTATAATTTGTGAGATAAAAGCATATCAGCAAGCAGAGACATCGTAATATACTAATTATAACTTGAAAAGACACTAATGCTTAATTGGAGCATCTCACACTAAGGAACAATTTTAATTAGAAAGTACAGCTTTTAAAAAACTTAATTATTTGGTAAATGAATGAGAAAAATAGAGTAAAAGATACATATCTATTAAGGCCCAAATACTCTTATAAATATAGGCTCTGCATTTACCCAGCACCTTTAAGTGTATATTCTGTAGGCCTTTCAGCTGCAATTTCCATATATATATGCATATATATTATATACACACACATAGATTATGTATATATACACATGTGTATTATTTACCTTGAGATTGGGATATATATGTATATATACATATACACACACACATATGCATATATATATATATACCCCAATCTCAAGGTAAATAAAAGGAACTCACCCCTTTGAACCATTTATGACCAGATATTCTCCTAAAAGGCTTTCTTCAACCAGAAGAGAGTTCTCACAAACTCTCCTTTTTTTGGTATGTGTTCATAAAAATCAAAGTCCCTTATTATTTCCTTACCTCAGCTCAGCCATGAAACACTCAAAATGTCCCAGCCATCTGAGGTCAAGGCCAGTCCAACTAAATGGCACCTAGTAATTGCAGCTGGACTGGACAATGGACATTTATAAAATATGATCCGATTCCAACAGATCGATAGAGAAGGTTATTTAAAATAGTGAAATAGTTTCTGTCAGTTCTGGAGACAAGGCATTGTCTGAAGAAGTAATAAGTATTATCTAGAAATTGTTCTAAGCCGGTTCCCCTGGAAGACCGTGAAATGTGGCAGCTCTGTCAGGAGCGTGTGCAGAAATGTGCTCCCTTGTGACAGTTTCTTCTCCAGCTGAGGACAGAGCTCAACGTAAGTCCGAGAAAGAACGGCAAAAGGCTCTTGTTGTGGCAGATTAGGGTTGAGTGGTGTGCTCATTTTTGTTTGACCTGCACTATAATTAAGTTTGGGTGGTGCGGATAATAGGAAAATATTCCTCAGTATAGTATTTATTTTTACCCTCACCTGAGGACATACTTATTGATTCTAGAGAGAGGGGAAGGGAGGGAGGGAATCATCGATGCAAGAGAGAAACACCGATCAGTTGCCTGTCATACGTGCCCCGACCAGGGACTGAACCCACAACCTAGGTATGTGCCCTGATTGGGAATCGAATCCACGACCTTTCAGTTAATAGGACAACACTGCAGCCAACTGAGCCACATTGGCCAGGGCTCAGTGTAGTATTTTTAAAAGAAATGTCCACTATCCTAATTCAAACGGCAAAGTGTTAGGTGTCTGACTGTCGGAGTAAGAACGTTTGTGTTCATGCATTTATACCAGCCTGTGCATACATCTTTGAGATATGTGGTTCCAAGCAAGGACCCAGGGAAGATCCAAAGAAAACTTCACAAATGTGTAGTTTCTGTGGCGGGTACAGCTCTTTTCTTCCCAAACAGGGCCAGCAGGCACAACCGCTCGGGTCCAGCAGCAGTACCCAAATGTAAACAACAGCCTTCCCGCGAGTAACTGAGCACAATACATAATCTTCACGGCAAGATCTATCACAGCCCTTTGTTATGAGGTTATGATTTCAACTACCTAGTGCTTATTTTCATAGAAATTACCCAGGAGAAATTTTCTGTGGTGGTTATCAGTCATTTTGGGCTCTGGGGCAGGCTGTCAGAGAGGAGCCCGCAACAAGCAGTTCTCCTTCGTCACAGGAGCGCAGCTGTGGCACAGAGGACTTGGGGTTCTGACTCTGAAACATACTGACTGGGAGATCTTACAACAAATCACTGAGCCTCTCTGAACCTCAGTTTCTTCTTCAGGAAAATGGGGGATAATAATATCCATTCTACAGAGTGGTTCTGAAGACTAAAACAGGCATGAGTCTTAGGTGCCCAGTGTATGCAGGGTGCGACGCACACACTCACACCGAGGAAAGGCAGCCACCCACAGGTCTCTGTGGTCATTCAACACCTCTCCCTTCGGCCTCCCGGCTCTTTTGTTTCTGTCTCTCATCATCTGTGGACTCCGGAGGGGCTCACTAAGCTCCCCTCAGGCGTGTTAGCTTCAAAGGTGAAGATGGGCCACCTGCCACGTCTGTAAGGAGAAGAAATCTAAGAGGAGTGTCAAGATGGTCAACATAAATTATTTCTTTCTCTCATTAAAGAAGTTTGGCAGTCACCAGGCATCCAGATGCCCTGTGCCTTTTTCACCCCTATTGTACCACATGGCCCTAGCATCACATCCATGTTCCAGACCTCAGGAAGGTGGGAGAGGGAGGGAGAAAGGAAAAGCCAAAAAGGAACACACTCTTCTAAGCAACTTCAGAAGCTCCATCTCTTTCCCCGCAGCATCTCTGTAGCCAGAACTTAGTCCTGTGGCCACGCCTAGGGAGTCTAGGAAATGTCATCTTTGACCTCGGTGAACTGCCACCCCAAGATTGATACTGGCTAGCAGTCAGCTAGCCACAAGAGAAATACAGCTTCTTAATCAATGTGCCTTGGTGCTGAGTGCATCCCTCTGGAAAGGTGAGTTGAGCCATGAAAAAAGGACTGACTCACTACCCTACTCAGAATACAGAATGGCCCAAAAGTCTCCTTCAGTGTCACTCTATGGCTCTTTAACATCCCTACTTCCAGTCCCATGTTCTTGTGCTTCAACTTAGAGATTTTTTGCAGGTTTAGTTCCTTGGTCTCTGATTCTGAAATATAATCTTGTACTCTAACTCTAGCACCTAACTAACTTCTTCTGAATCCATATTTGACCTTTGATCTCTTGACTTTATTTTGCTTTTGTCTGTCATTTAGGGGAGGGGGACTTAACCTGGAGTCCAGGTTGCAAGAGGGGTGCCTCCTGCAACTGTGTACTAAGTGATATGCGTGTCCTCATTTTCTTCCTGGGAAGAGGGGCCGTAGCTTTCCTAGGAGTTCTAAAGGGGTCCATGGCTCTAATTAAGTTAAGAATCACTGCTCTAGGGTGAATTTCAAGGCTTTCTATAAGGTTTTGGGTATAGGCAGACTGCCAGTTGTAAGCATGACCCAGGCTGGGAAGGCAGGGTCACAGAAATGTCAGAAACGGGGAGCACCATGTCAGCCCATCTGTCAGGCCCGGCTGAGGATCAACAGCCATGGACCAACCTGTATGCTTCTAAGAGAGGATGTCAGGACTAAGGTCAAGACTAAGATAAGCTGGTCTTAGCTGTGAAATAACTGATCCTTCAGAGCCAGGCAGGAACCGTCAAATGAGATGCAGCTAAACCAAAAACCAGATGCTGGATTCATCCTTGTAAGTTTCTTCCTCATGATTGAGAATGGTATCTGATAACATCCTTGTCTCTTTAGTACGTAACATGCCACCTGACAGAGAATAGTCATTCGGTAAGCATTTATTGAACAGAACTGAAAGAAAGGTTTATGAACTGGGTACCTGGCACAAATAAGAAATCTGAAAAAGATAAGATCAGATGGTTTCATGGTCACACTCTCTAGACTCTTTCTCCTAGTCCTCAGAGTAATGGCCATGCTCCTTCCTTGCCCTTAAGTAGGAAGACTAATTCTAAGACTAAACCTGGGGCCTAGACTAGTTCAAATCATGAAGTAGACCACCCCCCTGGCCTCCAGCCCCATCCCTTCTCCCTTCCCCATGTGGTCCCTGCCTGGCCATCTAACACGGATTTGACTCCAGTCAGCTTCCATCCAGTCCGTGGTAAGGTTCTGATAGTGCCGTATGTAACTTCACGTTCCTTGCCTATTGTAAGATTCTGGCACACACACTGCCACCACTCCCTATTCACCATGCAAACATTTTTGCCATTCCCATATTTCCAGAAATCAGTGGCACTATCAACACATTTGTTTAAGAATGATCAGAAACACATCATGAGTTTGACTCTTGGTCCAGCACAGGCTAAAGCAAGGACCCTTCCCTTCTTCTTCCTTTATCAGGCCCTCAGACATGAGGGGGTGTTGGTTTCTGCAGTGATGGGCTCAGAGCAGAACCAAAGCAGGACTGTGACCTCCAGAGGTGATGGTGACAGAACACCTGATTTTCGAGGCTCTTCCTCCTAAATTTCAAGGGTCCTACTAAGGAAAATGAACATATTCTTTGTTTTTTTGGTTTTTTTTTGGAAACAAAATTGCTCTACCAACAGATATATCCTGAGGATCCTCCAGGATGTTTTTGTGCTCTTTTACAGCCGTGTGATTAATTTGATTGCTTTTTTCTCCATGATTAAAACTTAGTACCTTCACCTGTGTCTCATATACAACAATTGTTATCTCATCCTTGCAAATAGCTTTGCTAAATCATTAAGCCAGCGAGAATTCCCATTAGTCCTCAGCATTGACATTCAGCTCAAACACCTTATCCAATGATAAAGTCTCCCCCTATCAGTCGGCTGAGTCAATCTAGGCATCTCTCTTCAGTGAGCATGGTCTGAGCCGAGCCCCAGACTCCAGTGCTTGAGAAGATCAAGCAAGGAGGAAAGACAAAGAGTCTCGGAGTCAGTGAATATCTTTTTGTTTTCTGGCTCGATTTTCTGTGGATGCACCTTCTTTGATTTCTCTTAAGCCCTGTGTTTGGCACCACGATCTTGTCTCAATGACTAGTTTACCAGACTGCACTCTGTTTTGAATTGCTTTGAGAATAGCATAGCTTGCTACTTTTAAATCAGTTTGTTAGGAGACGAAGGTAGCCTACCAGGATAGCTGATGCCCACAGTTAGCTGTTGATGCCAATTGGCCATCTTCTTGTTTTTTATAATTGGTGATTAGAAAATCATCCCTTATAATTATTCTTGACAGATATCGACTTCAGAGAACTATAGAAACATAGCTGTCCCTGGGGATTATCAGTAGAAAAAACATGTAGATAATTATATGGAGATCTTTGAAACCTGGGTCAATATTTCCAATTATCTTCACAGTTAGCTTCCAGATGTTTACATTGTTTTTAAAAGATGGAGTTTGGCTCTGGGTTTTATAGATTCTACAAGTGTGAAATTAGCAGTCATTTTTTTAATGTTGCAAACCAATTTTATATAAAACCTAGAATACATATTTTTCAATTAACATTTGTATCATCCTACAATCTTAGAGGTAAAAGGGACCCAGAAAAGTCATTTTCTTTCCTTCTGTTTCTCTTGATGGATCACACCTAAGACATTCCGTTCAGATGAGAATCTATTTTATTGGTGAAGAATCAGAGAGCAGGCACCTCCACCACCTCTTTTGCTAACCCAGGCTGGTTTCTGACATTTTATGACTGGCAACTTAATGCACTTCTGGCAAATGAATTGTTTTAATGGTTTTGAGCCTCTTTTTTTTTTTAAGATCCCAAGTACAAATACTAAATCAGTCATCTGTGTTCCCCCAAATAAGTGGTTGACTTCTTTATTTTCATTCATTTTTACCACCTTTCCAGGTTTACTTATGAAATTGCTCCAGTGTTTGTCCTCATGGAACAAATAACGCTGAAGAAGATGAGAGAGATAGTTGGATGGTCAAATAAAGATGGTGATGGGATATTTTCTCCTGGTAAGTTGCTGTTCTCTTTTCCTGATGCTCCTCCAGGTTTGTAGTATGAATCCTTAGGACCCTTTTGAGAATATTAAACACAGAATGAGTTTGTAGAAGAATAGTAACCTTTAAAAATACTGGTTTTCTATGCTCCGCCTTTCTACCTTTGTCAGGGTGAAGGCTAGCAAGAATGCTGCATTCTTTGCGCACTGACCCACAAAGGCTGTGCCTAACCTGTGTAAACTGACAGAGGCTGTGCCTAAATTATGCCGAACACCTCCAGTTTGCCAACAGCAGTTTGATTAAGCTGTGAATCAAGATTATCAATGGACTAATCAATTTTTGCCAAAATAGTATATCTACTTTGAATCTCTAGTTTGATGTAGATAGGATAAGAATTTTTTTAAAGAGGACAGATGTTCTTGGTGTTAGGAAGGACTTTGGGGTGGTGTCAGAGACCGTGTGGTTGTGTACAAGGGGAAGAAAAGAAATTGTCCAGGCGATTCCAGCCTTCCACCAGTTTGCCTGTTTGAGTGTCAGGTAATCGATGCAAAAGTGACTTTGTGTTGGCCAGATATACCTAGTTACCTCCGTTCTCCTGAGTCTTGTGCGAAGAGTCTTGTCCTGGATGTCCATGACACCGTTTCCTTTGGGCTCCATTATTCTCCCTTTCTCTGTTTTTCTGCCTCAGGGAACAAATTCATCTTTATTCAGTAAATAGATTGAGCAGAATGTGGCAGCAGGGCTCTGGCTGGCTAGTTCAGTTGGTTAGAGCATTGCCCTGATATGCCAAGGTTGCAGGTTTGATCCCCAGTCAGGGTACATACAAGAATCAACTAGTGAATGCATAAAAAAGTGAAACAGCAAATTGATGTTTCTCTCTTTCTCTCCTTTCCTCTCTCTAAAAATCAGTAAATAAAAAAACTTAAAGTAAAGCAGAAGCAGTGAAGTTGTAACTCACCCATCGATTTGCAGCTACTGCCATCTCTTATGTCTAGGCTGGGGTAGGCCCTAGGGTATGTGACTCACCTCCAGCCAAACTGCCTCGATGGCTTTGGTGATGAGCGTGGCTGCTGTGTTCCCAGGGCAAAGGGGCCAGAGGGGAGCCCTGGCAATAGGAAGCCATCAAAACCTATCGAGTTACTGTCCTTCCCCTCTCTGACCTCCCTTGTCTCTTGAGACACCAGCTTAGCCTTTGCTGTTAAAAACAATAATGAAGGAGCTCCAACACCTCCCAATGTGTCTGCTTGCCGATAGGGGGAGCCATATCCAACATGTACAGCATCATGGCTGCTCGCTACAAGCACTTCCCGGAAGTTAAGACAAAGGGCATGGCGGCCGTGCCCAAATTGGTCCTCTTCACCTCAGAACATGTGAGTTGAGTGCTCTTGCTCATGGATTGTGGTGTTTTTCAAGGGACTCTCTAACGTCTAACTTCAAGCCTCTGTTTGTTACAGAGTCACTATTCCATAAAAAAGGCTGGGGCTGCACTTGGCTTTGGAACCGACAATGTGATTTTGATAAAGTGCAATGAAAGGTAGGCAGGGGAGAGTGGATATTCGGTTCTTGATGTATTAAATGTGTTCATCTGTTAAATTTGTTTTATTGTGCTTAAGGACTGACTCAGTACAGCGTGCCAAGCTGCTAATGGTCTGTTGAAAATATCCGATTAAATTACTTTTTGCTGTGGCTGAGGTTTTTTTCATGTGCAGTTTCATTGATTTTTCATATTCACTTCTCTCCTTTTATAATAATTACAGGGGGAAGATAATTCCTGCTGATTTAGAGGCAAAAATTATTGAAGCCAAGCAAAAGGTATATACTCTATGGTACATCTAAACTCTGGTGAATACACATTTAAAAAAATACCTTCTTTCTGCTGTGGACAATAAAAGTCTTTGATAATATAAGAAATTATTTTATTGTGTTTCTAAAACTCTGTTCTCAAGTGTTTATTTATTTCCAACTTGTGAGATGATTTGGCTTTAAAGCTGTGTCTATACCATATCACTTTTTTTTGAAAAATGAAAAATTCAGTCATTAAACCACTGGTCCTATCTTGATTGTGCCAAATGATTAATGTGATGACTTCAGTAAATCCACTACCCAAGCACCATGAAGACACAGCCTGTTCAGGTTTTCACTTGCTACATGTTACGTGTAACCTTATTTTAACAAATATCATTTTAGCTTAGGATTCTGTTTAACAAAGTGCTTCTGTGCCCTGGCAGGTGGCCAGTGGTACTTGGTGAATCAGCCTCAGCAAAGCCTATTAAACAAAAAATCCTATAGAACAGATGTATCCACAAGACACTGCCAGGAAGTTGTCAGACCATTTACCAACTCATTTTGGTTACATTCTTCACCTCTTTCTCTAAGTGTAGTTGTTTGCTGGGGTCTCAGTAGGTGAGACTGGTGGAAATGTCACTAGGACTGAGCAAAAAGCAGAGGTGGAGCTCAGGTTCAGTAGAACCTAGGACTCTCAGATTTCCCCCAGCCTGTCTGACTCCACTTGCTCATTTATTTCTTGTTCACATCAAAATTTTACCATGTCCACTCTTAGTGAAACAATGTATATCCAGTTTTAAATAACCAAACAATGCTTTGGTATGTATTATTATTACATCAGTATGCTTAAAATAACACAGCTTCTACAACTACAAAGCCCAGATGCATTCAGAGCTACCTGCCTAGCACTTTAAACTTATTATTACTCTTTCCTGCTTTACTGTTTACCATAGAATCTGTCCATAGCAAACATACTGTATATTTTGCATGCTTAATTTTGTTGGTTATCTGTCACTGCTCGCTAGAATGTAAACTCCATGAGGCAGAAATCTTCATCTGTTTTGCTCACTACTGCATTCCCCACATCTGCGGCCAGGGTTGGCACATAACACGCTGCTCAAAAATTACTTGTTGAATAAAAGAATGAATGAGTGAATATACCAACAAAGAACACTCCCAGATGTAGTGTCTGATGCCACATCAGCTCAGCTGATCTCTGAATAAATGCCACTGCAATTCGCCCACTTGCTGTGGAAAGGAAAAAGGTTAAGAAAGGCTAATCAGCCTGTCTCTCTTGCCTTATAGGGATATGTTCCTCTTTATGTCAATGCAACTGCTGGCACGACTGTTTATGGAGCCTTTGATCCGATACAGGAGATTGCAGATATATGTGAGAAATACAACCTTTGGCTGCACGTCGATGTAAGTGCTATAACTCACAGAGCGGCCCAGCCCAGTCGGGGGTTGGAAGCGGGGGTGGAAGCCGCTCTGCTTTGTGGTTCACCTCAACCTTCTTCGGCCACCCCAGCTGGCTCTGCGTCCGCACCGCATTAGTTCTGCTCTTCTGTGATTCATTTCAAAATATGGTTTCTGTCACCTTCCCAGGTAGCTTTTATCTGGAGAAATAGTTACAGAGAGAAATATAACTGATTTCAGAGGGAAAAATATAAGATACAATGTGTAGAAAGTGCCCATGAATCTGGACACCAAGCTAGCTGCCTTCAGCCAGCCATCTATAGCACTTTTCTTAAAAAAAAAAAAAAATGTATCTGGTTCCTGTAGGAAAAATAAGACAGTATATGGAAGGAGTTGTCAACTAAGAGATTTAGTCCCAGATTGTCCCAGGAACAGAAAAGATACATTTTCACATACGTGACTGAGTATATTTTTCTCCTTTTTCTCACTCCGTTCTCTTACGGATATAACTTCTCACAACTGGACAGTTGGGTCGCCTGTGGTACTACTGAACAAACGACTAACAAAGGCTGTTCTTGTGTCATGTGATGTCCCAAGCTATTCCGTAAACATATGCATCAGCGTACCCACAAAAATGTCTGGATGTAGCAGGCGCTGTGGTGGGACGTCCAAGTCTGGCAGGGCTGCTGCTTTCTGAGTCTGCAGAAGCCCTCAGGATTCTACCCTCCAGAGAACCAGATAACAGGCTCCAGGCCTTTGTGCCACTCGCAGAGCCACCCTGCACGGTCATTGAGTGTCCTCTCCCTTTCCAGAGTACTTACTTGTAGGCTTTGGGTGCTGGCACCACAGGCTCACATGAGATGTACCTGTATTGCTCATAGCTACCCTGACTTTAACCTAGAGGAACTTACGAAGAAGTGACAAATGATGAATTACAACCGCCACTGGTGAACAATCAGTGTGGATTCCTTTTGTCAAAGAAGCTTATGTTTTGTGACCATTTGCTTTCTCATGTTTTAGTGGGGTGTGGAGTGATTGGGTTGGATTCTTAAATGTCACTGTCCCCCTCCCCCCTTCTGTGCCCTCACAGGCTGCCTGGGGCGGCGGGCTGCTCATGTCCAGGAAGCACCGCCACAAACTCAGCGGCATAGAGAGGTAAGGGCCAGGGTCCGGGCCTCCTTCCACCAGGGCCATCAGTCTGCAAGTCTGCCGGTGCTCCCAGCATCGTATTTCAGTCTGACTAAGCTTGCTCTTGCTCAGTAGGCATTTATTGTGCACCTATGGTGTGCCAGGCACTGGGCAATCAAAAATAACTGCTTTCTTAGTCAAATGACTCCTCACCCCAATGAGTTCACAATTTAGAGAGAGAGAGACAAGTAAACGAATAGTTACAACCAACATGGTAAGCACAATGGATGCGATTACTAGGTGCCCAGGTAGGAGAGAAGAGAAGCCAAGCAGTTGGGAGATTTGGAGGCTAAATGAGTTTGCCAGGGTTACAGGAAGGGGCACCGATTCGTTTCACTCTCCTTTCTCGTTAAGCTTACTGCTGGGAAAAGAGGAGGA
The DNA here is from genome assembly GCA_028533065.1 of Trachops cirrhosus. NCBI lineage: Eukaryota > Metazoa > Chordata > Mammalia > Chiroptera > Phyllostomidae > Trachops > Trachops cirrhosus. The sequence goes on along the minus strand of CM052541.1, from coordinate 47,407,564 downwards.
CACTCAGCTCAGCCAACTTAATTTTCTTGTTCACCACTCAAGTTCAGTGGGTGTGCTAAACCAAATATGATTCTCACCTGACTCCAATGTGTTGATCCCAGTTGATTCCACTGATTCAGCAAATATTTCCTGAGCACCTGTCACAAGCCAGGCAGGCATGAATGGGAGCACTCGGTTACCCGCCTTCAGTCCAGCCATCTATGGCACTTTCCTAAAAAATGTGTGCCTGGTACATGCAGGGAAAATAAGGCAGTATATGGACAGTTTTAGATCGACTAAGATCTAATCTGAAGCTTACATTCCGGTGGGCTGGATGTACATAAACAAAGAGATATTTCATCTCTCTCATAGTAAAGAAAACTAAAAGAGGGTTAAATAACAGTGAGTGCCAAGGCATGCTGTTCGAGACAGGGTAGTCAGAGGCCTTTCTGAGGAGGTGACATTCAGCAGTACTGGAATAATGGGAGACTGGAAGCAAGGATACAGGGAAGTGTGTAATGGGTAGTGGGAAGGACAAATGCAAAGGCCAGGAGGCAGGACTGTTCTTGGCAAGGTGGTGGAGGACCATCAAAGAGGCCAGTGTGGTTGGAGCACAGTGACAGGTGGGAGCAGACCAGGCTGGAGAGGGGACTGGGAGCAGGCACACCAGTGGCTTCTCTCGCAGAAAGAGCTCTGGCGTGAGGTGTTGTTGCCTCTGCCGTGTCTCTTCCCTTCTGGCACAGTTTCGAAAGGCCAGTGTCAAGGTGAGTGGGACAGACTCCTTGCAGAATAGTTATTTGGCTCCATAACTTGGAGGATAATATGTTAAATATAGATGAGCCAGTTCAACTGTACTTTGGAGTTCTTAGGCAATTTTCATTTTCCCTCTTTGAGTGTAGGGAACCTGGAAACAGTGTGCACTAGCCTTTTTCTTATCTAACATCTTAAAACACATATGTCTTCTGAAGGAAACTGATTTCATACCCTATCTTATTACTTTCCATTTGTAGCAGCAAAGGATCATTTACTTCAGACCCTTAGGACATTGCAAAACCACTTAATATAAGAGATCTAAATATAATTTTTAATAACTCAGTGGTGATAGCTATGAGAAAATTGATTAAATCTACTACCTTTAAAATATGGCTTGACACACTAATGCATTTTAATGACTAAGCATTTAGTCAACTTTTCTTAGAACTTTTCATAGGTCTCTTTTACAAAGGTTTTCTTTATTATACACTCAGGGGCACAGGACTTCAGTCCTTTCTCTCTTACCTTTTTTTAAAAAGATTTTATTTATTTTTAGAGAGAGGGGAAGGGAAGGAGAAAGAGAGGGAGAGAAACATCAATGTTCAGAGAGAAACAGATTGGTTGCCTCTCACATGCACCCTGACTGGGGACTGAACCCACAACCCAGGCATGTGCCCTGATTGGGAATTGCACCAGTGACCTTTTGCTTTGAGAAACGACACTCAACCAACTGAGCCACACTAGTCAGGGCTCTCTCTTATCTTTGAAACACAGTGTACACCCTATTGTCATGTTTACACTAAATCATTTTCCCTCTAAAGGACCTAAGCAAGATGAAGAGGTTAAAAATTTACAGCAAGGATTTAGCCCTAGGGAGTACAGAGTCCATACAGTTCAGAGCCAATTGCTGTGTCTGGGGAAAACACCCTTCACAGGTATTACAGCACCGAGCCCAGCTGTGGACCAGGCCATTGGGAAGGAGTCTAAACCACTGAAGCAAGTTACCCAAGTTTTAATCGTCATGCATTATACTTAGTAGTTTCTGTAATGTCCTAGCTAGTGTGCGCCTTACCCATTTAATTGAGTCTGACAGAGTGATACAGTTGCTAGGAGACCATGCTTGTTAACCTATCTTTGCAGCCTAAACTGGCAATGTCATGTTCACTTAGCATTTAAACAAAGCTGCTAAGTACTCAAAGTCTAGAACTGTTTAAATGATCCTTGCTTTTAAGCGTCACTCTTCATACTACCTCATAAGTAGTCAGGTCAGGGTGGCCAGCCCACTTCATAACTAAGAACAGGAAGGCAGAAGCAGCCAGAGGCTTGCATAGAGGGAGGCAGGTAGTGGAGGGGCGAGGAGCACTGGCTGTGCAGTTCCACTGCCTGGACGTGAACCTGGACTCCTACACCTCCTAGCTGTGTGACTGGGTGGATGCATTTAACCCTTCTGTGCCTCAGTTTCTCCATCTAAAATAGATACTAGTTCCTACCTCAGAGGGTTGTTGTAAGAATTAAGTATTCCAGGCACAGTTATCAGCAATATGTATTTATTAACTCATTTTCTCCTGTATTCAAGTCTATGACAAATACTCCCCATTTTACAGATGGGAAAACTGAGGCACAAAGGAGTTATAGAACTTGCCCAAACTAGCAAATGTCAGAGCCAGGATTCAAATTCAGACTGTTGGGCTCCAAACTCCTGAATTGTTAATCTTGATGCCATACTGGCATAATGCCTGTAAAGCTCTCAGAATAAGAGGACATGTAAGTTCTTAGTAAACGGTAGCTGGTATTAGTTGCAGTTGTTTAGAAGAGGCAATCTACAACTTAGTACCCTGAGACTGCCTGTAAAACAATTGTTTACCACTTGGTTAGTCAGTTTAGAGGACTAGGCATCAAAAACATGGACTGACTTGGGCTGCACTGGGTGGTGTTTTCTTAAAGAGGACAGTCGCCTCTTGCTGATTCCTGCTCCTTCTTCTCACAGCACATGTGTTTCTTTCAGGGCCAACTCAGTGACCTGGAATCCTCACAAGATGATGGGCGTGCTGTTGCAGTGCTCTGCCATCCTCGTCAAGGAGAAGGTCTGTACCCCCTCAGAGATGAGCTGCTGGCCTGCGTATCCTTTAGAAGGCACCAGAGAGCAAAGCATGGGGTCTTGTTACAGTGCTGGGCGGCAGACTCCTGAGGCGGACTGCCCCCATCGGACTGTGGTTGCTGCCCCGCCCCCTGCCCTCTCCGTTAGTCTTCAGCCAACCCCGTGCCTCCCCTGGGCTCTGCTTGCCACTGCCCTTCGCTCTCCCTCAGTGCTCAGGGCCCTGTCCTGGACAGAGACTGCAAGGGCAGTGTTTCATTTCACACTCCTCATGCTCTACAACAGAAGGGAAAGCAGTTGGAGTACCAGCTCTTGCCTCAGAACAAAAGAGTGGTCACTGGAACACACTTTAACTTCTTAGCATGAATTCATGGTCCCAAGAGCTGTAAAAGAGTTGACCTGTACATGTTACAAATGTCAACTCAGACTAACAAGAGCTGTTGACCCCAAAGCTCCTGCGAATGAATTAGTAGTGTGTTCCCCTCTGTAAGCATCTAATAACAGGACCCTGCCCTCAGGCATTCATGCTCCAGGGAAGCCTTCAGGGAAATCCATTACCCCCCTGGAGGAGCCAGAACCTGCACAAGCTCTTTACCCTGCTCCTAAGTAGAGTGCCTGTGAACTTCATAGGAAATCCTGAAAAAGATGGGGAGACTTCTTAGGGCATGCTTTTGGGGAAGGAAAGTCTTTGCAACATGAGACCATTCCGTCCCCTGCCCACTGAGTGCCGCCGCTCTTCCCAGCCTCTGAAACAACCCAGAACACACACGCCTACTTCCAAATGCTGTGAGGGGGACAGTGGGACCCTGTTGTTGGCCCCTGAGACAAAAGATTACTTTTCTAATTAGACTGACAGAGGGAAAAGGGCAAAGGTATTTTCAAGAGTGGTTTCAGAGAAGAACATCAGAACAAGCGTGCGACCTCCTAAGACATTAGAAGGAAGTTTGCATGCGACCCCAAGTCCAGCCAGCCCTGTTTCAAAGCCATCCACATCTCTGACATCTGAATACAGATGCATGCCTGTCTTGATTTCCATGATAGGGGATACTCCAAGGATGCAACCAGATGTGTGCAGGCTACCTCTTCCAGCCAGACAAGCAATATGATGTCTCCTATGACACTGGGGACAAGGCAATCCAGTGTGGCCGCCATGTGGACATTTTCAAGTTCTGGCTGATGTGGAAAGCAAAGGTATGAGAAAGGGAATTCAGGAAATAGAGCTGAAATGTAATTTGCACAGGCTGGTTGGTGAAAGAGTGGAAAGATATATCACAGATAATTCACTATGCATTCAATCAATATCTAGATAATTGAGTTAACTGGGTTTTCTTTGCAATGCAATCACTTTATTTTTCAAGTCAAATTCTCCCGTCCTCCATTCAATCTCCTCAGTTTGAATTACCGTGAAGTTTCCTCATAACTTTCTCTTCTAACAACTAGAAATGATGCCAAGATAGGGACTTCCACAACAATCCTTAGGGATGCTGCAATTATTTAGTGCAGATGTAGGGGAAGAGACCAAGATAAAACTACTGCATTATTGTGTACAGAACCCTGAATTCCTTTATGAGGCCTCAAATCATGGGATACGTACGACAGTTTTAGGTTCTGTTCAAATAATGGCTTTCCCCTTATTTGTACTTTATACACTATTCTGGAAAATATATACTTTATTCTGAGAATTCCTACTGCTAGACTGAATGCTGGTTCTGCATTCATCAACCCTTCAAGTTACATTTCTGTGTCTAGAAAAAAAAAGCAGGCCCTGGCTGGTGTGGCTCAGCGGATTGAGTGCAAGCCTGCGAACCAAAGGGTTGTAGGTTTGGTTCCCAGTCAGGGCACGTGCTCGGGTTACAGGGAAGGTTCCCAGTAGGGGGCTCAGGAGATGCAACCACACATTGATGTTTCTCTCCCTATCTTTCTCCCTCCCTTCCCCTCTCTCTAAATATGAGTAAATACAATCTTTAAAAAAAAAGCAAACTATCAGAATTTTCCCCAAAATGTGAGTCAGAGAGAGGATTACCACTTGACAGTTTGTTTCAAAAGTACTTGCATGCAATCAAGTAAAGGCAATTTTTATTTCACAGCTGTATACCATATCCATTATTTTTATTTACCTACTGAAAATTAACTTTAATAATTTCCATGACTAAGATTGAGTCTACCTAACACCAAAACAACAAGGCTTCCCAATGAAATATCTAGTCAAATATTTTTTCTGTAGGAAGAATTGGACAGATCATTAGTTCTTTTTCTCATTTAGCCATTTTGTCTTAATATAGAAATAGTCTGAATTTGATGTCTACCACAAAGTAATTATAGGTACTTTAAGCACATAAATAGCCATAAGCAACAAGAGAAAGAGCCCTATCATTTAGAAATATAATAACCACACTGTCTCAGTAATTTGCACCTTCATTTTGCCTATAAATAACCCCTTGAACCATCTGCTGGAAGGTTGGCTCCTCGTGCATTGCTTGCTGGGGTGGGGCCCCGGTGTAGGCTCGCTTCCTGGGCGCAAAGTGGCCTGGGCAGCGTGTACACCCGGCAGTGGCTGCTGCTTTGCCAGGGTTGGACTTCACCCAGGCCCGTTAGCCATCCACAAGCCAGCCTTGTGCATCTGCTCTGGTTAACACTGACCCTCTCAACAACCTCCACACTGCTGTCATTAATCAGTCAGGCTGGCTTTTGAAACTCACGCTCAACCAGTTTGTCAATAGCTGGAACTATTGCAATCTCAGGGCGTGTACTGAAACCCATGGCTTTCCCATCTGCCTGCCTGCCTGTCCCCACAAAGGGATGCTACTGTCTATGGGGAAGGCAGCCTGCCTGGGAGTGTGGGGACATGTTTGACCAGGACTGACTGCTGCAGAAGGTGGGTTCTACAGTAGTGCTTCTCAGACTCTCTGTGGTGAAGAGCCAGTTGGGTTTTTTTAACCTATCATAGATCAATACCATAAAGAAGAATTGCTTGAAAAATAAAATAAAAAGCCATACAAGGTACAAGCACCAATTTTTAAAATTAGATTCAGTAGACATTAAAATTATTCTGTCAAATTGCTATACAAATTTCTTATTGCTTAATGTCAATTTCTATACTCATCATGGACCGGTTACAGTTTGTGAACTGAGTAGCACTATCATACAGCAAACCAGAAAACAGGCTTCGGGTCCAGGCTGCAAATAACTAGCAGGGAACTGAAAGCCTGTTGAGAGTAACTGCCCTTCTCTGTAATCATCTCCGAGAACATTCTTATGTCTACTTCCAGAAGACAAGGACAGCATAGCCTTCTCAGATGCCCATCGCAGGAGATACAACCTCTCGCCAACAAACTTGACTTTTCTTTTTTTTCAAACAGGGAACAGTGGGATTTGAAAATCAGATCAACAAATGCTTGGACCTGGCTGAATACCTCTATGCCAAGATTAAAAACAGAGAAGAATTTGAGATGGTTTTCAATGGTGAGGTAAGTAGTCATCATGCATGCATTTCCAGATTACAGCAGCATGTCCAGAAAATCCATCGAGAGAAGCTCTGGAAGCCATATTTTCCCACATTGCCAAACACTGTTTCTGAATTTTCATTCTTTTGCATGATTCATTCAATTCTGTCTGTGTCCATGACCTTTTCTTCCAGTAGCATTGGGATGACTTTTCCCCTTCACCTCTTTGCAGACAAGAGGTCTTTCCTTGGCAGGTCTGAATCCTTTATCACTTTTGATTGATCTTATTATTTTGTTGAATCCTCTGGATAAATTATTGCTCAGTTCTAAGAAGCTTATAGAATGGGCATATACTTGTCCCCCAGGACTGGTTAGGAAATGAAGTTCTACTTTGCATACTCCTTATGAGGAGAGCCAAGTATGATGGTTCTGCCCTGAGTTCTCTTACACTGTATACGGTGCGGTATTTGTCACTCCAGGGTAGACTGGGTGCCCGCCAGGTGCTCGGCTCCCAGCCAGGAGCTGGGTTCTGTAGTGGTGACCAGAACAGATACTGTCTCTGCCCTGATGAGGCTCACAGTTGGCTAAAAAAAGTTTCCATCATTGAGTGGGGACCACTGTTGAATAAAAGAAAATCCACTCGTAACCCAGTATAATGTAATAGCAGCTATGTTCAGCTTGGTCCACTTATTAGGCAGTCTAGACTAGTAGGAACACCCTGGAGAATCACCAAAGGAGGAAGAAAGAGCCCAGAGCAGTTCAAATCAATGATAAAGTGCTCATGCATTTCACCCACGAGACCTTGCTCTGATCATCTACACCATTTTAAACATCCTTCAGGTTAAAGATGTGATGTCTCCAGCCCATTAGAGGCAGGCGCAACGAGGACAAACAGCAACTAGGAAGGAAACTGAAAAACTAGCAAGAATCTGGAAGAACTAAAAAATGTAGCAGTCTCTAAGGGAGGGATAGTAAGTAGTTCCAGGCATCACAGTTAGCCCTATCTCACAGATGAGGACCAGTATCAATGTTCATTACGATAATCCTGAGTCATCAAGATTCAGTATGCCAGTATAATAAACTCAATAAAATACTGAGTTGTCGATAAAATTGTGTTTCAAGCATCTTATAGATACGAAGCACTACAGAATGGCAAGATGGATAATGCCCTTTTTTTTAGAAAAACTACCCAAATGCAATTATTTTTTAACATTTCAATGTTTTTCCTTTTATTGTTGTTCTTTTTGGCCAGAGAGAATTCCACCGAGGGTCTTGAGGGGTGTGGGAAAAGCCTTCTGTCAAGTTCTCCTAATTTTCTCTTTGCTTGTATATTTGTTTGTGGAAATCTCTGCAGCCTGAACATACAAACGTCTGTTTCTGGTATATTCCGCAAAGCCTGAGAGGCGTGCCGGACAGCACTGAGCGACGGGAAAAGCTGCACAGGGTATGGAGTCTCCCCTTTGTCTCATCCAGCCCTTGGCATTGCCCTGACTGGGTGGAACGTCCTTACGCTCACGCGTCTTTCTAATGAGGGGGAGATAAAAATTAAAGACTCGGGTGGTGGGGAGCCACCTCGTTATATTCTTCTTGCATCTGGATTGTCCCCTTGCTGTGGTTCGGACACAACGGGAGCCTCCAAAGGGTGTGTTCCTGTCTGAGGCTGGTGTTCTTTACTGAAGAACGGGGCACTCGAATCCTATACATATTCCTAGGAACTTCCATGTTACCCTATTTCTCTGACAATATATTTTCACTAAGTTCAAGTCTACTCTAATGCCAGTCCATTCTGACTGACTGTTGATTTCTGTGTCTGGTTTACATGTGATTGCTACTCGTTGGTATATTTCATTTATGCAATGTTTCATTCGTTCATCCAACCACTCAGCAAACATACACTGAGCACAGTCTCCATGCCAGTCTGCCTGCCAGGCAGAATCGCGGGCCCCGGATTACACGGGAGCCTTGATTTGTGCTGTCGCCCGTAACAGTTTTTTGGTTTTTATTTTGATTTTATTATCATCGTTCTATGACTGACTGTCAAAATTCAATCACACAGTATTTTCCAAGGGAACATATGACTGGGTAGAGTTAAACAGTCATTAGACCTTAGTCACTGAAGAAACCTAGATATAAGATATTTCTTGTTTCTACGTCAGTGTAAAAAGGGTAAAAAGCAAACTTGCTCTCTGTTCCAACCAAGAAATGAGCTGCATTGTTTAAAAAAAAAAAAAAGAGGGGTGTTGACATCAGTCTTGAGCTTTGTTCTATGTTTCCATCACAAGGTGGCTCCAAAAATCAAAGCCCTGATGATGGAGTCCGGCACGACCATGGTCGGCTACCAGCCTCAGGGGGACAAGGCCAACTTCTTCCGGATGGTCATCTCGAACCCGGCCGCCACCCAGTCTGACATTGACTTCCTCATCGAGGAGATAGAAAGGCTGGGCCAGGACCTGTAATCGCCCGTAGAGCAGGTGTCTGTGGGGTTCCCTCCCCCTCCGGCACTCTAGAGCAGCCTCTGTAAGTTGCCGAAACAATAGGCCATTTCACTGCGGGTAAATATAATATCTTGAAGAATGCTGTTAATCCCTTCCTTAAGCTTGTTATAGTTAGCAGGAAATAACGTTCTTTTTAAAAAGTTGCACATTAGGAACACAGTATATATGTACAGTTATATATACCTCTCTCTATATATATATGTATGTATAGTGAGTGTGGCTTAATAACAGATCACAGCATGTTCCCACTCCAAGACTATTCACTTCACCTTCAGCAGTTACCTAGGGACCAAACATGCTGCTAACCAGCTCGCCCAGCAACCCCAGGAAAGATGTTTCTCAAAATGTCGTGTTGTAGGGACCGAGGGAAATTCTGTTAGCAGGAGCTGACCTCATTATCATTGTTTTTCCCGCTCAAAGTGATGACAGATGAGAAAAAGCACCATTCGATGACAAGGGTCACACCCTCCCCATTAGCGTCCTGTTAGGGAAAAGTAGTAGCAGATTCATTGTTTCAGGTGTGTCGTTGCTGTATTTTCAGAGATTAATTTGTGTAGATTGTGCATATCTCTGTTGTCTGACCTTGGGGGCAGGGGGGAAATACATGTAATGATTTAAATGACTGTTTAATTGTAGGTAAATGAAATATTTGCTTATTTATATTCAGAGATTTACCATGTTAAAGAGGTGTCTTGTATTTTCTTCCCATTTGTAATGTACCTTATTTATATATCAATGCAGTAAGTTCTGAAAACTGTTTATGGTATTTTTGTGCATTTGTGAGCCAAAGAGAAAAGATTAAAATTAGTGAGACTTGTATTTATATTAGAGTGCCCTTACAATGACTTAAGCATAAGTTTACTGTCTATAAGAGAATCCTGATACTGTACATAGAGCCATATATATATGGAAATCCCATTACTTAACCAGCATCTGCTCTCCTGTTACCCTCTCTGTCTGGCTGTATGTCTGGTGTTCCCGATGCTTTTCTAGTAACAGTTGGATAATAACTAGATCTCCTGTAATTTTGTAGTAGTTCATGACCAATCTCTGTGACTCGCTTAGCTCAAACCTAAGGCAACGTTTCCGAAGTCCTTCTGAAGATCTCAGATACATTGACCAGGCTCACCACTGTTTTTGAGGAAAGGAAATTCACACTGTGCGTTTTAGAGTATGCAAGAAGAATATAAATAAATAAAAATATTCTCCATGGAGAATTTAAACAAAATCTTCTTCCAGTTTGTGTTTCATGCAGAAAGAGAGATTTCCAATTACAGTCACTAGATCACCACGGCCCCTCCATTCCCCCACGGCACTCAGCACCCTTCTCAGGCTGGGACTCATCCCACTGTCACAGGTTCCCGAGCCCCTTAGCTATAAAATTGTAATGATTATAGTGTTTAAAAATTTTGCAGCATAACTCTGGGGAAAGAAAAGCCACCTCTTTCTCATTTTCCTCTTTGTGTCTTGGAGTTCCATTCACTCAGGCACTCAGCACCTGTTTCTTCCTCTGTACCAGGCACTGACCTCCGACAAATTGTCCTTCTAGTGGGACTCCATATCACCTGGTGTCCGTGGCATCTGAACGCCTCTAAGATTACAGGATTGCACCCTCCTGCTGCTTATGCTTGTCCGATGTCCCATCTTACTTCCTCAGGAAATCTGTTTTGGTGCTGGATCATTAGGAAATAAGGCCCATGTTCTGATGTTCTGTTGGGCTGTAATAAGACTATCTCCCGTGTTTGCAATACAAGGAGATCCCTGTTTAGCACATGTAGGAACAGGTTAAGACTCATTCGTAATCAACATACTGATGGCATGTGTAACCACTGTATTAAACGAACTGGGGTCTACAGGGAGGTAATCATAAAAAGTCACTTTAGTTTTTTCTCACTGTTCATTCAAATCCCCTCTGTGGGCTAATTCTTTTCATGCCCCTATTTGAACTCAGGTCAATCCTGTAGCTTTTCCAGCCTCTCAGTCACAGGAATAGTCTCATTTCAGCAACTAAATGTCCAGCTCAATGTAATAAACCAGTCTTTACATCCTCACAGAGCACAGAGTTTCTCCTCTCTGTTTCACACCCACGGTGGAGGGAGCGTGGAGGGAGCAAGGCTGGCGGTGGGGTGGAGTCGGGGCCCTTTTTCACCTTTCAGCTCATCTCTAATCCCTGGCTACTGTATTTCCTTACCCAGGGTCTGCCTGGTGGGGAAGGGAACAAAGTAACAAAGGCACAATTTTAGGTAGCTGTTAAATTACCATCTGGCATCTGGGCCTGTGGTCCATGAGATTTTTTTCCCATGGGACAATTTTTTGGAGGGAATGGGGATTCTTTTATTAAGGTAAAATTAAGATACAATAAAACTACTCATTATAGTGTACTTTGTATAGTGTTCTGTGAGCTTTGACAAACCCATTCAGTCACGTAATACCACCACAAGCGAGATTTCAGACGGTTCATCACACCCATAAAGTTCCCACACCCTTTTGCACGGAACACCTCTCCCACCCGGATTCCTGGAAACCTCTGGTATGTTTTCTGCCTCTGGCGTTTTGCTTGTCTCATCACGAGTATGGAATCATGTCACATGCCGCCTTTTGAGTCTGACCGCTTCCTCTTAGCACGATGCATTTGAAACTCACCAACACTGCCTGTGTCAGTTGTTCGCACCTTGTATTACTGCCTTGTATTTGTTTGCATGGACTCACACTTTGTTTATCCACTCTCCTGGAGAGGGAAATTTGGGTGGTTTGCAGGTTTTGGCAAAGAAACATTAATGTGCAGATTTTTGTGTGAAGATAGGTTTGCATTCCACTTGGGTCCATACCTATGTGTAGGATTGCTAGGCAAGACTATGTTTAACTTTATAAGCAACTGTTATCCAAAGTGGCAGTATCATTTTGCATTCTCACTAGCAAAGAACAGATTTTCCAGTTGCTCTGTGTTCTTGGTAATAATTGTGTTGACATTTTTTTATTTTAGCCATTTCTTTTTGTTAACAGTTTTATGGAGATACAGTTCACGTACCATATAGTTCACCCATTTAAAGCGTACAATTCCCTGGCTCGCAGTATACTCTCAGAGCTGCACATCCATCACCAACCAAGTGTAGAACATTTTTGTTGCCCCAAAAAGAAACCTCATATCCATTACCAGTCATTCCTCATTCCCACAAACACATGCCCTCCGGCTTCTGGAAACCACTAGTCCACTTTCAGTCTGTAGATCTGCCTTTCCTAGACACTTTATAGAAACAGAATCCCATAATGTGTGGTCTTTTGCGACTGGCTTCTTTCACTTAGCATGTTTTCAAGGTTCATCCATGCTGTACCGTGCATGAGAACTTCATTCCCTTTATTGCTGACTAAATATTCCATTGTATAAATATACTGTATTTATCCATTCATTGGTTAATGAACACTGGGGTTGTTTCCACTTTTTGGCTATTGAAAATAATACTACTGATAACATCTGTATACAAGTCTTTGTTTTAATTTGCTTCTTCATGAAGCATTTTTGAAGGATTCCACTGGAGTCCTCCCCCTTCACTGCACATGAAGCAATCAAGATCTGTCCTCTTGTGACCCATGCAGACCCTCAGGCTGTGGCCCCCCCACAATCTACACTCTCCAAACCTCACATCTGGGTCCCTCCCCCAGACAGTACTCTTGGACGGGTCCCTCTTATGTAAAAATCAATTGTGTGTATGCTGTAAGGAGGGTTTTTAAAACATACATGTATAAGATAAAGAATAACAATAACAATTCCTGAGTACCCACTACTCAGCCAAATAAATAGAATATTTTTAGTACCTTAAAGGTTTCTAGCCCACCATGAGCCCTTCCCACCTGGATGCTCCTCCCCCTTAGGACATGATCACTACTCTGAATTTTGCATTAGTCACTGTTTTGTTTTTCTATATTATAGTTTTATCACACATATATTAATCATCTGGTTTTACCTGGTTTTCTACTTTATATAAGTGGCATAATGCAGGATACATATACCTCTGTCGTTTGTCTTTCTATTCAACATTATGATTTTGTGGAGCCCAAACTAACCCATAGGGAGCCTTTGTGCAGTTAAAAAAAAGTAGAAAAGGCAGCCCTTTGTTCAGGGACAGACATCCAGTGTGTACCACTTGGCAGGTGGAGCACGTGACAGACTTTAGTGCCTACTCAACCCCCTCCACAGCCTTAAGCACAGTCTGATGTGGTGGTCTCATGCTGCTGAGATTCCCCCTTGGTGATAGTCTGAGCTGTACTCCATTCGTTTTTGTGGCTGTAATGCTGTTTTATTGTATGAGTGTACTTTGGTTGCTTTACTCATTCTAAGTTTCTTCTAGTTTTTTGCCTTCAGGGAAATGTTGCAATGGACATTCTTGTACTTGTTTCCTGGTATACAGCAGCAAATTTTTTCCTAAGGTTTCTACCTACACGTGAAAGTACTGGGTTGTAGAGTACTTGTTGAACTGCATCGAGTAAAGCAGAGAGGTCACACCACGTTGCATTTCAGCAAGCAGTACACGTTGTTCTATAACCTCACCCTCACTAGGTGTAAAATTTGTGCTGGTCTGGTGAGTTCGGAAGAGTATCTCATGTGGTTTTAATTTGTCTTTCCCTGATCACAAACGAGGCACCTTTTTACAGATTTTATGAACCGTTTCTGTTCTCTCTCCTCTGAAATGCCTAAATCATGCCCTTTGTCCAACTTTCAATAGAGGTGTTTGTCTCTTTCTTATGAGATTTAGACGTCCTTTGTATACTATAAATACTAATTCTTTTTGATTATATGTTTGGCAAATATCTTCTAATTTGGGGCTTGCCTTTTCGTTTGGTGAATGGTCCTTTTGAAAACATACATTCTTAAATGTAATGTAGTAGAATGTATCAATTTTTATCTTTATGATTTCTGCTTCTTTTGTGTGTCTTCTTCAAGAAAGTTTTCCTTACCCCCAAAGTCACAAAGACATTCCCATATATAGAGGCTTCTAAGTTTTATTTCTTTGACGTTTAAGTCTTTCATCCACCGTGAATTGATTTTTCTATTTTGCTCTCCTTCAAGTGCCCTTTCACTCTTCCACATATATTTTAAAATCAATCCATCCAGTTCAACCAAAAAAAAATCCTTTTGGAATCCTTATTGGAATTTCATTGAATCTGTGGATCAGTTTGAAGTACATTAACATATTTTCAATATTGAATATAGTAACCACAAGAATAGTAAATATCTCCATTTAACTAGGCCATCCTTAATGTCTTTCAAAAAAAATTTCATAATAGACATGTACAAATTCTGATAGATTTACCCCTTGGTGCTTTTTAAGTGGCTACTTTTTTTAATTACATTTTCTTTTTTTAAATATATTTTATTGATTATGCTATTACAGTTGTCCTATTATCCCCCTTCATTTCCCTCCACCCTGAACACCCTCTCCCACCCACATTCCCCCCCTTTAGTTCATGTCCATGTGTCATAAGTT
>CM052541.1:47372728-47392816 GCA_028533065.1 Trachops cirrhosus | reverse complement strand
TTTTTTGGTCTTGTCGAGCTCCTGTAGTGAGGGGCAGGGTCTTAGGAGTTCACCAGGGCGGGGCACCCCAGTTGCTGGGTTGTGATGCTGTATGTTGAGACGGGGTCTGAGAAGGAACAATGGCACCTGCTCTGCTCTCTGTAGGACCCCAGACCCTTCCGCCGCCCTCCTCGAGCTAACCGGGCCCCTCTGGCACCAATTCCAGTGTGGGTGGGCCTGTGCACCCCGTGGGACCTTCCTTCCCAGTCAGTGACCCAAAGCTCTATTTCCCGGTGCTGGGACCCTGAGTTGCACGCAGTGCCTTGCTTCTCAATGGCCACCTTGCTGGGTCTGCTGGTCGCCACCCGCTGGCCAGGGCCCACCAGCCACTGCCGCTTGTGTGCCCAGGGTCTGCCTGCTGCGGACTTGCGTGCTGCCCCAGTTGCTCAGTCTCTGCTCCTCGTCCCTCGCCTGGCCCAACTCTGCCCCTCCTACCGGTCTGGATGAACGTGTCTAATTTTAACTCCTTGGGTGTCCGACTTCCATACACTTCAATTTTCTGTCAGTTCTGGTTGTTATTTTGTTTCTGTATTGTTGTTGTCCCTATCTTGGTTGTGCGAGGAGGCACAGTACGTCTACCTATGCCTCCATCTTGGCCGGAAGTCTAATTACATTTTCTAACTGATTGTTGCTGTTGTGTAGAAATGTAGTTGCCTTTTGGGTAATATTCTGTATTCAGAAAGCTTGCTAAAACTCAAGTAATTTTGATTCTTTATTGTTTTCCAAATGGAGAAATATACCACCTATGGATCAGGACAGCTTATTTATTCCATTCTGATCCTTACACTGTTTTTCTTTTCCTTGATATGCTGCACTGGCCAGGACACCCAGTACAATGCGGGAATGAGTGTTGGTCACTTATCCTGGCCTTATTCCTGATATTGGAGGAAATGCTTTCACCAGTTACCACCTAGTTTTACCTTTCCTTTAGGGTTTTCATAGATGCCCTTTACTGGGTTAAAGGAGTTTCTTTTTATTCCTAGTTTGCTAAGTGTACCTATAATAAATGAAAATGTTTAATTAATATTGTATAACTCACAAACTAAGGTTTCCATGTCTTCTCGAGTCAGTTTTTGTAAGTGGCATTTTCCCAGGAATTTACATACATTTTTAAGTCTTTAGATTCATTGGCATAAAGTTAAACATAATATCCTCTTACTTTCAAAAAAAATCTGTTGCATCAGTACTTATATTCTCCATGTTTTTCCACAGTGGTGGCCATTGTGTCTTCTTTTTGTATTAATCCATCTAAGCAGGGGTTCGTCAGTTTCATTAAGCTATGCAGAAAGTGCTTGTCTTGGTCAATCCTCTTAATTGTATGGTTGCCTTCTGCCTCATTAGTTTCTGTTTCTATATTATTTTCTTTTGTCTTAACTTTTTTAGTCTTTTTTTCTAACTGCTCATTTTTCTATGCTTAGATAATTAATTTTAAGCTTTTCTTCTTTTGTAATGGAAGCACTGAATGATATACTTGAGCTATATACTACAAATTTTCACATATAGTATTTTATCATTCAGTTCTAAATATGGTGGATTTATTTATTTCACTTGTAGTTTTATTTTTGCTTTGTTATTTGAGATAAACAAGTTTTAATTACCTTATTTTCTGATTATTTAAAACTTTTATCATTATGCAGTGACTCACTTTTTGCCTTCTTGTCTATTTTGTCTGATATTAATATGGCTCTGCCACATGATTTTAGTTTTAGCCTAATATATATTTTCACCTCTTTAAATTATAACATTTCTGAATCCTTGTGTTTTAGGTGTGTCTCGTAAGCTGGATTTTATCATCTTTTTCATCTGTCCATCCCTGTCTTTTAACTTAAGGATTTCATATATTGTGATTACTGATATATTTGGATTTAACTCTCCCATCTTATTTTGATTTATCTGTTCCTTTTTTCTCCTTCCTTTTGAAAGATTTGGTTTAATTGTGGTTTGTTTTTTTGTTTCAATTACTCTTCACTGTTAACATATGAGAGTGTTAAGCTTACACTTACTTATAACTTACACTCTCTGTGTCTGTTTTGCATTGCTTACCCTACATCACAGGTGGCAAACACAAGGCCCGAGGGCCGAATCCAGCTCTCCACCTTGTTTTATCCCCCACGGCACCTTGTTTCTACCCAGTGGCAGCACTGTCTCGCTTAACTGCTAAAGAGTAGTTACATTTATACAGTCCTAAAATTACATTCAGCCCTTTGAAGGCAACCGCAAGGCTGATGTGGCCCCCAGTGAAAATGAGTTTGACACCCCTGCCCTATATCTATTAGCATGAATACTTTTCCATTTAATGTGTTAATAATTTCACTGTCCTTACCAATCACATTAGAACCTTAAAATACTTTTACTCTGGTCATCCTCCTTCCATTATATATGCCATTGCTATCTAGTATTTTAGGTCTCTCTTTTTTAACCGTACAATTTATACATTATTAATAGTTTTATTCAATTGATTTTTGCTTAGATATACGTATTTTCTGCTTCATTTGTACATAATTCCTTCTTACATCTCAGACCTTCCATTTGGGTCATTGTCTTTTTCCTTGATCTGCCTGCATTTGAATTTTTCTTTATTAAACGTATTAATAGCGTCTGTGAGAACTGGCTCTCTAACTTTGCTTCCTCAGTATCATTTGTGAGGCTGCTTTGAAAGCACAGTGATTTGGATGATTTGCTGCCTCAAAGCTGGAAAAGCTAACTATTAGATAAGGCAGGCTGTTAAACAGGAAATGCTCCAGTCACATCAAGGGGCCCTGCTCCTGGGCATTTGGGGAGTTCTTTTATCTCTTACAGATCAAGGAATCCAGATGCATGTGTTGAATTTACCTGCAAGAATCTTGAAATCCTTTCATCTGAGCTAAGGATGATGTAAAACAATTTAATAAAGGGGAACTCACTATATTTGGGACTGAAAAATGGACTTTTTTATAATATAAGGTTGCTTTTATATTCCACCTCAAAACTCTTCAAAACTTTTCATCCTGAGTCCCTCCGTCCACATAATGGACATCTGTGTTTTAGGCCTGCCCAACACCTATTCTCTCTTCTGAGCACATCATTCTCATTTTCCTTCAAGATAATATCCTTTCTTCATTCTTTCCCAACGTCATTTGGAGAGATGAGCCCACCCTCTGGTTCCAGAGATAGTTATCTAACTCAGGTACAGCCAATCAGGGTCGTCCATCCCCTGGGCCACAGGGATGGACTCCTAACTCTAAACAGGCTGATGAGATTCCCGAGGTGGGTGACAAAGCCCAGACAGTAAGGATTCCCTGAGCAAAGCAACATGTGAGAAGCCTAAGGAATCCTCGTCTTGACACAGCAGATGGAACAGGGGCCCCACCTCAGAAGCCTAGGCTATGTTCACCCCACCAATGGTTTAACAATGGCTGAGCTTTCCTGGGGGCTATATTAGTTTCCTACTGATACTGTAAACAGCACAAATGTAGTGACTTAAAACAACATAGATTTACTTTCTTACAGTGCTGGAGGTAGAGCTGTGTTCCTGCTGGAGGCTCTCAGTGGAACTGTTTCCTTGCCCTTTCCAGTTTCCAGAGACTGTCTGAATTCCTTGGCTCGTGGCTCTACTTCACATCTCCGTCTTTGATGCACCTGCCTCCCTGTCTCCTTTGTAAGGACCCTTGTGATTACACTGGGCCCGACTAAATAATCCAGAATAATCTCTCCATCTCAAAGTACATACCTAATCACACCGGCAGACCCCCTGTTACCATGGAACAGATAGGTTCCAGGGATAAGGACCTGGACATTTGGGTGGTTGGGGGGCGGTGGCTATGGGTAGGACCCACCGTGAGTTACATGCGCACAGGGGCCAGGTGTCCTGACGAAAACCTCACCGAGGAAAAGAGACAGTTGATGATCTAAGGACAAGGAGTTGGTGTGAACAGGAATCTGTTAAATTGAGCAGAGAATGTTTTTGAGATGAGTTTTTAAAGAAGGAATAACCTTGGGTTATTCCTAGGAACTAGTACCAGAAATCTGGGAGGAGGAGGTGGTAAGAAGAGAAGCCTTTTCCCTACAAAGTGTGAGAAATTTTGTCACAGAAATTCTCACAAGCTGGCATGACGTTTAGTCAGCTAACAGGGGACTCCCCGTGGGGGAGGCTGGGGAGTAGAGTCCAGTGGCTCTGCAGGAAGGGCCACGCCTCCGGGCTGGGCTGCAAGGCACTGCATTCAGCTGGGCTAGAACAAAGCCTCTAATGATGATGGCTTCAAGGTGGTTAACTTTTGAGGGTATTTTTCCACCCAGAGTACATTTCAAGGCCTCAAAGGGAGTGAGAAGGGTGAAAAGAACAAAGTCATCCTGCTGCCAGGGCTGCAGATGCTTCCGCTCCAGTGCCAGGATAACCGACCATCACGGTGCCCTGGTCACCTCAGCAGGTGTGAACAGAGGAACAGCGGGCAGACCAAATGGCAGCAGGAAGGGGCTTGGTGAGCTGCTCCAGGGTCTGCCTGTGCTCCTGGTCCTTGAAGTGTGTGTGGGGGGAGGGGAAGAGGGAGTGAGGGGTGGTTTTATACACTGTTACAGGTTACTGAGTGGAGATTTTCTGTTCGCCCCAAAATCTCTGCTTAAAAACCAATTAGGGAAACAAAAAGTGGTGTCAGGGTGGGCGTGGTAGGACACAATGGCAACCGAACTACAACCTGGAAAAGACGGTTGACGTCAGGCCAGAGAGCCTAAACGGGGGACTTTGCCATAGCAACCAGAGCCTAAGGAAGAACACCAATGATATGCTGCCACTTTGTCCTAGAGGGACCAATCCCCAGACCCCATGAAGAAGACCCCCAGATTTGGTGTATAAAAACCCGCCATGCTCTTTGTTTGGAGCGGCTTCCCGGTCCCCACCCTGTGGACCGTGGAACCTGCCCGGATGCGCAAACCCCAATAAAGCTCTATACTGCCTGATTTTGTGGCTGATTGGCATTTCCTCCTCAGTGGAGCCTAAGAAAACCTTACAGTAAGTACCTCACATTCCAAAGACAGCTGACAACCATCAGGTAGCTCAGCTTGCTCACAGCTTCCTGAGATGGAAGACCAGGCCTTTCCAACACCAGCCATGGCCTCAGACCAGCCCTCCGACCCCACTACCTTGTCCCAGAAAGGAAAGGATTTGTCAGAGGTGTGGGTTGGGGCTCAACAGTCCCTGGAGCAGCTGGAGCTTGAGGCTGACGGGGAGGAGGCACCCTAGAGGAGATGCAAGCCTCTCCATTCTGAGCTGAGGGTGGAAGGAAGAGGAACAAGCCTTTCATGGTCCTGGACTTCCCATGCAGGCCCCTTGAGTCACAAGCCTGGCAAGATGGGAAATAGACAGCTTTGAAAAGCTGGACTATCTTTTAGTAAGCAAGAGCAAAAAGGAAGTTATGGAATCTGAGGTGTTACTAAGGAGTCCTCTAGAGAGTGAGAAAGAGGGATTCAACAATTGGGACCAGAGCCTGGAAGACAAAACAGGTTCATGTTTTACCGCACTGAGCCAGGGTTCAGAATTGTTTACAGTGAATTTACAATAATGGCAGAGCGAGCAGCAAGGATCTTATTTTATCCTGAGCGTAGGCAAGCTGCCCTACCCTTTCCTGGAAGGGAGTAAAAACACACGGGGAGGGCTGGGAGCGGAGCGCAGGGGAGAAAGAGAAGTGAATGACACCTGTGGCTAAACTTATGGCGAGCCTTGGAGAACATCAGCTGAAAGGAAGGAACGGAGTGAGGTGAGGGTTACTGGTGCGCAGTGGGCTCCAATTACGGCCTGATAGAATAGCACATGAAACTGGCTGGGCAATCGTTTCAGGCTTGAGATAAAACATCTTCAGATGAGTCTGACAGAAGCCAGAATCCTCCAGGGAGGGAGAGGTAGAAAGGTGCCTTGTTTTACTGTAACTTTCAGGGTTAGAGGTGGTGGGAATAGTGACGATGGTGGGTGGAATAAATAGAAAAGAAAAAGAAAAGCCAAAGAACGCTTCCTTTGTGCCTTTTTAACAGGAAAGCCTTTATTCTCTCCCCAGGCTCGATAGACGCCACCTAGCGGGCAAACAACCATCTCACACAGCCGACAACCACGGCCAGCCCAGGTTGGACATTTCATACTTACCTTGCTTTACCTGCCAGAAAAGAGGTGTAAATGGTGTTTTAGCTCTTCAAAGGCTGCCCATCACATTGGGATAGAGGCAGTAACTGCTCTGGGTAGCGGAAAGTGGCCCAGAAGAGCCTGGGAGCCCCGGGAGCTGGCGTAGACAAAGGGCAGTAGCCTGGAACCAGAGGCAGAAGACTGACCCCAGATTATAGCTCTCTGTGGTCAGCAACAAAGCAAGGGGCTGGAATCTGGGGCGCCTGGTGAAGCAGGTTGGAACTCATTTGTTCTCCACGCAGAGGTCGGACATTTAGAAGGTCATTATTATTCAAACAGTGGCACTAGCCAGCAGAAACCCAGAGTACAGTGCTGAGATTCATTCTAGGCAGGGGACAACTGTCCTCTGACCCATTTTGTATTTTATACCACTGTGTGCACATTCTGGGCCTGGAGAAGACTTCTGAGGCCCCTAGGAGTCTGGGAATAAGGAACATTTCAGCCAGTATAAATTGAGTTTTGTTTTGTTGAGGTATAATTGACATATAATATAATATTACATTAGTTTCAGGTGTACAGCATAATGATTCAACAATATTTTATATACTGCAAAATAATAAGTCTAGTCAACATAGATACCTTACATAGTTGCAGTGTTTTTCTTGTGATGAGAACTTTTAAGCTCTTCTCTCCTTGCAACTTTCAAACATATTAGTATAGTATTGTTACCTATAGTTACCATGCTGCAGCATCCCGTTACTTATTATTTTATAACTGAAGTTTGTAATCTTTTACCCACTTCATCCATTTGCCCATCTGCACCCCCAACTCTGGCAACCAGCAATCTGTTCTATCTATGAGCTTAGGGTTTTTTGTTTTGTTTTTAGAGTCCACAAAATAACTAAGATCACAGAATTTGCCTCTCTGTCTGATTTTTTGCACCTAGCATAATGTCCTCAAGGTCCATACACATCACAAATGGCAAGATTTCCTTCTTTTATGGCTGTGTGTATGTGTGTGTATATATGTATATATAATATATAATGTATGTCTATCACATTTTCTTTACCCATTCATCCATCGATGCACACCTAGGTTGCTTCCATGTGTTTGCTATCGTAGATAGTGCTGCAATGAACATGGGGGTGCTTATATCTTTTCAGATTAGTGTTTTCATTTTCTTTGAATTACCCAGAAGTGGAATTGCTGGATCATATGATAGTTCTATTTCTAATTTGTTGAGGAACCTTCATACTGTTTTTTATAGTGGCTGTACCAATTTACATCCCTACTAACAGTGCACAGGGTTCCCTTTTCTCCACAACCTCATCAACTCTTGCTATTGCTTGTCTTTTTGATGATAGCCATTCTAACAGATGTGGGGTGATATTTCACTGTGTTTTTATGTGCTTTTCCCTGGTGATTAGTGATGCTGAGCATCTTTTCATGTACCTGTTGTCCATATTTATGCCTTCTTTGGGAAAATGTCTATTCAGATTTTCTGCCCAGTTTTAATTGGCTTCTTTGGGGTTTTTTTTGCCATAGAGTGGTGTGAGTTCTTTATATATTTTGGATATTAACCCCTCATCAGATACATGATTTGCAAATATTTTCTCTCATTCAGTAGGTTGCCTTTTCATTGTGTTGATGGTTTCCTTTGATGTGCAGAAGCTTTTTAGTTTGATGTAATCACACTTCTCTGTTTTTGCTTTTGTTGCCTCTGCTTTTGGTGTCAGAGCCAAAAAATGCTCACAAAGACCAATGTCAAGGAGTTTGACACCTGTATTTTCTTTTAGGAGTTTTATAGTTTCAGGTCTAACATTCAAATCCTTCATTCATTTTGAGTTAATTTTTTTTGCATCGTTTAAGATAGTGATCCAGTTTCATTTGAATTGAGTTTCTGACACTTACAATCAAAAGATTCCTAAGTAATATAGCTGCTAAGTCCTATTACAAAGGACTTTGGAGAGTGCCAGTGGCCAGAAATGAAGTAAGAGCAAGGCAGTAAGCACAATCCCTCCACCTTCCTGCCTGTCGCCTCTTCTCAGGGACTTCCCTGCCCATAATATCCTGGTGAAGGTATGGATCTGCACATGTTATTCCAACCTAGCACTAGACCAGAAGCAGGTGTTTGACCCTAGGACAGTCAGTATAGGTTAGATTATGCTGCCTTAACAAATAACACCTGCAATATTAATGGCTTTAAAAAATTAGGAGGAAAAGAACAAAACATAGATTTATTTCCTGAACACATTCCATATCCATAATATCTCAGCTGGGGGTTCCTCTCCAAATTGTCCTCGATCCAGGACACGTTGAAGGGGTAGCCACCTCCTGGAGGATTGCTAGTCACAAGAGCAGAAGAAAAAAGAAAATGGCTGAGAGAACACAAAGGGTTGGATTGCCCAATCAAACAGGGATGGATCATCGGTCTTAATAATAAAATGTATTAATAAGTCAAAGGATACGTGCAATCCCAGGAGACAAGTGAAACATGTAGAAACTTGGGAACATCAGTGTAATTCTCCTTCTCCTTTTCTTTATGCGCCTGGACATGTTCTTCTCCAGGTTTAAAATGGTAGGTTTTAAGGAGGGCTTCACTTGGGAAAAGGAAGCCTTTTAGTTATGAAACACCTCCCATTTATACTCTAATCAATACGTAGCTTATTGACAGTTTTTCAGTGAACCATGCCCCATGAATGCATAAATTCCAGGTTTGTTTCCCATAAGCTACCTAGATAGGCCAAATCACCTCCTACTAGAAGCATTCTATAGATGAAGACTCTCTATCACCTTCAGAAGGTGTGCTTGGCCCATTTATAAGGAATAAGTCCTTTTTATCCCCTTACCACCCATGTGTATCCCAAGGGGGAGAATGGGTTGCAGACCAACTGCTAACCTCTTCCTTTCTGATGATGAGTCATGTTTTGGCTCTTAAAGGCTTCTATCTGGAAATTAAGCATATCACTTCTACTCACATTTCATTGGCCAAAGCAATTCACATGGCCAAGTCTGGAATCAAGGATGTAGCAAAGTATAATCCTTCCTCAGGGAGGGTAACCAGATATTGTTGAGCAGTTGTAAAGTCTACCATAGGTAGCTAATTCATAGTCAGGAATGGGAACCCTGATACAGATTTGCATCGTATTAGGATAATACTAACTGCTATAACAGAGAAACTTCTGGATGCTTAACACAAAGAATTCCTGATTTCTCTTTCATATTACAATTCAGTGTGATATTCGGGTGCAGCTCTCTACAGGGTAACTCAGGATTCCAGTCTTCTGCCATAAAATTGCTCCCCCATGGCTTCAGTGCTCTCTTCCAGCTGGCTAACAAGGAAATAGGGGGTGGAGAGGTGAGAAGCGATGCTTTGGTTCATAAGTGACACATACAGTTTTCCTATATGCAAGGTAGTCTCAGGACTGTACTCCCAGACTGGACAGCTACTCCCCAAACACAATTCCACACAGAGAGGGAACAAAATCTCTGGTGGAAGTCAGCCATCTCTGCTGCAGGCATTAAAAGATGGGGCTAGATAGATCCATCTTTTTGTCTTAGAAATTTCAACTAGCAAACACTAAAGGAAATTTCCAATTTGTGATAGAGCTATAGCTAAAGGAATATATTGGTTAGGATTGGGTTGAGTTGTTGCAGGGTGGCAGGGGAGGAATAGCAGCTTTAAAAAGAAGTTTGTTTCTCATATGTGAACGTCCAAAAATGAGCAGCCCAGGACTAGTATTGTGGCTCTGCTCCATAACGTCCTCAGGGATCCAAGCTCCTTCTGTCTTGTTTTAAAAGTATGGCCTTCTGTTCCCAAGAAATGGTTCCTCCTGGTCCCCAATGATGATTCCATGTTCAGCCATCTGTCCATAATCTAATGACAAGGACAAACACAGGACAAAGGAGAGGGCAAAGGGCTCATACCTCCTGTCATTTTTCTTGCAAGGTGCCTGGAAGCCGCCATGTGACAGCACACCACATGTTTGTATTCCACTGACCAGAACATCGTCAAGGGGCCAAATCTGGGGGCCAGAGAGCCAGGGAATATGATCTGTATTTTGATAGGCCAGGGAGTTGATTGGGAGGGACAGAACTGCTCCTTTATTTTAGAAAAACAGCCCAATGGATGGGATTGGTTATGAACAACTAGGCTGCCTATGGATTAACCTAGATAGGAAAGTTAAATAGAATTCAGTTACTTTTCTCAACAAAATGACAGAAAATTGGAATCTTCCTCTGTGCAACTGAGCGAGAATGTAGGAATACAGGAGAGAAAGAGAGGTCTTGGTAGGGAGGAATCTGTGTGCAGTGTGTGTTGGTGTCCTAGGGCTGCCGTAACAAAGTACCACTGACTGTGTGGCTTAAACACCAGAAATTTATTGTCTCACAGTCCTCGAGGCTGGAGGTCCAAACTCAAGGTGTTGGCAGAGTTCATTCTTCCTGAGAGATCTGTGGCAAGGCTCCGTTCCAGGCCTCTCTCCTTGGCTTGTAGATAGCTGTCTTCTGCCTGTGTCTCTTCTCACCACTTTCCCTCAATGTGTGTCTGTCTCTGTGTCCAAATGTCCCCTTCTTATAAGGACCTAGTCATACTGGATTAGGACCCATTCTGGTGACCTCATTTTAACTTGACTTCCTCTGTAAAGACATTCTCTCTGAATAAGGTTACGTTCTGAGGTACTAGGGATTAGGACTCCAACATAGTTCTTTTTAAGGGACACAATTCAGCCTATGACCAATAGTGAGGAGAATGGCTCTGAGAAATTCTCTGGGGAGGGATAGCAAAGAGCTTTAAGAATGGTGGTGTTTAATATTCAGTTTAAATGAACATGTTTTTTAGATGTAAATCCCTCTATTACTCAAACCTTCAGTAAAGAGTCTGCCCCACCCATGCAGACAACATTCAGCTTAGGGGTGGTTTGGAGAATGTGGTTCTGCGCCTGAGGAAGCACTCTGGGCCTGCTGGGCCTGCTGGGCCTGCTCCGCCCCCAGTAACTATAACGCAGGCCTGGAGAGTTAAGGCCCCTAAGCATCCCCTAGGCACTTCCAGATAAGGTGCTGGTGGGTCACTACTTCAACTTCCTTGCCTTGGTACAAATCTGAGGTTCTTTCCTCGTCTTCTTGATTCCCCGGTGTCACTGGTTTACAATTGCCCACAGTGGTAACACATGCTTTAGTCACTTTCTTTTCCTCCTAATCTCAGGTCCCCACTTCCTCACCGGTGTCTCCTGGGGTCACCTCCCAAGTAAATTACTTGTGGTCAAACTCTAGTTTGAGCGTTTATTACTGGGTGATCCCAAACTTAGACAATAACCAAACATCTGAAATTTTAAACTGGAATCCAAGAGTTTCTTAGCTTACATGCATAGGAAAAAATCCTAATATTTTTAATTAATGTCTATTAATGTCTTTGACAACCCCCTGCCCCAGAAAACAATGGTGTGTCAAAGTTTCTTGTTTTATTCACAGGCTTTCAGAATGATATTTGAAAGACTGGACAACAAACATAATTGTATTTTCAAAGTTTATTTTTATTTTACTCCCTCCTCACACCTTGAAACAGGTGGTATCCATTCAAATGAAAATGAGGTATACAAGTGATTTTTATTAAAATTAACATTTAAGTTTTGCTTTATTATGCATACCCAAAATAACTATGAGCTCCCTGTAAATAGGTTGTCTATATGACATAATTTATAGCTATTCATGCTCTACCAATTACACTGAAATTATGACTGGAGTTACCACTGAACCTCAATAATCATTACTATGCAATTTGCAGTTTTCCAGATTGGGGAGCTCTTTGGAAGCTACAAGTAACTAGCCAATTGTTTTTAGAGAGTACAGTAATGACTGTTATTACTGAGGAGTTGAATGAAGCTCCTTTTTATGCCCTGAAGATTACTTGATAATTACACTTGATGCTATCATTAAAAGAAAGAGTACCAACAGATAGACAGCAAGCTAACTATAACAGTCCAATAATGTGGGCCAATATTGTTCACTGTGAAAATGAACACATCTTCTATTGACTTCCATTTCTTTAATGGGAACACCTGCCCATACAAGTACACTTAATTAGACGGATTGCCTTGCCTCGTGAATGGCATTAGGAGAAAAATGAGTGAAATTAAAGGGAAGATTTCTGAGATTTTGCTTATTATGTGAAAGTACAATAGGCCGCAAAGTAGACTCAAACTAAGTCAGCTCCCCTCACCGCACTTGAAGCGACCCTTGCTCTGTCCTCCTTCCAAAGCTCCTTGGGTGCGGTGCCCAGACTCACCACTGGCACTGCCTCTCAGTGAGGTGACCCTGGACTGGGATGTGTTGATTACCATGGCCTACCTCTCGGAAAACGCTTTATTTTCTGAAAATGAAGCCCATTAAAAGATTTCTTATATTTAAGTACTTAAAAACAATATTTCCCCTCTACTTTTTTCACTCTTAAACTAAGTCACTGTAGACTTTCCCCAGACACTGTTTTGGGGGGTTTTTTGTACAGGGAAATGTACTTCTCATTTAGAATTGACCCCAGGCTAAAGTGTTAGGGATTAGGGATTCGAAGTTTGGTTTCAGTCCCATTAACCTCCTTTCTTGCCTCTTATTCCTCATCTTTAAAGGCTCAGTGCAAGTCAGAGCAAAGCTTGCTTTTACGATAGTATCTCGTGCCAGCCCCTGTATTACCTTTCCCAGTGATAATTGCTCTGTAAAATTACCTCTAGGGGGTTAATAAAAGATTTTCTCCCATTAAAGCACCTCAGACCATGGGAGGTCAAGTGGCTTCTGAAATTGGATGCCACAGTGTGCACCAGGTCAGGTTACCTTCCTGCAACAGGTTACTTTCACTGCCCACCATCCTGACTTCCCTGCTGGAAGAATTGAAGTCCCTGCCTGAAAACAGCCACGACAGCATGGAGACTTAGTCGCTAATGCCCTCATTTTCTGCAGCAGCTATTCCAAAATAAAAGCTCCGGCCTTTCACTGGTAAGTTGCCCTGGGAACCACTTTAATAAGTCTATTAAGATTTTTTTCATGCTGCTAGTATTGGCGCCCGTTTCTAATTTTAATTAGACTTACACTAGCCAGCTCATTGAAACAGCCCTCTTATATTTTTATTCAAGTGATTAACTCCAACTGAACTAAACCATTTTATTTAACAGTCTCCAAAAGCACCCCATAAAATGCTTCATGAGTCCTTTCTTGGGGGCATTTTAGTGAGCACAACTTCCTATACTTTCAAAATCCCCGAGATCAAAGTCTCGTCTACTTGTAGAAGACTCCAATTGGTGGAAATACCACCTGCAAAAAATCTCCTAGCTGTGTGGAATGAAATGACAGACTGACAAAACGGGTAGAAAGACTGACGTCGACACATTTGGGGTGCTGCGCAGCTCACCCTGTCTCCGGAAGCCTCCTCACCGCCTTTCACCGAGCTGGGCCACTGACCAAATATTTATGCTTCTAAGTCACCGCTGCCTTTGGCCACAGCTGATTGGCCCTGAAGGGAATATCTCCAGGGGTGTCCAACCTTTTGGCATCTCTGGGCCACACTGGAAGAAGAGTTGTCTTAGGCCACATATTAAATACATTGTGACATGTAATCACAAAAAAAATCTCATAACATTTTAAGTAAATTTATGACTTTGTGTTGGGCCTCATTCACAGCCATCCTGAACCACACAGGCCGTGGGTTGGACACCCCTGAAGTTGGATCAGTCTGATTCTCTGGCCCAGGAATTCAGAATCGAGACTGATAACTTAGTTGGTCTGTATGTTTGGCAACCTTGGGCACAGGGAGGTGGGGGTGGGAGGTAAATGTTACATGTGGACAGGAGAAGCAAGAAAGCAAACCTGAAGAGGAAGAATAGGAGGAGAGGAGCAGAAATAAAAGTCTCGTGTTCTGATAGCATTCCAGCTCCCAGACCCAGCCCTGGCTGAGGTGCAGCTTCATTTCCTGCTGCCCTAGAGCTCCATGAACTTCCCCCATGGGGCGGGGGTGGGGGGTGTCCTTTTTAAATCTATCCACAAGTTCTTTGACATTCCTCCATTTACATGATGGAGACTAATCTTCCTTACCTGCAATGTGGTATGGACTTAGCAGCTCACTTCTAACAAAGAGAATGGGAGGAATGGACAGCTGGACTTCTGAAACCCAGTCACAAGAGGCATTGCCACGCCTCCCCTTGCTCTCTTACACCTTGCCCCTCTGGGGGAATCCAGCAGCCATGCCTTAAGGGCACTCAAGCGCCTGCGTAGAAGCCCAAGTGGAAAGGTGTGAGGCTGCCCACCACCGCCCTGCTCTTCCTGCCAGCCCTGGAAGTGGACCTTCCCACCCGTCGAGCCCTGGCCAACATTTTAATTAAAACCTCAGAAGATCCCTATCCAAAACCATCCAGCTAAGCATCTCTCGAGTTCTTAACCCACAGAAACTGTGAAGACTATACATGTTTATGGTTCTAAGCCACCAGGTTTGGGGTAACTTGTTACACGGCAGCCTTCGTGGCCCCGTGAGATCTGGAACCCCTTTCAGTCCTCGTTCCTGGCCTCTGCTCCCCTTGCCCATTATGCTCTAACCATATATTTTCCTGCTTATGACCTTCACCCACACTGTCCCCATTACCTGAAATCCTCTCCCCCCAAATTGTACTTTCTCTTTCAGGTCTCAGCTTAAATGCAAATCCTTCAGAGAGACCTTCCCTAAGTGCTCATTCTAAAGCCTGTCCTTTTGTCACAGGTGGGCACAGGTAAGCAGGTTCTTGGTGATCAGGACAAAGAATTGAACCAAATACCCAGAGTTTATAGCAGAGGATATGGGAGCAGGCCAACTCCAAGCAGAGACTGACCTCATGGGCTGGAGGGACTCTATTCTTATAGGGCGGATCCTTCCTGGCTAATTTTGGTGGGCTTTTACTGCGCATGTACAAGTAGTTGTATTACTTTAAAGCTACTGCACATGTGGTCTCCCATGATTTTCCCTGATTGGTTGCCAGGGAAGAGGGTCCCACAATGCTACTGAATTGATCCCCCCTCTCCTGGGGTCCCCTTGTACTAGGTTCACCTTTCCCTTCACCAGAGAACTATAGCTCTCCATGTTAAGAGGTTGGTGAAAAGGAAAGGAGTTATTTATTCAAGTTCTACAGACTAAGAGTAATGACTTAATGTCTTCATAAAAATCCCAAAGTCCCTTAAAACACCCACAAACACACACAGTCCTTCCTTCCCCCTTTTGCCCAGTCTGGGGTATCGTATCTCAGGAAAAGAAAGAGAAGTCCGTGGCTCAGGCAGCCCCTGGTTCTTCCTAGTAATCCGTGCTCAGCTGGTGGGCCTCAGTTCCCAGCACCATCAGCTGTGTCGCTGGGATCTCCACCTAAAGCCACCTGGTGGTTCTCTGCTAAAGCAGCGTGGTGATTCTTCTCATGGCTGCGGGGGACCCCACTCTGGCTAAAGCCACATGGTTCTCCCTCACCAAGGCTGCAGGGGTCCCCACTCTGCCAAAGGTGCGTGGTTCTCTGCTGAAGCCGGATAGTGATTCTTCTCATGGCTGCAGAGGGTCCCCACTCTGCCAAAAGCATGTAGTTTTCCTCACTGCCACAGCCTCATGGTCCTCCCTTCAATGGCTGTGGAATCTGTGTTTAAATCCCTGCGCCAATCTTCCTCTGCAGCCCCATTTCCAACTCCTCCCACATTCACCTACACTTGCCAACACACCCATATCCTTCCAGCTTTACTGGGCTGCCATCATGAGTCTGGGCAGGGGTGGCCCCATGTCATGGAGCCAATCATCTCCAAGCTCTCACACTGGGCACTGTATGTAAGGGGAGTTGCCTTCCAGTTACCTCTTGGGGGGAAGTTCCTTCCATCCCCCTGGCTCAGAGCCTGGCCACAGCTATTTAGCATATCTATGCAACCAGTTAAAAGTTATAGATGTGTTAAATGACCATGCCAGAGGTTAGTTGCAAAGCTGTTGCTATGCAAAACAGCTCAATGGCCCTGCTCCATGTGTCCCTTCCCCCAACCCACACCTGTGGGGGCGGCGGCAGTGAGGACATCCTATATATCTTTCTAATATTTCCTGGACACCCTGAGTTCTGGACCCTGTAAGGGGTGAGGAAAACTTAGACCATGAGAAAATAGGAACCTAACTGAAGGGCAAAAGGGAACTGGTTAGATCCCAGGGCACAGGAGGTTACTAAACAGACATTCTGCTCTCCTGCCTCGTGTAAGAACAAAGGATCGTAAAACAGATGTAATTTAACACGTTTGGTTTGAAATTTTACAACCGGTGAGCCAATGCCTAACCCTGTTCCATGCATGATATTTGTAAGCAAATAGTTAACTGCCACGTCTGCTTCTGTATAACGCTTGCTTGCCCACCCCTATATAAGGACGTAGCTGAAGGCGCTCGGGGGAACTCTCATTTGCAGCTCTTATGAGCACTGTGTCTCTGGACACATGTGGGAGAGTTCGCCCCCTGCTCAGGTTAAAAAGAAAACTTGGCCAATAAAGTAACATCTTTGAAAACCCGAAAAGTCTCCGGCATTTGTTCTCGCAATTGATGAATATAACAGACCCCATTAAAAATCCTTCTTTTGGGGGCCCCCTGGCTACACCCTCCTACACTTTTACTGTGTCTCCACTATTCTCTCACAATACCCTCTTCCTCATCTTCATAAATTTTGCTGTAGCTTATAATTCTATATTTACTTGATTTGGGCTTTTCTTGTTGATATCTGCTTTCCACTGTAAGTCTAGAGCCAAGTATATACAGTCAACTCTCAATAATATTTATGGAATAAACGTTGCAAATGAAGTAAGTGCCACTAGCTCTGACCAAGGAGTCCTAACTCACAGCCCAACACAAATACTGAGAGTCAGGAGACCCAGACTCTATTTCTGGGTTTTGCGATAAGCTGAGCACCCTTTTAGAGTGTCCTTAGTTCTTCTCAGAAACCTCTGGGACAGGTAGATACTCATCTAATGAAGCGGGCTCTCGGGCCCAGGTGGTTAGGCTGTCAGAGACCAAACTAACAGTTAAAGGACCTCGGATGCGCTGGCTGGCCAGGGACCGAGACTCCCAGGCACCAGCTCTCCCAGGCCACACCGCTGGCTCTCTGTCCTCCCATGGACCCAGCATACCGTGCTTTCCAGCCCTTTTCAGAGCAACAGGACTTACCCTAATCCCAGGGTGTTAGAAAGCTCTCATTGTTACCACACTTGGTGTGGAGTTCTCAATGTCCTTTCTACCTGTGCCAGAAGCTCTTTACTCTCTTGCTCTCCTCTCTGATGCCACAAAAGGGAGTTCTCTCCTCCCCCTCCTTCCAGACCCACCCTGCTTGGGACACACAGCTCCTATCCTTGCCCAGGGCTTCAGTCTCCACTGTGTTCTCAGGCTCAGTTGGGTGCCAACAACACTTCCTCCCAACACCCACCTCAAGTCTGCAATTGACCTCTTGGCAGATCTACAGCTTTGGTGACCCCAAACCCTAGGGTTGCCGACAGGAAGTTGACTTTTCCTCACAACTAGCCAGGATGGAAAGCAGCGCCTAAGCCTGGGGAGGACACGGATAGGCTCCAGGGGAGCAGCCGTTTCATGGGAAGAGCCCATGGCTTTTGTGGCCCAATAGCCACAGCTACGGCTCAGCCTCACCGAGACCACTGGCCTCGCCCTGTGTCTTTATTTCTCTCTGTGCATCTGCTGTCTTCTTTTTTATTCAGTCTCAACCGGCTTCCTCTGCTCACTTTTCTTACACAAGGTCCACCCTCTACTTCATTTCTGTAGACCGAACACCACAGCACCCACACGTCACTGGGATTTCCCTCTTTATCTTTTAGTTCTAATTCTCAAAATAAGTTGTGAGAAGTTCAAATCGTCCTTTCAGACCAAGCTATGCCATTCCCAGGTAGCAGCCTGCTTCTGCGTGGAGTCCCCTGGGCCAGTCTTCTGAGCTGGAAGGGGCTGGAAACAGGTCCTCAGCAGACTGTGGGCAGGCACTCTCCCAGAAGGGTGCAGGGTGGGCACGTTTCTTCATATGCACTCAGACCCGCCTCTTTAGGAGGGTACATGTGATTTGAGAAGTATGCTAAATGTCTATTTTATCAACCCTTAGAGTTGAAATTTTCTCCAGAAAAATTCTGCTACTGAACAGTATGTTACATGTAGTTACATCTTGGAGTCTTATAAAGGGGGACTTCGGAGACCATCTAGTCCAGATTCACCGCATGCCACCTCTGACCGCCTGTGGTGTTGCATTGTCAAGAATTGTGCCCTGATTACTCTGAGCGTGAGGCTTTGCCGGGTATTCGTTCAAACGTGTCGGGCCACTCAGCATCATTACCTCAGAGGGGCCACCCCTTTCCTGGTCCGTGTGGTGAACTGCAGCAGCCTTTGCGGCCTCCCATCCCTTCCGGCCTCAGTGGTGGGCACATAGTCCAGGCTGGACCAGTGACTATGCACCATCCCTCTGGCCTCAGAGACTGGTGCAGAGCTGGAAATGTGACCCCACAGGGCCACGTGGAGTCTTTTCTATGATATATACTTCCTGTTGAAGTAGCAGGCGCTGAGGCTGTCCGGTGCCCTGTTCCCCCTGACATGAGAAAGCCTGCAGGCAGCCTGAAGACAGGGCAAGTCCTGCAGAACACAGAGCGAGAGCAAGAGAGCGAGCAAGAGAGGGGGACCTTATTACTATCGTTTGACCTGCTGGATCCAATGATGCCCAAAGATGCCAGTACATTCCTTTTTTTCTTAAACAAGTTTGAGTTTTCTGTCACATGCAACTAAGAGAATTTAAACTAATAATCTCATTCATTTTACAGATGAGGGGAATGGGAGTCTAAGAGGTTAACTGATTGCCTAAGACCACACATCTAGTTACTTATTTGGCCATTTGGAAAGCAGATTCTAAAGACTGGGACATGTCCATATATCCTTCTGGTCCAGAGACAAAGGCCCTGTTGAAAGCCGTTTGGATGCTGATTCTGTCATTAGCTCTCTCTCTTCCAGTTCCATGTCCTCTGAAACTTTGATAACCATCCCCTAAATGTCTAAGCCACCATCAATATTCCTAACAAAACAAAGCTAGATCCCAGCCACGAAATCCCCTGTGCACAGTGACTCTGACCTATTGACTAATCTTTGATAGAGCTGTTCAATTTCTTACTAATCCACCTAACCGTACTGTTACGCAGTCCACACCCTTGTAACTCAAAGTGTGTCCTGGGGCCTTGTGCTCCACCCTGGAGCTTTCAAAACTCTGGTTCTCAGCCCCCACTCCACACCTTTAGGCTCTGCAGTTTAACAAGATCTTCAGAGGGTTCACTGCACAAGAAAGTTTGAGAGGCATGGATCTCCATTCCGTACCTTAACGCACACACACACATACACAGTTTTGCCATACTCTTTCTGAAATTTAATAAACATATACACACACATTTCTTATCTTAAAGTCAGGCAACCCTGTTGAAATAAAGAACATAGTTAATGTGATGTGTCTTTTTCTTACCGAAACTGGGGAAAACTCCTATTGGTCACTGCTGTTAAACCATAATTTTATTTTATTTTTTTTAAATATATTTTATTGATTATGCTATTACAGTTGTCCTATTATCCCCCCTTCATTCCCCTCCCTGAACACCCTCTCCCACTCACATTCCCCCCCTTTAGTTCATGTCCATGTGTCATAAGTTCTTTGCTTCTACATTTCCCCTACTATTCTTGCCCCCCGCCGTCTATTTTCTATCTACCTTCATTGCTACTTATTCTTCGTATCTTTCCCCCACTCTCCTCCTCCCACTCCCCTGTTGCTAACCCTCCATGTGTTCTCCATTTCTATGGTTCCATTCCTGTTCTAGTTGTTTACTTAGTTTCTTCTTGTTTCTGTTTCAGGTGTGGTTGTTAATAATTGTGCGTTTGCTGTCATTTTACTATACATATTTCTTATCTTCTTTTTCTTAGATAAGTCCCTTTA
>CM052541.1:47249248-47372228 GCA_028533065.1 Trachops cirrhosus | reverse complement strand
ATTGTATGTTTTTTTCTTCCTTCTGGTCCACTCCACTGATGTGAGACCCATCTTTCATTCCATCACTATTGGTTCCCTGTGCATTTTTCTTCATTTCACTTATTGTAGCCTTCATTTTTTCATCTAATTTGTGACCAAAATCAACCAATTCTGTGAGCTTCCTGATCACCAGTGCTTTGAACTGTGCATCTGATAAGTTGGCTATCTCTTGGTCGCTTAAAAGGATGGGTTCTGGGGCTTTCAATTCTTCTTCTGTTTGAGCCATCTTTTTGCTGGTTTTTTGTTTGTCTGTTTGTTTGTTTTTTTGGTCTTGTAGTGAGCTCCTGTAGTGAGGGGCGGGGCCTTAGGAGTTCACCAGGGCAGGGCACCCCAGTAGCTGGATTGTGAGGCTGTATGTGGGGGCAGGTTTCAAGAAGGCACTATGGTGCTTGCTCTGCTCTCCGTGGGACCTCAGTGCCTTCCCCCACTTCCCCCTAGCAAACGGGCCCCTCTGGTGCCAATTCCCATGTGGGTGGGCTTGTGCACCCCAAGGGGCTTTCCTTTTCAATCAGTGCCTCAAGGCTCCACTTCCCAGCGCTGGGACCCTGGGTTGTGCACAGTGCCTTGCTTCACAATCGCTGTCTTGCTGGGTGTGCCAGCCACCGCTTGCGTACCCAGGGTCCGCCCGCTGCAGTCTTGGGTACCCCAGTTGCCTTGCGAGTCAGGTCCCAATGCTCTCTGCTCTCTACTCCTTGACCCGTGCCTGGCTGCCCGACTCCGCCCCTCCTACCGGTCTGGATGAACATGTCTATTTTAGCTCCTTGGATGTCCGACTTCCATATGGTTCAATTTTCTGTCAGTTCTGGTCGTTACTCTGTTTCTAAATTGTTGTTGTCCCTATCTTGGTTGTGTGAGGAGGCACAGTGTGTCTACCTATGCCTCCATCTTGGCCAGAAGTATGTTTAGATGTAAATTTTTTGTCTCTTTTCCCCACCATTTTTTTATTGTTGTTCATGTACTAGATGTAAATTATTAAAACTAAGTGAAATTAAAATTCAGTTCCTCAGTCACACAAGCCACATTTCAAATGCTTTATGTCACCTGTGGCTACTGGTTACTATATAGGACAGCACACATACAGAAGATTTCCCTCATCACAAAAAGTTATGTAGGTGACTTAAGGACAGAGATGTTTTGTTTTTTCACTTTTGTATTCCCTACAACAAGACACAACCACAGTTGCACCTTTTATTATAAGTGCACAGTAAGTACTTGCGAGGTAGAGTTTAGTAAGTGGCTCAAGACTGGTGCTTTGTTTTTGTTTTGATTTTTGTAATTTTTAAAAAGATTTTCTGCCAGCAACTTTTTTTACAGTCTAGTGGCAGTAGCATCCCTTTCTTCTTTCAGTTCTTTTGTCTATTACTCTGCATATTGCTGGCTTGGAAATCAGATAGCCAGACTATGCAAAATAAATGTACAGTGAATAGCATCTAAGAGTGGTTTTGAAGTAATGTGAAGAACAATTGAAAGGTATATAAATGTCTAATCACTGTATTGTACACCTGACACTAATATAATATTCTACATCAACTATAATTGAAAAATCTTTAAAAAAAGAAAAAGGAAGAAAGAAAAACAAAAAAGAATGAGCAAGGTAAATACATTACTTTGTGGCCTTTACATTGCCTGCTCAGAGTCCTTTTAGACTTAATGGCTGGTTTTCAAATGGTGTTCCTTATAGGTGAGGTGTGGGTATGTTCTTAGATTGTAGTAATTTAATTTCTACATTTTGGATAGAGAGAACTTACCTTTAAATTTTCTGAATTAAAAAAGTACATAAGTGTATAGCTTGATGAATTTTCATGTACAACACACTGTGTAACCAGGCATCCCATCCCCTTACAGTCTCACCCCAATGACTCTCCAACACCCCAGCATGAATAAATACTATCCTGATTTCTTTTTTAAAATATATTTTTATTGATTATGCTATTACAGTTGTCGGTTTTTTTTCTAACCTTTATACCCCTCCACCCTGCATCCGCCCCACCAGCATTCCCCCCCTTAGTTCATGTCCATGGGCCTTACGTATAAGTTCTTTGGCTTCTACATTTCATATAGTATTGTTAACCTCCCCCTGTCTATTTTGTGCCTATCATTTATGCTTTTTTTTTTTTTATTTATTTATTTTTAGAGAGGGGAAGGGAGGGAGAAGGAGAGAGAGAGAAACATCAATGTGTGGTTGCCTCTCATGTGGTCCCCACTGAGGACCTGGCCCGCAACCCAGGCATGTGCCCTGACTGGGGATCGAACCTGCGATGCTTTGGTTCGCAGCCCGCGCTCAATCCACTGAGCTACACCAGCCAGGGCATTCATTTATGCTTCTTATTCGCTGTACCTTTTCTCCCATTCTCCCTCCTGCTGATAACCCTCCATGTGATCTCCATTTCTATGATTCTGTTCCTATTCTAGTTTTTTGCTTAGTTTGCTTCTGTTTTTGTTTTTTGTTTTAGGTTCTGTTGTTGATAGTTGTTTCTTGTCATTTTACTGTTCATGTTTTGGTCATCATCTTTTTCTTAGATAAGTCCCTTTAACATTTCATATAATAATAAGGGCTTGGTGATGATGAATTCCTTTAACTTGACCTTATCTGGGAAGCACTTTATCAGCCCTTCCATTCTAAATGGTAGCTTTGCTGAATAGAGTAATCTTGGATGGAGGTCCTTGCCTTTCATGACTTGAATTCTTCTTTTCAACCC
Source organism: Trachops cirrhosus (assembly GCA_028533065.1). Lineage (NCBI taxonomy): Eukaryota > Metazoa > Chordata > Mammalia > Chiroptera > Phyllostomidae > Trachops > Trachops cirrhosus. The sequence continues at coordinate 47,369,490 of CM052541.1, read as the reverse complement.
CTTCTTGCCTGCAAGGTTTCTTTGGAGAAATCAGCTGATAGTCTTATGGGAACTGCTATGTAGGTAACTGTCTTCTGTCTTGCTGCTTTTAAGCTTCTCTTCTTATCTTTAATCATGGGTAATGTAATTAGGATGTGCCTTGGTGTGTGCTTCCCTGGGTCCAACTTGTTTGGGACTGTCTGAGCTTCCAGGACTTCCTAGAAGTCTATTTCCTTTGCCAGATTGGGGAAGTCCTCCTTCATTATTTCTTCAAATAAGTTTTCCATTTCTTGCTTTTCCTCTTCTCCTTCTGGCACCCCTATGATTCAGTTGTTGGAATGTTTCAAGTTGTCCCAGAGGTTCCTAAGGCTCTCCTCATTTTTATGAATTCTTGTTTCTTCATTCTGTTCTGGTTGAATGTTTATTTCTTCCTTCTGCTCCCAATCGTTGATTTGAGTCCCTGTTTCCTTCCCTTCACTGTTAGTTCCCTGTACATTTTCCTTTATTTCACTTTGCATAGCCTTCATTTTTTCCTCTTCTTTGTAACCATACTCAACCATTTCTGTGAGCATCCTGATTACCAGTGTTTTGAACTGTGCAACTGATAGGTTGGTTATATCTTCATTACTTAGTTCTGGTTTTGGAGCTTTGAGCTGTTCTTTCAGTTGGGTGATGTGTGTGTGTGTGTGTGTGTGTGTGTGCGCGCGCGCGCGCGCGTGCGCGTGTGTGTCTGCCTCTTATGTTGTAAGGGGCGGAGCCTTAGGTATTCGCCACAGGGGGACAACCCACCTTGCTACCTTGTGGTGCGGTATGTGGGGGAGGGGTCAGAGAGGGAACTATGCCCCTGGCTTGGCCAGTCCAGCTTTTAGTCACTTGCCCTGCTACCCACAATCAAATTGGGCCCTTCTGGCGCTCATTCCCAGGTGGGTGGGCTTATGTACATTCTAGGACCCTGTGGTTCTCTCCAATGAACTCTCCTGTGAGGCTGGGAATTCCTCCCGCTGCTGCAGCCCCCACAGATTTTAACAGCCAGAGGTTTCAAGGCTTTATTTTCCTGGTCTGGAACCCTGGATTGAGCAGTCTGTCTTGCTCCCCAGTTGTTTCTCCCAGTTTATCCACATGCAGATGTGACAAATGTGAGACTGTCAGTCCGTCAGCCACCACCTTGCCATGCATCTTCTCTGCGCCCACTGCCCCTCTCCACCCCTCCTACAGGTCTGGATGAATGTTTCTTCTTTAACTCTTTGGTCGTCGGACTTCCATGCAGTTCGATTTTATGGCAGTTCTGGTTATTTTTTGTTTTTAAATTTGCTGTTGTCCTTCTTTTGGTTGTGTGAGGAGGCAAAGTATATCTATACCTTCACCTCCACGTTGGCCAGAAGCCTACTGTCCTGATTTATAACAGCATAGATCATTTTGGCCTGGAATCATATGATAGATATATATTCATTTGCGTTTGGCTTCTTTTATTGCTTGTGAGATTTATGCATGTTTTGTATTGTTGTAGAGACTTTCATTAATACATTTTATGCCATTGAGAGCGTGTACCAAAACTATCTGTCCTGCTGTTGATGGGCACTGCATAGGATTCAGTTTGGAACTATTACAAATAGCGCTGCTATGAACGTTATACTATATATGCCTTTTGGATAACATGCATGCCCATTTCTATTGGGTATACCAAAGAGTGGAATATTTGGTCAAAGGTGTGCATATCTCAGTATATTAATAGATATTGCCAAATAGTTTACTAATCTACATTCTCACAAGCAGGTTTCTGATTGTTCCATATCTTCATTAACACTTAGTATTTTCCATCCTTTTTTTGTTGTTTTGATCATTCTGATAGGTGTGTAATGGTATTGGGTTGTGATTTTCATTTGCATTTCCTTGATGACAATTGAAGTTGAGCACATTTTTATAGTTATTGGCCACTTCAGTATCCTCTTTTGTTTAATGTTTGCCAAAATCTTTTAACCATTTCTCCATTGTTATTTTTTAGCAGTTTTATTGAGATTAAATCCAACCTTTTCAAGTTTACAGTTCAGTGTTGTTGTTGTTGTTGTTGTTTTTAATTAACAGAGTTGTACAACTCTAGTATCTAATTCCATAACCTTTGTAGCACCCCAGAAGGGGTGGGGAAAGAAACTCCCTACCCATTAGCAGCTACTCCTCATCCTCCCTACCCTCGGCCCCTGGCAGCCACTAGTCTACTTTCTTTTTCTATGGATTTGCCTTTTCTGGACGTACAAATGTAATCATAACTATGTGGCCACTGGTTTCTTTCACTTAGTGTAATGTTTTCATGTTCATTCATGTTGTAACATCTGTCAATAATTGATTCCTTTTTATTGCCAAATATTCCATTCTGTGAGTGTTCTAAAATTTGTTTACCTATTCATTAGTTGAGGAATATCCATTGAGTTTTCATATTCTGGCTTTTATGAATAATCCAGCTATGAAATTTGGTTACAAGTCTTTATAGGAACCTGTTTTCGTTTCTCTCGGTCATATACCTAGGAGTGGAATTGCTGGGTAATATGATAACTGTTCAGCATTTTGAGGACCTGCCGAGCTGTTTTCCGCAGTGGCAGCACCATTTACATCCCTCCCGCCAGTGTATGAGGGTTCCGGTTTCTCCATGTTACTGTCAGCCCTTGTTCTTGTCTTTTTTATGTTAGCCATTCTCATCGATGCAAAGTGGTATCTATTTGTGGTTTTACTGCCTTAATGGTTTGCAGTATTCTAAATTTGTTCTGAGTACAGTTCCTTTGTATTTTTTGTACTCAATTTTTTACTCTTTTGATGAGCACAAGTTTGTAGTTTTAGTATAATTTAGCTTATCAATTTTTTTTAGTTTGTGTTTAGTACTTTTTTTGAGTCCCATTTAAGAAGTCTTTTCATACTTGAAGATCTCAAAGGTATTTTCCTGTTTTTTCTTTAAAAGCATAATTTATTGTTTTACCTTTGATCTTTAGATCTGTCATTCATCTGAAAGTGATTTTTGAGAGACAACACTTATCTCTTCCTAACTGGCTAACATTTTATGTCTTTTTTTTTAATGGGTGAGATAATTAATTCATAATTAGAGAAGTAGTGTAGTGTCCAGAAATTAGTTGGTTATAAAGATTTACCCTTGGGTGGTGATTGCAAAGTTAATAAGGAAGATGTGCTTAAGATTTGTAGGACTCCTGTCATATGTTAGAGACTTATTAGCTAAGCATTTCGTAAACTTAAACTCATTCAGTTGCTATAATAATCTTGTAAAGTAGATGACATTATCCCTTACTTGCAGATGAGGAAACGAAAGCCCATAAAGATAAACTTTCCTAAGCTCACATTGCTAGTAAGTAGGCAAAACCATGGCTCAAAACCAAGTAGTCTAGCTCTAAAACTCTATTATCTTTTCACTGTATATATTGTAAAGTCTTAATTATTTAATTTTCAGATTTAATCTTTTCATCTTAAATTTCTATGCTATTTGGCCCAATAATAAATGCTAAATGCCGTGTGTGTGTGTGTGTGTGTGTGTGTGTGTGCGCGCGTGTGTGTGTTGAGGTGGTTGAAGGAAACAATCAGATCTCATAAGGGACAGAAAGTATTAAAGTGGTAATCTGATGCTTGAGAGATTAGATGCCGGAGATTGTAATCAATGGATAATATTACCAGAGAAACTCACCTGTGTGGATGTTTAATTTGCTGTGTTGTAGATCTTACTTTCCATGCTACGAAATGTGGGAAATTTCTTTTTGAGTGTATTAGGGTCAAAGAGAGCATTTCCTAGGGCTCCCTCTGCTGGCTTTGGAGCGGTGATTAAGATACCTAGTTGCCAGGGTTGTGCTGCTATTGTACTAATGATGTAAATAAATTTAAGACAAATTCATTTCAAGGTCCGTTAGAAACAGAAGATATCGGTGTTTTAGCACATGAAAATGGAAAAATAGGGTTAGAGAAACTTTATTTTAGAATTCAAAGTTTGTTATTAAGTCTTTTTTGAGTTTTGGGGAAGAATACGTCTAATGGTATTGGAGACTTTGCATTTCAAACAAATGGTGGTAAAACTTTATACTCAGAGGGTGGCATGATAAGAATCTGTGTGAGATCAACTTTCTAAATTGGTGATGATATTACAAAAAGCACCGTCTTTAGCCATTTTTAACTAAAGGGTAAACTTTCAGAAGCCTCAGGAGAAATGTGAAGTTGATGAATAGACAAATTGGTTTCTAGATAAAATAGGGTTAGATGTGGACCCTATTAAATGAAAAACTTCACTCTGAGGGAGCTTCTAGGGTTTATGCTAATTATCTTCTTCGCACCTGAAGCACCTTACACTTAATTGATAGGAACCTAATAGGCATTTCACACCTAGTAGATCCCTGACTCCCAGCATCTCTGGGACTTTCCTCACTTTTCTTCTTTCTCCAAGCAGCACCATTTTCCTTTAGAACTGCCATTTGAGGAGAAATCTATCTTCCATTTGGGGATCTAGACATTTTGCTTGATAATTCAGGGAGGGGCAAAAGTAGGTTTACAGTTGTTTGAATGGAAAATAATTCAATAATTAATAAATAATACAAGCATAAACTCTGTTTCATCTGCTCACAACTATAAACCTACTTTTGCCCCACTCTGTATATAGAACATAATAGCCCCCATTTAAGAAAACTTGAGTATACAGAAATGAAATAAGTATATATTTCATATTTTTATTAGAGGTAACATTTTTAAATCCCTTTGATAATTTAACTTACAAAATATTTAGTCTCACATTTCTGGAAAATTTGTATAAGCAAAATCCCAGTTTTACTAAGTTAATCATTGAAAATCTTTATAATGGACAGCTAACTATTCCTTATTGTGACCTATGGAAAAAATTTAGTTTTACTTCTTCAAATAATGAGTGTAATTTGGCTTTAACTAAGTAAAAGGTAACATTAATCAGGGATTAGTAGTATTAATCCAAGAAGTCAAGTATTAGAGGAACACATTCCAGGAACAATCTGGGTTCCATTTAAAAAAAAAAAAACATTAAAATTGTTTGTTACTGTGTAAGTAGCTACAGATTTATATATGGTTGACTGTGTGTATCTATTATTTGCATAGCCTCAGAATTAACTGTTAGGACTCTTTAGCCCTGGTTCTTGTGGCTCAGTGGATTGAGTGCCGGCCTGAAATGAAAGGGTTGCTGGTTCAAATAGCAATTAGGGCACATTCATGAGTTGCAGGCCAGGTCCCCAGTAGGGGGCACTTGAGAGGCAGACATACATTGATGTTTCCCTCTCTCTCTTTTGACAGGATAGTTTTGACAGTATATAATAACATCAAGAAGAATAAAAATTCCTTGAAAACATTATGAGAATATTTTAGAGAAATGCAAAATGGATTACATTAACTTTTTGGTTTTTTGTCATATTACCACTATTACTAGCTACTAATTTTATTGCAATTTTAGAAAATGTAATAGTTCATTTTAATTCATTTCAAAGTTGAGATGCTAAACATTTAAGTTAAGGTAAATAATCCTTTTTTAATTTTATTTTATTTTGATTGTTGTTCAAATAGAGTTTTCTGCTTTTTAGTCCTATCCCAGCCCTGCCCCTCCCCCCCAACCTAAATAATCTTAATCCATTTAAAGTCCTCTGTAAATCTCGCTCCACTCTTTCTTTCCAGTAGCTTCCTTACTGGACTAATAGTTGTAGAATGTTTTTGAGTTTCACGTCTACCACTACCCAGCTGTGGGACCATAGCAAGTCACAGGATGGTTTCTTCACGTGTAAAATAAAGAAATTGTGCAGAATCCTTTTAAGTGTTTTTAGTGCTTTGTGTCATGGAGAAACCCTTTGAGAATCCGATGGATCTTTCTTTATACACTGAAAACTGCTGATTCATAGAAAATGTTGCATACAATTTCAGAAGCTGCAGTGGTCCCTGAAGCCACCCACAGACCTCTTGGATTAGAGGATTTCTGATTTTCAGAACCTATAATTCTGTATTTCTACCCCACACCACCCTGTTGTCTGGTTATACTATATTTATGATCCTCATTTTTAGACTCCTCCTTTTGGGTTTTTACTCATATCATTTCTTCATTTCAGATGTCCTTATCCCTTTATTCATCTCCACCTTTGAAAGTTCTACCCCTTTTTGAAGGACAGTTCAAATGTCGTGTGTGTATGTATAGCTTCTTCAACTAGAATTAACCTTTCCCATAGAACTTTGTACCTACTTTAGCCCTTCCTTCTTTGGTCTTGCGATACAGTTATTAGAGTACTGTATGTCCTCTGTCTCCCCTTTCTCTTCTTGCCTGTTTCTCCATAGATTATAAATGTTTGACATCAGCCGCTGTGTTCCTGTATTAGTTTTGTAATTGAATTGTTCCTTGCTAGTAGTAGTCATGGAATAAATTCTCACTAAAATAATTTGAGTTTGTCGCTTGATTATAATAACTATCTGCTTTGTCATGTGCTAAATGCTGGAAGGATTGCCCCCCCGCCCCTGCTGCACAAAGTAGAAAGTGATGTGAAATAGAACCATAGAGGGAAAAGCTCGTATAGGAGGTAAACCTAAAGGATGGGTAGAATTTAGGAAGCTGCAAGGATATTTATTACCTGGGAGAAATGAAAAGAAATGGGAGAACTAGTGTGTTTTATAATTCCTTATCAATAAAATTAATCTATTTTTACAGAAAAGAGGTATTAAAATTTTACTCACAGTTTTTAATTAAGCTTTGATTTTTCATATTGGCATTTTGTTTTTACAGGTACAAGAAAATTCCCCAGGACATAGAGCTGGACTGGAGCCATTCTTTGATTTCATTGTTTCTATTAATGGATCGAGATTGGTAAGTTCAGCTTTTCGTACTTTTGTCTGTAGTATTTTGTAATCTTGAAAATGGAATTTTTTAGATTATCTGGGATGGATATTTATTCATTAGTTACAAACATTATAAAATATGTTACCAGTTTGTAAAAAATAATTATTTGTGGCCCTGGCTGGGTAGTTCAGTTGGTTAGCACAAAGTCCAATACGCCAAGATTGCGGGTTCGATCCCTGGTCAGGGCACATACAAGAATCAGCCTATGAATGCATCAATAAAGTGGAACAGCAAATTAGTGTGTGTGTATGTGTGTGTGTGTGTGTGTGTGTGTCTCTTTCTCCTTCTCTTTCTCTCTCTCAAATGAATTTTTTAAAAATAAATGTTAGTAAACATATGAAAATGTCAATAGTAAAATACTATACCTCATATTCCAGTGATTGTTTTAAGAGAATAAAATCACTGGAGACTTTTACTTTATATGTTAAATATTTGACATATAACAAAAAATAATTAAAATGAAAATGTTTGCCTTTTAAAAAATGTCAGACTTTTTTAGGTTATTAACAAATGTGCTAGTAAAGACTCTCAAATAGAAACTTGTCAGTTTCTCAAAACTTGTCAGTTTTCTTATATATATAATGTTACTGGAACCAGAAAGAGATATGTTCTAAAAGTGCAGAATTAAAACCACTTTTTGTAAGTTGCTTTCAGTTTACTTGTAGTAGAGTCCTACAGGAAGGAAATTATATAATTTCAGCAAAGGAAATTCTCGCGACAATGGCTACGAGGCTGGCTTATTTTTTTCACAACAGTACTAAGTTTTATCATTTACCAACATCTCCTGTGTAATGGCCTTTATTCATTTATGTAATGAAATATTTAACATCCTGCTTCTATTTTCTTTTCCTCCCCATTTCAAATAAATAAATAAATAAGTGTATATTTATGAGTAGAATCCAAAATTAAACCTCGATGCCAGTAAATGTTTTAGATTTTAAAATCAAAGTCATACCAATCCTGTTAGTAATATGACTTCTTATGGTGTATTTGGGGTTTGTTTGTTTATCACTGAAGCCCTAGATCACTTCAACTCGTGCTGGGTTGGAAGTCCCACCATCTCTAGTCAGCTGTTTGAAAAAAGTCAGTTGTTGCTAACGTAAGAGTTGTTCTTAATGTCTTAACATTCTTTAGTTGGAGGAACATTTGAATGTTAATGAAACCTTTGCCATTGAATGCTTTGTGTTGGTTGTTAATATTACTCCAATAAGGCCATAGGTGGCTTAAGTTGAAATAGTTAACATTAAATTTTTATTTATTGAGAAAAATAACTTTGTGTTAACAGAATAAAGACAATGATACTCTTAAAGATCTACTGAAAGCAAATGTTGAAAAGCCCGTAAAAATGCTTATCTACAGCAGTAAAACACTGGAGCTGCGAGAGACCTCAGTCACACCAAGTAACATGTGGGGAGGCCAGGGCTTGTTGGGAGTGAGCATTCGTTTCTGCAGCTTTGACGGGGCAAACGAGAACGTTTGGCATGTGTTGGTAGGTATCAACTCTAAGCTGTTACTTGCAGTTGCAGAAGCAGTGTGGAAAGGTGTCCTAACAGTGGTTGTCTCCAGTTTGGTGAGATTGTAGGGGTGGTGCTGTAGGTGTGTCTTTAGTTCTTAAAAATCAGAATTCATTGCTGTTAAAATAAGGATAATTTTTAAAAGCATGAGAAAGAGAAGCAAATGTAGATATGCCTAAGAACTATTTTTCTAATAATTTGTCCATTATAAGAAGAAATGTTAAAGCAGATAGTTACAGAAATATTTTAAATGTTTATTAAATATGTGATTTTTAAGCTTGGAAGATATTCTATAGTTTCAGACATTATCTCTAACAAGACAGTTAACAAATATAGGGGTTTTTAATTACCGTAATTAAGGATTGTAAACTATAAAATTTGGAAAACTATTTTACATACATTAATTTTGGGGTGTGTTTCTGTGTCATCCTAGGAAGTGGAACCGAATTCTCCTGCAGCACTGGCAGGTCTTAGACCTCACAGTGATTATATCATTGGAGCAGATACTGTCATGAATGAGGTAATTAGTGTGTTCATTAATAATGGAAATTATGTAACTTTATTAATGTTTGCATTCAGAAGTATACTTGCATACTTTGCATTTAGAGTTGAAATTTAGATCTTTGCTGGTCAAGCAAGCTTATGCCTACGGGTGTTGAACAGAGCATCTGGGGGGTGTCTTATTAGGTATAGCTGTGAGGGAAAACGCCCACTGCATAGCAGTTGCACAGATTTTGTGTATGGTGTACAAAAATCGCTTATGTACCTCAACACTAAATCAGATCCTCATTTTGGTTATTGATTTCATTTTCTCTTCTCCTTTTTAAGGTGACAAAATCGGCTCTGCTATATTAGTCAGATCCTTTTCCTTGCCTGTTAGCTAGTGGGAGCGTATATTACTAAGAGAGAAAAATAAGGTGACCAGATAACCAGATAATAGAGCAAAAGCAGAATATAGAGAATTTGGCTATAGAAGAGTTTTCCTAAACTGCTGACTAGGTCTTACGGGACTGGACGTAGGCCTTGCACATAGTAAATAGGTAACATATTAAACCTTATTTGCAGTATCAGTTTTACTAAATGATTTTTGTGTCTAAGGCAGGGTCCACAATGTGTGTGTGTGTGTGTGTGTGTGTGTGTGTGTGTGTGGTTTTAAGTTTCCAAGTAATTCTGATATTAGGCAGGTTTGAGTCCCAATGTCCTAAACTTCAGTAACATAAAACTATTTTTCTCCTGTGATGCCTTTGCAGTCTGAAGATCTGTTCAGCCTTATTGAATCACATGAAGCAAAACCATTGAAACTTTATGTGTATAATACAGACACTGATAACTGTCGAGAAGTGATTATTACACCAAATTCTGCGTGGGGTGGAGAAGGCAGGTAAGGTCGTTGTTTAGACTAAGTTATGACTAAGTTAAACTTAGATGTATTGTAAAAATTGATTGTTTTTATTCTGAAACAAGTTAGTGCTTTATTATAAGACTTCCCGAGAAAAGGAAAGTATTGACCTAGAATATTAAACCAAATAATTCATTTTTTTATTTTAGAGAGAGAGAAATATTAATTTATTCTTGCACTTATTTAAGCATTCACTGATTGATTCTTGTATGTACCCTGATCAGTAATTGAACCCTCAAACTTGCCTTATTGGGAGGGTTCTCTGACCAACAGAGCTGCCCAACCCTGGCCCCTATTCGTTTTTTTTTTTTTAAAGCACATACTTAGGGAGACTGGTATATATACTATATCTCTTTTCTTTACTGATCTAAGAGCTAACAGCCATATTTAGTTTTGTTTTGTTATTTTAATAAACTAGTTCAGTTTTATTTTATTTTCCTAATTCCCTTCCCCAACAATGGGACAATACAGTGTAACTTTCTCTAGCTGCTAGGAAAATTTCTTAGACTTTGTGGAAACTGTTGGCTTTCAGAAATAGGCTAATTTCAACCCAAAGTTTGCAACAACAATAAAATGCACTTAGAAAGAGGATCAGGCCAAGCAGGTAAATCAGTTTTCTGGGACTGTTTATCAAGTCAATTCCCTAATTTCAAAAAGTCAGACCAAAACAAAACATGCTGATTTGCATTGCTTTTTTAGGTCTTTCTGCTGTTGTTTAAATTGTACAAAATTTTCACTATTTTGAAAGTTGTAAGAGCCTTTTTTAATTTGAGGAATTATTGAACATAAGTCATGATTATAGGAAAGCTGAGGGTTTGAAAACTTCCAAGTATTTTGTAAAAGTTCTGGCATTTGCTGGGAAAAGGATGATTTATTTGATACAAACAAGCAAAGCCTCTATTTACTCACATACCTTTACCCACACTGCCTGAGAGTCTACAGCTGAACATACATTGCCACCAGCATGCTAAGCTAAGTCATTGCAATTTCAGAAAATGAGATAGAGGTATTTTAAGAATCTGGCCTGTCTGAGGCAATACTTTTGATGAAGTCATCATTGTCCATTGTCCATGTTTATAACCACAGAAATAATGATCCTCTCAAGGCATTCAAAGTCAACTAATTTCAGATGGACTGCCTCATAAACTAAATTTGCAGAGAAACCACTGTATTTATTAGAATGGCAAATTTTCAGTTTACAAAAGAAACTGATAGTTTCTCCAGTTAGGACACTAACATTCCAGATTTAGTATTGGGTTAGCCAAAACGTCTGTTATGTTTTTTCATAAAATAAAAAACACATTTTTCATTTTCACCAATAACCTTATTGATTTGGATATTTTGAGTATGTCAGCTGTCTCCTAGTATTGGCTTCTAGTGGGTAGAGGCCACGGGTGCTGCTAAGCATCTTCCAACACGTAACACAACCCCACAGCACAGGATTATTTAGCCAAAATGTCAGTTGTGCCAAGAAACTTCACAAACCACTTTTGACACATTCGATCAGTCACAGCAACTTCTCCATACATTGCATTAATCTTTTTTTGAGGTTCAGTTGCATTTTTACCTTAAAGGAATAAAGCATAATGTGTCAAAAATGTTGTGTATCTTCTTCATCTTCAGTATTAAAATGGCTACACAAAAATTCACCAATTTTGGTGCGTTTTCAATGCACATTGATATGACAGTTGTGACAATACAATCTAACAAACTTTTTTCAAATGACATTAAAGACAACTAAGCACTACTAGAGCCATTCTACAGAAAAAAACGTAATGGACTTTTGGGCCAACCCAATACCACAAGAGTATTGGTGAGCCTGGAATCAAAGTGCAAGGAGGAAGTTCTGCAGGTGGTGAAGTCATCACTGGTTCTTTAATTTTTAATTACACTGCTACATTCTTGTTCTTGGAGCCCATCTTTTCTAGACTTTGGCAATTATTCCTCTTCTTTGGAAGACCTTTGTCCTCTTGTCGTGGTTTAATGCCATCAATAAGCCACTGCTGATCGGGCACATACGGACCACTTTCTCGAGCCTGCCCTCATTTGGCATATGTCTGCCTCTGGTTTTTATTCCTTCCTTGGAAGCTCACCATGTGTCTTTTATTTGAGCGTATTTCCCTTAGTTTCCATTCTTGGGCGAGTTTGCAGGATGTCTTGCTGTTGCCTCAACTGCCTCTCTACTACCAATTAGTTATTAAGAGGCACCTTGTTTAAAAATGCAGCTACCTCTGAGAGGCTGTCATTGATCAGTGTAAACTTAATCTTACTTTCTTCCTCCAAATTTATCTGAGACCCAGTTCAGTAAGAATTGCAGTTTTGATGGTAGAAGGGAGGAAAAGCGAGAGAAGAAGGAACAAGTAATTTTGTGATATGAAGCATCATTGGAAAATCGGATTTGGATAAGGAAGAGCTGAAGTTCATCACCGCCTGCCCTCCCAGCTGTTGGTGATGGTAGTACACGTGGAAATGATAAGTGCTGTGTCGGGAGAGGCGTAGATGTGTCTGTGCGTGGCCTACACAGACAGTGTCAAGTAGTTTGGAAAATAAAAGCAACCATGATAGAAACATGGTTGGAACCTGATTGTGATGGGCCTTAAATACCATGGTCAGGAATGTGTGTGTATCTTGGGCAGTGGGACTGTGGTATCCTATCAGTGGGGCTTCCTTGGTTCCTGTCAGTAGAGCCCAACTCTCACTGTTGTAAACAGACATGAGTTTCTTGTGGAATCACTCATATAATCAAAGAAACGGCTAAAGAATCAAACTTGGAAAGGACAGAACTCAGAACACCTCTAGGGATTTAGAGAGGAAGAACTGACAGTTTCATCGTATTCTACTGAAGGGATGAGCCATTTTTGTTTTTCTGTGGCTCCCAAGATTTGTAGCCATGGGCAAGAGAGTCAGTGGGCCTGGCTTTGGTCATTAGCCACTCCTTAGTTTGGGTGGAAGAGGCCCCATGATTGACAGTCACACCAGCACTGCAGAACGGCAAAGAAATAATTCTCCAAAGAAAAGAAGGAAAAAGAAATACTGGTAGGCCAGCAGATTATGGAAAGAAGCATTGTGATCATATCATTTAAAAGATGGCCTCTGGTAATAGTAGGAGGATGAAGTAGAAGGAATCCGGATTACTTTGGATTGATTTGTGTCAGGTTCTGAAACAGAACTCCGAGGTGTGTAAATGACATCATCATACAGAAGTGCTTAGAGATCTTCCGTGGAAAGACTGTGTCATTCATTTGGCAAATAATTATTCAGTGTCTGCCATGTACCAGGAGCTGTCAAGGCATTAAACAAAACAAGGCCTCTGCCCTCAAGAACCTTAACATTTTATTAGGGGAGACGAAAATAATTAACTATGCAGTATGTTAGATGGTGATCAGGGCTTAAAGAAAAATAAAGGAGAGGGTAGTTAGTGTCCATGGTGGAGAGAAAGGTGCTGTTTCATAAGAGGGTGGTCAGAGGAGACCTCTGATAAGATGACATATTTAAAAGAATGGAAATTTGTTTTTATATTTAAAAATATCAATGAAATGCAAGCTATGATTGATAACAGTATTTAAAAATATATATTTTCATAGCCTAGGGTGTGGCATTGGATATGGTTATTTGCATCGAATACCTACACGCCCCTTTGAGGAAGGAAAGAAAATTTCTCTTCCAGGACAGATGACTGGTACACCTGTTACTCCCCTTAAAGATGGGTTTACAGAGGTAAGATAACTTACTACCTGGTTATATCATAAAGTTTTCATCAAAATGAGTCAAGTGTTGGTGTGTGTGGTGGTAGCACTAATTGAGATAGGGCAGATGATGAGTTAAGTATCGACCATGTTGAATTTGAATATCCATTTGGATATCCTCCAGGTCTGGATTTTAAGAAAGAGGACAAGGCTAGTGATAGGGATTTGGAAATCATCAGCAAAGAGAAGGCAGTTTAAGCCAGTGAGTGTTGATAATATCAAGTTGTCAAGGGGTTGGCCCTAGGTAGGCCAAAGGACTGAAGTTGGAATCTTGAACATTTCTAGTATTTAAGTGGATGGGCAGAGGAAGGGGACCCAGCAAAGGAAGCTTGGGAGACGTCCCAGAGGAGAGCACAGTTTCCAGGAAAAGGGAGAAGGAAGGTAAATGGTGAATGATAAAGTGATGATAGCTGGTGCTTCCTGTTTCGAGAAACTTAACTGGGAAAGCGAAGAATGCTAGTTGCGTGGGAACTACCACAGGATCAAAATGAAGCTTTTTCAGAAATAAGAGATATTTGCACAGGACTAAAGGCTTTTAGAGTGTTTCTATGCAGACTTCACAGGATGCTTAACTCTTGTCTGCATGATTAAATCAAAACCAAACATCCAAAAAGAAAATGCTACAGTTGCAAAGAAAGGGCTACAACCACTATCATTTTATGGTACACAGTGTGACCGTCCCGGATTCTAGAGGAAGTGACAGGAGCTATGAATAAATACAACCTCTGCTCCCTCCTCATCCCCACCACTGGTTCATGGCCAGAGCCAGTGTAGTTAGGAGTTCAGACTCCTCTGACCATATCTGCTCCCCTAACCAGATGAGCCTGTGTGGGCAGTCAAAAGGCCAGAGGGTGAAGTGGCAGCTAGAGAAAAGGGCCAGTATGCAAGTTATGTTGAAATGTGCCCGAGGGCACTGGAGCTGGCAGAAAATATTCAGAGGTGAAACCACCCCACCCCCCGCGCCCCCGCCACCCATCTGTAGAGACTCCATGTAAACTCATTTTCTCTTGCTGGAAGCTGAAGATCTGGCTGCCACATTTATTCATTGATGAGAAAAGATAAAGATGGACTTATGAGGTTAGACATCTTGAGAAACTTACAAGGAATTTATCATGATTGTAAGACTTCCAGATGATTTCTTCCATGAGCAATGAAAGTTAAAAACAAAAACTGGCTGAGAATTTGAGAAGAGGAAAGCAGTGATGTTACAAGGGTTGAGTAAAGTGACTTTTGGATGGTCAGGAAGGAGGAGACAGTAGAATCTCCTCCTAGTGTGGAAGTAGCTAGAACAGGGTGTGTAGCAGGTTAGATGCTGTGTCAAGAAACGAAGCGACAGAGTGGGCAGAGGTTTGCAGTGCCTGGTCCTTGGCGTGTATCAAAATTAGGAAGGAGTGTCTGAAGGCAGAGTGCCAGGTGAAAACTTGATAACTAGTATATGATCAAAGAGTATATAGGACTGATGAGAGCCAATTTTTATATTGTCTTTTAACTAAATCTGAATGGGGTTTTTTCTTTCTTTTTTTGAAAGGTCCAGCTGTCCTCGGTTAATCCCCCGTCTTTGTCACCACCAGGAACGACAGAAATTGAACAGGGTCTGTCTGGACTTTCTATTAGCTCAACTCCTCCAGCTGTCAGTAATGTTCTCAGTACAGGTATGTAGAAAAATATAGTCTGTTTTTCAAGTCTGCTTTGTTTCATATAATACTCTTTTCTGTCTTTCACTGTGCTCTGCATCGACAGGCCTGGCTTGCGTGTGAAAGTTAGAACTGAATCACTGGGCACTTTACACACTGGGCAAGCATTTAAACCTCTCCACGTATTTCAGACTTTGGGCTTCTCTTAATATTGCACAAGTTGTAGAGTCAGGACTCTGCCTTTAAATTTTGTTTCATTGCTCTGTTTACTCAACTGATGTCTGCCTATCTCCTAGGGGGTAGACTCTGGGGACACAAAAGTGAGCAGGATGCCATTCCTTCCATAGGGCTCAGTCTTGCTCAGAAAACGTGTCTATCTCCTTTTCTCTATTCCTTGTTCTATTTGTTTTAATTTTTTAACAGCTTTATCAATATCTAATTCATATGCCATCCATTTCACCCATTTAAAGTGTACAATTCAGTGGGGTTTTTTTAGTATATTTGCAGAGTTGTGTAATCATCACTTCAGTCAATTTGAGAACATTTTATTACAGCAGAAGAAACCCCGTGCATTATCAGTCACTCCGTATTTTTCCCCTGAGCCCCCAGGCCTAGGCAGTTACTAATCCACTTTCTATGGACTTGCTTAATGTAGGCATTTCGCATGTGTAGTATTCTGTTACTGGCTTCTTTCACTTTGAATAATGTTTTTAAGGTTCATTCATGCCATAACATCTATTAATACTTCATTCCTTTTTCATTCCTTTTTATGGCTAAATATTGTTTCGTTGGATGGATATTCCACATTTTGTTTATCTATTCATCAATTGAGGTACACTTTTTGGCTATTATTAATAATGCTGCTATGAACATTTGTGTTCAAGTTTTTTTATGTGAATACATTACCATTTTTCTTGATTATATACATAGGCGTGGAATTGCTTCATCACGTAATATAATGTTTTGGGGTTTTTTTAGATTTTATTTATTTGTAGAGGGGAAGGGAGGGAGAAAGAGAGGGAGAGAAACATCAGTGTGTGGTTGCCTCTCGTGCACCCCCTCCCGGGGATCTGGCCTACACCCCAGGCATGTGTCTTAAGCAGAAATCAAACCAGCAACTCCTTGCTTCATAGTCTGGCACTCAATCCACTGAGCCACACCAGCCAGGGCACATGATATAACTCTTAACTTGGTGTGTTGGCAGTTTATTTTTCTCTTTCCCTTTTTTAAATCTTTTTTTTGTCTGGTTTTCTTTCTTCATAATACCAGGAGTATATATTTTGTATTCAGATTTTAAGTGAGTTAAATACTGACATGGTTTAGTTTCGCTTCATTAATAACCTTTCATTCTTGAGTCTTTTAAAATATTATATTCAAAATATGCTTATATGCCCCTTTGTTCCGGCATGGACTTAAAAAAGCCCGTTGAGCCCTGACCACTGTGGCTCAGGTGGCTGGGCGTTGTCCCACAAAAGGAAGAAGTCACTGGTTCAGTTACCAGTCAGGGTACAGGCCCGGGTTGCATGTTCCGTCCCCAGTCAGGGCGTGTACGAGAGGCAGCCAGCTGATGTTTCCCTCTCTCTTTCTTCCTCCCTTCCCCTCTCTCTTCTAAAGAAATAAAAATAAATAAATAAAAAACAGCCCACCAAGATACACTTAAGATCAACAGTATAAACTCTGGAGTTGGTCCCCTAGGTTCAAATTCCAGCTTTGGGGGAATTTTTGTTTTATTTTCCAAAGATATATTTTTCTAGATGAAACTTTACATTTTAGTGTTTTGTAATTCAAAATTTTAGACATACTTAAAAGTCGGCAGAATAGTTTGATGAACCCCTACTACCCAGCTTCATTATCAGTATGGTGACCTGTCCCCCACCCCTACTCTTTGTGAAATGTTTCTCCAGCTTTATTGAGGTGTAACGTGCATACCGTAACATTAACTCACTGTATGCGTCCGGCTCAGTGCCATCAGTGAGTTTATGGAGTTGCGCAGTCCTCATCACAGTTCAGTTCCAGAACGTTTCCTCGGTGCTGGTAGATAGTGACATCATCAGCATCCAGGCTTAGGTACGGTTAGAAAGGATTTTAAAGTTTATTTCATTCAAGCAGTGTTTTATGATATTAACACTTTTTTCTCATATCCCATCAAAAGTTCCTATCGTTTATTCCTGAGTAGACTTAGTAAAGGTGGGTTGGGATACTTCCCAAGGCAGCAGCCGTATCTGTGTCTGAACAGCTCTTACCTGCTTCACAGTATGTGTTCCACTGCCTTACGAGCGCTCTTCTGATTTTAGGGCACAGCTGACGTCTCTCTTCAAGTCCCAGCTTCTTTCTGACTTTTTAAATCTTCCCTTACTGCATTGTAGTTATACTTGTGTTGTCTTATAAGCATATGCACTGAACTTGGCCTTATTATTACACTGCAGAGAAATGGCTCCTTAAATATTAAAAGAAAGACAAATTTAAATAAAGCAGTAATTGCTCGAAAGAGACTGAGAGATACAATTTTCATTTTAAGTCAATTACTCAAATGTTCTAGTATCATAGCATGTGAAAAATTGCTTTTTGATAGGCATTTATTTTTGTGTCTTTGCTTTTAATTATACTGCTGCAAAGTAGCCCAAACAGTAACTGTAGAAATAAGGAAGTACGTGGTTTTTAAAAATAGCTACTTTGTGGATTGATAATTTTTATTTTTTTAATTTAAAGATCTTATTTATTTCTTTTTAGAGAGAGGGGAAGAGAGGAAGAGAGGGAGAGAAACATCAGTGTGTGTTTGTCTCTCACACACCCCCCACTGGGGACCTGGCCCGCAACACAGGCATGTGCTCTGACTGGGAATTGAACTGGCGACCCTTTGGTTCTCAGGCTGGCACTCAGTCCACTGAACCACACCAGCCAGGGCAGGATGGATAATTTTTAGATTATGAGTTTTAGAAAATGAATATATCATTTTGAAATGGCATTAATCAACGTGGCCATTTTGGTACACCACAGGCGCATACACACACACTTCCTGAGCGCTTTTGTTGCTCAGTTTCTCTGCAAAGAACTTAACACCATTTTACATGCTGTGTATTTTACTGGTTTGATACTGGTCTCCCTTTCTTTTCCTGGCCTTCATTAGAATGTGGTTTTCCTGAAGGTAGTGATTCCTATTTTCTTTATGCTGTGAAGTGCCTCAGGGTCTAGGACAATGTCTGACGTATAATAGGTACCCCCCAAAGACCTGAATGAATGAACATAACCAACCAATTGTCCAACCCCTTTGAGAATATGATAAAAGCAAAGAATCCTCTTCTACTTTTGCATGCCTCCAGTTTCTGCAGGAAAGTAAGTACATGAATAAACAAATACCTGAAGATGGTTTTTTCATACTTTTGGGCACAGTTTATTCCTGCTACGACTGTACTTAAGCAGATCTCTATAAGACAAAATCTAGAATCCTTCTGCAGTATTACTCTTGTTTTGACATCAGCAAAATCTCCCTGTGAGTAGGTGATGATCTTTCTTGGGCGTCGTTATAGCGGTTACTTGTACGTGAAGAACGTAACCTCCTCAAGCTAACATCAGTGAAAGTGGGAATGTACTAGACTTCAAAGTGTCACAGAACCTACGGTCAAAAAGAAGTGGAGATTCAGGAAACCAGGTCATCCTCTTCATCTCTGGAGGCCCACCTGCTCTCGTCTCTCCCCTGTCGTCTGCATCATTCTCCTCTTCCAGAGACCAGCGTTCACTGTTGCACAGGGCACATCCCTCGCACCCTTCCCTCAGCCCTGGGTCCCCATGGTTTCTTAGTTTAGGAGTCCAACGGAGATTGGCTAGAATCCTTTTTCTTTCCATTACTTTCTTTCTTTATTTAAATTGTGGAATACTTGTATTTCCAAATTTTTAAAACAGATTTCTAATCTAACCCTGCTCAGGTCAAGTATAAAACTCTCATCCATTGAGCTTGGCTGGGATGCTTTGCAGAGCCCCCTGCCCTCTTGGTCTAGGCTCTGTTAACCGCTTTCGTTAGGGGCCGTGGGCAGAGTAGGTGAACCAGCTGTGACACACAGTGACACAGCCAGAAACCAACTAAATGACGCCTTATTGAGTGAAGACCTGGCCACTGGGGGAGAGGGGAGACTGAGCACTGTCTTGATATAGTCTGTTTATTCTTTGTCAGCTGAGTTTGCTGTCAGTTCTTAAAATACTGTGCTTTTATTTCAGGTGTACCAACAGTACCGTTATTGCCACCACAAGTAAACCAGTCCCTCACTTCTGTGCCATCAATGAGTCCAGCCACTACATTACCAGGTAAGCAGCAGGAGACTAGAGGTGTGTGCAGTAACAGCATTACTGACATTGCATCTTAAAAAACAGTGAAAAAAATCTTATACCTATATGATGACTTTTTATGTCTTTTAGTCTCATTTTACCTCTGTAACTTTGTGATAAAGGAGAGCAAGAAGAAACTAGCTGTCAGTCACCAGCTAGTTAGCTGCCGAGCCTCGCGCTCCTTACCCCCAGCCAACTTACTCGCTCCCCCGCCCCCCACCCCCGTGCCGCAGGGGGGGCAGGAGTAAGGAGTATGCTCAAGTTCTGTTCTTCAGCACCTCCTCAGTTGGGGCTTCCTAATAGTTATTCTGTGAACACACGTTGCACCCTCGAGGAGACACTCCTTATTTGGGTCTTTAGGAGCTCAAATGTCAGGTTTTGGTTTATTTCTCTTACTGTCTCCAGTGAATACCAAGTTCCTTTATCCTGCAAATAACAATCAAATATTATTTCAATGATCGAATATATTTGCAGTGTGAGAGACTTTAATTGTATGGCTAAAGATGTTGTCACACAGACATATGAAGCCATTATTAATCTCTAAGCAAGTGTGTGCACACACAGACAGTGATAAAGCAGGTGTAATAAAATGTCAACATTTGGGGAATATGAGTGAAAAGGTGTATATGGGGATTCTTTATATTAACTGATTTTTGTAACTCTAGGTCTGAAATTATTTTAGAATTTAAAAAAAAGATGGCGGGGTGGAAAACCAGAGAGAGTCTGTAAACTCAGCCAACAAAGAAAACTTCAATTCCATTTACTACCATACTTGCTGGGGTAAATCGGCCCTTTCCTGAGACACCCGGGCTTCATCATGCTTGCTCTGGAGTTTAGAAGTATTCGTGTTTGTCTTAACCCTCACCCACGTAGCCATCTGATCACTTAGCTCTACAAAGACATTTTGCTCCAGTGGGATTTTGTTAACGTTGTTACAATACAAAGCTGCCACATAGTAAGTGGACTTGTAGTTTTCTCACTTCAGAGTGGGTAGTACTGTTTTCAACACAAGTATTGAATGTTTTCCCCAGGGAAACCGGTTTACCTTTTGTCCTCACCTTCTCTTTAGGTCTGATGCCTCTACCAGCAGGACTGCCTAACCTGCCGGCCCTTCCGAACCTCAACCTCCCCGCGCCGCACCTCTTGCCTGGCGTCAGCCTCCCGGAACTCGTGAGCCCGGGTATGTCGCCCGTCTGGCCTTCCTGGGGCTTTGTTTAGTAAAAACCTCTATGCAGGAAAGCCAGTCCTCCATTTCAGTTTTTTTCTGGAAAAGGCGATTAAGTTTAATCAACATCAGCTGCTTCAAATCAGTATTAATCCATTTTATTTGAAAAGCTTTTAAAAGTAAGAGGAAGAAGTGTATGTTTGTGACTGTCCTCTGCCTGGCCGCCCGTCCTCCCTCTCCTTTCCCGGCACCCTGACGGCTCACGCCCCACGAAGGCCAGTTGTAGAAACAGCAGGTGTGCGCGTCGCACGGCCGTCACTGCAGTGGGGTCAGCGCATGTCCTGTGGTGCTCCTTGCGTGCTGGGCGCCGCCGCCCACGGCGCTTGCCTCGTGTGGCCCGGGCCCGGCAGCACGCTGTGACACTGGCGCCCCTGCTCAGCTGGATGGCTTGTTTCTTAACACATACTTGTTTTTTATTATATAGTCTTCATTGCTGGCATGTTTTTATAATAAAAACTGGGAGATTTTAGCTGTAAATAGTTAAGTGAGCAGCTATTCAAAGTGCTTACACTCAGGTTTCATGCCTTGATGACAGTGAAGCAGCAGAGTGTCCCACTAGTTTGCCCTTCCAGTTAATGATCACACAGGTTGCCTTTGACTTTGAGATGGCCATGTGTCGGGCCTGACTCTTAATTGCTTACTGTCTTAGTGCTCCCCTGGTCTTCTCCTTTGCGCCCTGTATTCTTGGCTTTTTCCTCTGCCCTTTCCCCAAACTGACAGACTGTAAGAGGTTTGACCAGCCCAGTGGTTGCCCTACGCCTGTTGTACAACCTGCCTTGCCTTTGCTTCTTAAAGAAGTAAAGCTCTTGCCCTGGTTGGTGTGGCTCAGTTGGTTGGGCGTTTTTCCACAAAGCAAAAAGCCACGTGCCTGATTTCGGGCTCTGTCCCCGGTATCGGTGAGTACTAGATACAGGCAACCGATCGATGTTTCTCTCACACATCGATGTTTCTCTCACTTACTTTCTCCCTCCCCTCCCCTCCCCTTTTTTAATTAATTAAAATCTTTTAAAAAAGAAGTAACTTCTTTTCCTTTATTTTGCATTTTCAAATCATCACAATAAATCCACCAAGTATAAATAGTTGTCCTCAATCTTGGGGCTTGAGCAGAGGCTGGGTGCTGGCGCTGAGGCTAATGCAGGGGCTGTGTGGCAAAGCCCCCTCCGCAGGCTTCCCCCGAGGGCTGGCTTCTGTGCCTCCTCTGCCTGCTGGCGGTCCAGGGCAGCTCTGACTCAGCTTGCAGCTGTCCTGGGGGAGCGGGGTTCTGTCCAACACTCAGGGTGGCTGCGCTGCCCGCTGGGTGGGCTGCTGTCTGTCCCCACTGGGAGAATCGTGTCTTCCCTGAGCTGCGCTGCGTCACACAGAGCCGGGTGTCTAGGAGCCTAGAGGCCGGGAACCTTTCCTCCTGTGCCAGCTGGTCTTACAGTGAATACAGGGCGGGCAAAAAAGTAGGTTTACAGTTGTGACTATGTGAAACACAGGTTATTTTTATGTTATTATTTATTCATTGTATTATTTTCCATGTGAACCACTGTACACGTACTTTTGCCCCACCCTGTGTTTAACTCTGTCCTGGCCTCCAACTGAGGATGAGTGGAGGCTGTGATTTGTGCTGTCTCTCCTCTGCCTCAGTTTCCTTGATGAAATGCAAATAAAAACAGTCATGTGACGATGACTACTGCTCTTTTAGTGCTGGGTGGATGTATGATCTGTGCCATTTTTGTCCTAGGTTTGCCGTCACTTCCTTCCTTGCCTTCCCGAAACTTACCCGGCATTGCAGCTCTCCCCATGACGTCTGAGTTCCTCCCGTCATTCCCTTTGGTTCCAGAGGTCTCTTCTGCAGCAGGCTCAGGGGAGCTGCTGTCCTCCCTCCCACCCACCAGCAGCCCACCCTCTGACGCTGTCACGACCACTGCAAGGGCAGACGCTGCCTCAGCACTCACCCTGGATGTGACGCTCCCAACTTCCAAGGCCCCCGTCACTGTTGAGGACAGAGTCAGCGAATCCACCCCAGCCAGCGAGAAGCCTGCTTCTGCGGTGACGGATGCAAATGTCTCCGAGTCACCTTAACTTGGAACCATCTTCGGAGTTGGCACAGTGTACTTATTTAACAACAGAAGCGAGTCTGGAAATGCAAACTATCATTAATTTCATACTAGTTTGTACCGTATCTGTAGGCGTCCTGTAAATAATTCTAAGGGGAAACAAGCAAGAAGAGTCGGGATTATATCCTGCCAAGTCCGGGTGGGTTCATGGGCGGGGAGGGAAATGTCAGCAAGTGCTTTGATTTTCAAACAACCAAACAGACTTGCAAGGGTGGCTTGCTGCCAGGTTTCCACTGCCGTTCTGGGGGGTATGCATCTTGGGAAAGGTGGTGACAGGGTGTCCGCTGGTGTCCCTGTCCCTCTGCTGCTTCTCTGTAAGGAAAGGAGATATTTTCTGCCTAGTGCTCCCATGGATCATTTCTTGTATTTTATAAATCGTTTGTGAGAATGCAGACCTGCTCACTAAACCGTGAAGGGAAGACATTTTCCTTTTTGTCTCCGTGAGTCGTGTATCTCTATTAAGGTTTACACAAAAATTCCAACTAAAGATGTTTGTTAAAGTTACACAGTGTGCACTGTTAATTGAACATCTTTTTATTCAGCCTATACACAGATCCTTGTCTTGAGCTCTCAAAATTACTCAGACCACATTTTGTAACTGCTGCTGTTGCTTTATACATCCACTGTAAAATGGCATTTAAAAAGAAAAAAGGAGGGGTCGCACAGTTTTAAAACAAAAGGTGGCGCTTTGTGGCCACTTAAAATACTACAGCTATACTGGGAAAGCATAGACACAGCAATAAATTACAGTGATCGGACTGTTCTTCTCGTGGTCTGTCCACAGCCCCGCGGCTGGGTGTGCACCTGTCGCCCCAGTGGGCCTCACGTCTTTCTCCTGAGTGTTCTAAGAGGTGGTAAGTGAAGAGGAATTGATTTATTGAATGAAATTAAATGTGTATTATATCTCTCTTAAATAAGGCGGAAGAAGTCCCTTGGTTATTGAGCTGGTACTAGCATGAACATGGCCGGAGAGCAGCACTTACGCTCCGGCCACTCGGCTGGGAACTGGAGCTACTGGCTCCATCCCGGAGCCTCCAACAGGAGGCCCAGCGCCGGCCGGTTTTCAGAATATGTCCATTTCTGGATCCAGGTTTATCCTTAAAGTGGTCCAAAAAAAGGCTCCAGCTGTAATCAAGCATCTTCTGTTTGCATTACAAATATTTCTAGAACGTTCTCTGAGTTAATCCTGTCTCTTGGGAAAGAGCTTGTAACAGGTAGGGAAAATATTCACAAGTATATTAAATGTTAAAGTTTTTTACTTTCCAGGACAGGAAAAGTTGATTAAGTTGTTACTACTTTCTAAAAGATGCTCATGTTAAATTTGTGTGTGTGTGAGGTACCTTAGTGGAAAGCAACTAATTTTTAGGATTTACAAAATGATATTTTATGGCAGTTCCTCCAGTGCAGTCATTCTTCACTCCTGGGAGATCACAGTTCTCATTTGATGGTGAAGACAGCCCTGGACCATCTTCCCAGGAAAACGTCCCTGAGCACATGCGCGGCACTGAGCTCTGGGGGAGGGGCTGCTGAGCGCTCAGCTGGAAGACAGGCACAGACTTGCCCTGGATTGGCTCCCTGGATCGTCGCTTATTTTAGATAGGCTCTGCTTCTTTCAGAAACACCAGTTTTGGTGTTTATTATAGACATCAGTAGATTCTGTACCAGGGGCCAGAAATGTGATGTAAAACAGTGCCCCTACAAGAATCCACTCACCGTGGCCTAGTAGGGGGACAGCCCTGCGGGCACTCCAGGGCCAGTGCTCTGACCGCGAAGAGTTCCAGGGCCGGCCACTGCAGTGAGGGCTACGTGCAGGCAGCATTACCCTTGGACCCCCTGCATCACTCAGCTTGGCCTGAGTTC
Organism: Trachops cirrhosus; assembly: GCA_028533065.1. Lineage (NCBI taxonomy): Eukaryota > Metazoa > Chordata > Mammalia > Chiroptera > Phyllostomidae > Trachops > Trachops cirrhosus. The sequence goes on along the minus strand of CM052541.1, from coordinate 47,344,837 downwards.
ACGTAAGAGGCAGGAGGCAGTGATGGGGAGGACAGTTGTTTGGAATGGGCTGTTACCACAACAATTCTCAAAATAATAGTGGCTTAAACAGAGCATTTGTCTCTGTCCTGTGTCCCAGTGTTTGGAGGTAGGCCATCTGAGGGGGCCCGGCTGCTGCGATGGCAGAGGCCTGGGTGCTAACCTTACAGTTCCGCTGGGTGTGGTTTCTATTTCCAGGGTCATCATGTGGACCCAGATGGCAGCTGGAGCCCCAGCCATACCATTCTCATTCCAGCCAGAAGAGGAAGTCACGTCCCCCTTCCTTTGGGGACAATTCAGAAAAGTTTCATGGCACTTGGCCTTACTTCTGGTCTTTTAAAAAAGATTTTATTTTTTATTTATTTTTAGAAAGAGGAGAAGGGAGAAAGAGGGAGAGAAACATCAATGTGTGGTTGCCTGTGGTGTGCCCTGCACTAGGGACCTGGCCCGCAACCCAGGCATGTCCCTGACTGGGAATCAACCCAGCAATTCTTTGGTTTGCGGGCCTGCACTCAGTCCACTGAGCCCCCGCCCCGCCCCAGCCAGGGCTGAGAAGTGAAGTCTTTATCCCACCGTGTGCCCCACCATTGCTAAGGATGAAGAACAGGAATTAATGTGACCCGAAGGGCCTGAGTGCCTAGCTGGGGAGTTGGGGCTTCGTCTGAGAAACAGGAGTTACTGGAAGTGGATTTCTGGGGCACAAGCTCAGATCCACACTTGAGAAAGCCTCTCCAGCTTTCTGTGTGGAGCCAGGAGGGGGCAGCAGTCTCTCTAGGGCACAGTGGCAAAGACAAGGCCCACAGGCCGAATCTGGCCCTCCACCTTGTTTCATGGGCCCAGCACCTTGTTTCAACCCGGCGGCAGTGCTGAGCTCCTTGCCCCTAGTTAAGGAGCAGTTACATTTATGCAGTTCTAAAATTACATTCGGCCCTTTGAAGGCAACCGTGAGGCTGCTGCGGTCCCTGATGAAAATGAGTTTGACACCCCTGCTTTAGGGGCAGCCAGCCCAGAAATGAGCAAAAAGGAGGGAAGAGCTTCGGGGCAGATAAAAGACTCCAGAGAAACGACTGCCGTCCCCCAAAGGCCACTCTGGTAGCTAAGACAGTGAAGATGACTACCTTTCCCCTTTGATTTTCATTCCTGTCTTACTAAATGTGCAAACAGCCTGGTTTGGCTCATTTCCTGAAAACTGAAAAAGTAAAGTGGACCTCCTCATTTGTGAGACACCAACTAATGTTCGAGAATGACTCTTCCTTGGCCTGAAGGTGAAGGCCTCCCCTCCAGTTATCTGACCACCTAGCAAGCCTTCAACCCTGGCTGCAGATTTGAATCACCTCAGTTAGCACATGGATTGCTGGGCCCTTGGAGTTTTGAAAAGCTTCCCAGGGGGTGAGAGCCACTAAACTGGGGCATTTCTCTCCCTCATTGAACCTGTCCCCTCCCAGGCTACAGTTAGCAGCTGGCTCAGCACCTCCTCCCGGGTGACAGTTGGGTCAGGCCGCTCCATAACTTGGGAAGGTAATAAGGCAACAGAGAAGTCATTGTTTACTAAGACACTTTTCACCGCTTGGCAAAGTGCGTACATTAGGAGAGTGAGCTTTTTGTCACTAATACTTTCGGTATGTGATCTAGGAAGAACAATTTCCCGTGTTGCTAACCAACCCCCTTGTAGGCCTCGGGACCACTCTCAGGCTGGCACCACCCTGGCTGCTGGGGGGAGACAGAGAGAGACCACTCTTCTCAAGGATGCTGCCAGTGACAGAGCTCTACGTGTCTCCAACTGCGCAAGGCTGGGACAGAACTTAGGCCTGTTAAAGGGCAGCTGACACACTGGCTGCTGTGGTTCAGTGGGTTGATCACCAGCCTGTGACCCGGAAGGCCCCCAGTTCAATTCCTGGTCAGGGTACATGCCTGGGTTGCAGGTTCAGTCCTTGGTCGGGGCATGAGAGAGGAAACCGGTCAATGTTTCTCTTTCGCATAGATGTTTCTCTTCCTTTTTTTCTCCTTTCCTTCCCCTCTCTAAAAATGAATCAATAAAGATAAAAGTCCCAATGGCAACACTGGGTCTTCAGTTCCACAAGGAAAGAGGTGCCCCCTTGAGCCTGCACCTTCCAGTCTGCCACACTGGTTTCTTCCTGCCAGCTGCCTGCCTGGCCCACAGGCGTCTGGATCTGCAGTGTCTGGAGTATAATCCCCATAGGGGTGGGTGGGAAACCGAGGCTTCAGAAAGTTGGAGGGTCCAGAGCCCAGGGAATCCAGGCTCAGAAAACAAGATCCTTCCTGGACTTCATTATTTCACATCCACGAATCATGGTAGGATGGGCTCTAAAGGGTCATGGAATTTGAAGCACTTAAAGCTATAAACCTGGGGGAGAAATAGTTCTCTGGACAATGACTGGGTCAGTGACTGAAATTTGGGTTTTACCCTCTTCCTAAAGCCAATTCTGAGGCCCAAACCCATTATTTATTCACCTTAACAACCAACTCTGTTGGAATTTTTCATTAACTCTGTTTTTAGGCATCAAGGAGTAGGTAATAAGAGGTCCTGAACACCTGAACGGCTTTCTTGCCCTCCACTCAACACAGCCTCACAGCCGAGTAGAGGGAAGCGGCCCGCCTTGGCCAGCTCGGCGGGCTGCCCTGCTTTGACCCCGGAGCGGATCAGCCTGAGGTTGCAGGGAAGCGTCTTCGAGAAGCACTGGAATTACGGTGGTTGGGGCGGGGCCCCAGGACTTCTCGTTTCTTCTCTTACACATTTGTATATTGCCAGAATCTTAAAAAACAGATTTGAATTACTTTTCAGTCAACAAAAGCAATAGGGTTGTTTCCACGTAGGGGAGAAAAGGGATACTTACGCAGCCAGGACTGCCGCAGGGGGGCGGGGGTTGCTGCTGCCGACCAGCGGCGTTTAAAGGAGCGCGTGACTGCAGGGAGCTCTCTACCAAGAAATCCGTAACAATGGCCCTAAATTAGAATTATCGCTGATGTTTGCCTCACTAAACTTCAGATCACAACACAGTGCCAGCCTGCGTGTGTTTGTCAATCACTTTGCCCAGAAATGTCCCTGCGTGGTTCAGACAACTGTGCTGAGCGGAGAGGCCCAGAGACACGATGGCAAGAGTCCACAATGTCTCTAGACATTGTTTTGGCATTCAGATGTCCAGAAATAATGTTAGGTACATGAAGTATACAGATCTATATTAGGCACATAGTATAACCTGAGGGAGGGAAAAAACCCACTGGGGTTTTTGTTCCCCTGGTTTTGCTGTGCTCCATCTGGGGACAGGTGAGGACGACTGTGGCAAGGAGGCGGAGAGAGGAGAGAAGTGGGGCAGAGCCCCTGGGCAGGTGCAGGTGCAGGTGCAGGTGCAGGTTCTAGACATGGATGTATGATCTCACGTCGCCGAATGTGGTACACGGAGAAAATTCTATTTTCTAATTTTAGTGTGTTTGACATGGATTTAACAATGTATTTAACCTATGTATTTAACTTGGATTAAAAACGAAAACATTTGCTTCGGATGAGGCTAAGTATCTTCCTTTAGAAATAAACTTCAGGGAGAAAAAAGAATCAATTTAAAGAGAAGTATCATTTGACAGCAGGTACCAGGTACCAAGCTGCGCGAGTTTTCCTAGCCTCCCGGCCCATCCCCGCAGGTGGTACTGATTACCTTCACTTAACAGATAAGAAACCTGCTCCAGTTCTCACAGCGGGAAAGCTTTGGGCCAGGAGCTGACTCCAGGTAGTTCTGTCCGGTCCCAAGCCTCAGTTCTGTCCCTACACTGCGGGCGGCCGTGGTAACCAGCATCGAATATCACCCGGGGACTCCTGTTCTCTCCACCGCCCTTGTGCGGAGCGAAGGGAACCGAGCCGGGGCAGACTTCCGAGCGGGGCCTGCAGTGCTCGCCGCGGCCACCAGGTGGCACCCAGATCCCAGGAAAGCCTCGCCCCGTCGGAGGCCGCGGGGTCTCCGGGCCGGTCTTGCAGGGCCCCTGGGCGGGGCTGGGGCGTCGCGGGAGCAGCCCCAAGAATGGGGGCGCTTTCTGTTTGTTCTTCGGAAAATGTCTCTGGGATTTAGTTTCCTACTTCCCTTTCGCTGCACCTGTAGCTGGGTGGGGGAAGCAGCCAAGCCTGGGTGCATTCACCAAAAGGATTCCCTTTTCAGCACCATTTTAAATTAAATGCAACATCAACAGAAGGATTAAGATGAAAAGCCTTTCAGATGTCTATGAACTCCTCAGGTACTTCAAGAAACACTAGGAATCTAAGTGTCTGGTGAGGGAGATGCAGGGGTCTTGCTTCCTACCATTCCCAGCCCACGCCCTCCCTACCCTCCTGCTCTGGCTCCTCAACCCCACTGGCTTCCCCCTGAGTTTAGAGCCTTGCTGTGACCACTGTGACCGTCACAACCTCCCACCGTCCAACGACCCCTCCAAGGCCAGGCCAAACTCGGGGCCGGGCCCTGGCCTGGGCACCTCCACCACTCTCAGATCCGCAAGGCGAGTATCCATGCTTCACCGAAAGGTCCAATCCCACCTAAGTGGGGCAGCTGGGCTTGGCCCCAGGTGTCTCTAAACGCAAAGGCATCCCACCACACTGCTTCTGCAATGGCAGGTTAGCAGCCAGTGTGATGAGTGTGAGGGCAGAACAGCGCGGGAGCAGGCCCGCTTCCGCTTGAGGAGGTCGGGGAAGGCTCTCAACGGACGGAGGCTCTCTCGGGCAGTCTCGGGCAGTCATGGGCAGTCACAGCAGAACGGGAATTGCAGGCAGAGGGACTGGCCTCCACAACCACACGAAGGTGTGTAGCACACAGTGGTTTCTGGCTCTGGGAAGTGTTCTGGGTGCCTGGAAGGTGGAGCACGAAGTACGGACGCGCAGAGCTGCAGCTGGAGGAGGGGAGGGCCACATCACCGAAGGCCTTGGGGCGCCATGCCCAGGAGTCTCAGCCTGGATCACCGCGGGGGAGGTGTTTTGTTTGGGGCCGAGGGTAAAGATCTTGCCTTTTACAAAGGTCAGTGATTTGAAAATCCTTCCTCTTGGTGAGCAGATAGCCTTTTGAAAATGAAATATGTGGTACATAGACTTAAAAACCAGATCAAGGTGCAGCTGCTGGCGGCTGTCCTCTGACCAGGAGGGAAAGGTGTGGCATCCCAGAGGAAGGCGTCCACAGTGACCCCAGAGCTGGCAGCTTAGGGGGAAACTTTAGGATCTCATCCCCAAAGAAATGTAACCCCAGAGAAAGTGCTGTGATGCTCCAGGTCTCCGCATCCCAATCCACCTCATTGCCTTTCTGCAAAGCCCTGCTCAAGGTGTGGCTGGCGAGTCCCTTCAATTCCTCCCCGACTTCAGAGGCCTGGGAAGAGCCCCAGGCCAGTTGAGGTGAGACGGCTTCGTCTTCTCAGTCCGTCTGCAGCAGAGGCAACCCTTCCCACCTGGGCTAGGGAAAACAGTCCACAGACCAGTGCTTCTCAACCCTGGCTGCTTTTAAAAAAATACCAATTCCTATGGAGGAGGGAAAGCAACTTAGGAGACTTGCAAGATCTCTCTCATTTAATAATTTTATAGGTGAAGAAAGTGAAATCCATTAAATGACACTCCCTCAAGCTCACAGCTGGGGGCAGAGCTGGGCCTGGTGCCCAGGTGGAACTAGGCACCGTTCATTGTACTTTCAGCGTGACTGCAACCTGTGCCACGTGGGGACGGAGCAGGTGGAGCAGCTCACGGTGTGAGAGACTTGCGCATGACTGAGGCAGCTGGGGTGCGGAGAGGAGGTCAGTGTCAGGCCCGTGAGCGCTTGTAGGGGACGCTGTGAACGTGAACCAGGGATAAAAGTACCCTCATTTGATCAGAATTTAAAATGCCACCGTTTCCTTTTTCAACAATAAGACGGTGCAGTCGTCAGGTCTCTTAGTGTGTGAAAAGAACTCAACTTGAACCAGCCTAGTCTAACGCTGGCCGTGTAATGACAGGGCCTGGGGCCGCTCCTGCAGTTGGAGAGGAGCCATGCTCTCGGCTGCCAAGCGCTCCCTGCTGGCGTCTTCCCGCCCCTGCGGACAGAGAAGTGGACTCGGAGTGGGTGACTCAGGTGAGAAAGGGCTACAATGTGACATTCGAGGAGGTTACACCCATCTGTCCTCATACCGTTGTGGCAGAGCCCATGGTTTATAATGGTGTCTGAAGCACCTAGCACATGCCTAACTCAGAACAGGGACTTAACCTCTGCGGAATGATTCGGCTGTCAGGATCTGTCCTCATCTAACTGGAGCCTAGCGATGAGACCCAGACAGGAGTGAGGCCACGTTGGGGGTGCTACCATGCAGCACCACGGGCAGCGGCGTGCCTGAGATTCCCTGCCTCTGTCCCGCAGTGTCCCTCTCTAGCCCAGGGACCCTCAACAGGGAGAGAGCGTTCCCCTCCCACGGGCGCGAGAGCTGTCTGGGGGGACCAGAGTGGTGTCTCCAGGAGGTGTGCTGAACATGACCCAGAGAGACTAAAGGGCTAGGTCTGCTCACACCTGTCGCTCTGCCTCCAACACCCAGGTCACAGGCTTTGTATCCTCTCTCTCCCCACCTAAGTGGGGGTGGGGGAGTTGAAAAACAATGGTTCTTGTTACATGCTTGGTTGGTTTTGGTTTTTAGATTAGGGGTTTTAGCTCTCTTGCTCGAGTAAACAATTAGCCATAACAATAAGTTATGGGCAGTAATTGAGTCTAAAGAGAGTCTTTAGCCATGGCTGGTGTGGTTCAGTGGATTGAGTGCCCGCCTGTGAACTAAAGGTTGCTGGTTTGATTCCCAGTTGGGGCATGTGCCTGGGTCGTGGGCCAGGTCCCCAGTTGGGGGCATATGGAAGGCAACCGATTGATGTATCTCTTGCACATTGCTGTTTCTCTTCTCTCCCTCCCTTCCCCTCTCTCTAAAAGTAAATAAATTAAAAATGTAAAACATTTAATAAGTATTTGATTGGTTTTCACTTTCAAAAGATGCTGTTCAGAGATTTATTCTTTTATAACAAATTAGAACAATCAAATGTTCTCAATGCCGAGAAAAAAGATAATACTTAAAATATTTGAGCATGTCAGAAACTAGCAGCTTTCTGCTGTCTTCGGGTAGGAAAACAGCCCTAAGTTCAGTTGGTTGGAGCGTTGCCCTGGTTACCAAAAGGTTGCGGGCCCAGATCCCTGGTCAGGGCATATGCCTAGGTTGTGGGTTTGGGCCCCCGTGGGGCCCATATGGGAGGCAACCAATCAACGTTTCTCATATCGATGTTTCTCTCCCCCCCTCCCTGCATCCTGCTCTCCCTCTCTCTCTAAAATCAGTAAACATATCCGCAGGTGAGGAAAAAAAAACCAGAATGGTGTGTCTGGGGAGAAATGTGTTTAATAAAATATTGGCAAAAGTGTTAGAATACTATGGTAGTATCAATAACATAACATCTAGGGATTTGAGAAATTCATACGTGTAATAAAAATGGCAGTAATTATTTGAGAACCTTGTTAATTACCAAGGAAGGATTTTTAGGTTAAGCGATTTCCTATTTCTCAGGGCTAGCATTCGTCCTAAAGCTTCTCGTTTGAGGAGTCAAGGAGAAAGAACAGGATTTGAATATATCTGAGGTTTTTCAGATTAGAATTCCCTGGGGTATTGCCATCTATTACTACCAATATTCTCGTATGCCTAAGATACATGTTTGTGTTTCTGATAATTTGGGGAGTATGACTGTCGTATTTCATCTCCAAAGTGAGGAGTTTCTACAGTGAAATGATCTTATTTTTGCTCGAGCAGCATAGGCCTGTCATTTTCTAAGTAGCACGAGTCACATTATTGTGCTTACCCCAGTGTAATTTCACAATCTGTCTCCTCTGTTGGACTCTGCGCCCAACAGGGACACTTTCCAGCTTCCATATCTGTAGAGTCTGGAGAGTGTCTGGCATAGGATACATGCTCTGAAATTCTTACTGGGTGAATAAAAGGACCACCGAGGGATTTTTAGACTGGACTAGGTAACCCATTTTACAGCATTCCTGACTGCATTATGATGTAAACACTCAAAAAGCATTCATAAGGGATGGAATTGTTAACAGCCTATAGATTTTAAAATACCTTTTCCCATTTTAAAAGTCCTTCTTGATTTACTTGAATTTATTCACAAAACTGGATTGGCCAAAAAATCTGTTACGGTCTTTCCATAAAAGACACATTTTTTATTTTCACCAATAACTACTGATTTGTGTATTTGAGTATGTCAGCCGTCTCCTGCTATTGGCTTCTATTGGAGACCAGGGGTGCTGCTAAACATCTTTCAATGCATAAGACAGCCCCACAGCAAAGGATGATTTGGCCAAAATGTCCACAACACCAAAAAACTTTTCAAACCACGTTTGACATATTTGATCAGTCACAGCAACCTCTTACACTGCACAAACCTTTTTTTTGCACTTCAGTTGCATTTTTACCTTTCTTGAACTAAAGAATAGGCTCAAAATACTGTGTATCTTCTTTCATCTTCAATATTAAAATGGTTGCACAAAAATTCACCAACTTTAGTAATAACTGTTATCAGTAATTTGATTAGGGGTCTTAAGTGTTTGGGGGGTCTTGCGACGCCCCCCCCAGACTTTTACAGCCAGAAGTTTTGAGGCTTTACTTCCCCACATTGGAACCCTGGTTTTTGCAGTCTGTCTTGCTCCCCGGCACCCCCGTCCCCACCCCCCTCAAGCAATCCCCACATTGGTGTCCATGTTCATGGGTCATGTGTGTATACTTTAATCCTTTCACCTTCTTCTTCCCTCTGACGGATGTCAGCCTATTTCATGTTTCTATTTTGCTCATTAGTTTATTTTGTTCATTAGATCCCAAAAGTGAGATTGTATGATATTTGCCTTTCACTGGCGTATTTCACTTAGCATAATAGTCTCTGGTTCCATCCATGCTGTTGTAAAAGATACGTCTTTCTTTCTTTCTTACTGCAGTGTAGTATTCCACCACGTAAATGTACCATAATTAAAAAAAAAATCTCATATATGGTTTTTGTTATGTTGAGACACCTCTATACCTACTTTGAGAGTTTAAAAAAAAAATCACAATAGTCCTAGCTGGTGTGGCTCAGTGGACTGAGCGTCAGCCTGCAAACCAAAAGGCTGCCGGTTCGATTCCCACTCAGGACACATGCCTGGGTTGCGAGCCAGGTGTGAGAGGCAACTGATGGATGTTTCTCTCCCTTACTCTTTCTAAAAACAAATAAAATCCTTTTAAAAAATCACAAATGGATGTTGCATTTTGTCAAACATCCCCTCCCTGCCCCACAATCTACGGCGCTGCTCTATTTTTATCCCCATTTTGTTACGGCGGTGTGTTACACTGAGCTGGGGATTTTGAATCCCTAGAGTAAATCCCACTTGATCATGGTACATGATCCTTTTAAGATACTGTTGAGTTTTAGTTGCTAATATTTTGTTGAGGATTTTTGCATGTTAAAAATTCTTAAATATTCCCATTGATGAAGTTAAAATAATCATAAAGATTTGTCATCATAATTGTTACATTAGTCCATAGACCATCATGGTGTTAATATTCATGGTGGCTTGAACAGAAACGTTCTTGGAATCCAAATAGCATCCCTGAAGTAAAGAATACAGAGTGGACTGTTGTTACAGAGACATTAGCTCTCAAATCCCCAAGTTATGACAAGCATAGCTCACACTAAGTAGCTATGCACAGATAGGAGTTAAAATACAGAATCTCTCCCACCGTGGTTGACAAATGCTGCTCCCCACACTCTCCCGACCCCTGCTCCTCAGGGTGTCCCACAGCGACTCCACGACTGGGGCATCTTCTCCCTTCCTTCTTCTCGGAGGCCAGCGTCTGTCCCGACCGGTCAGAGCCCCTGCTGTGCCGCGGAGAGGCTTCTGAACACACTCCTGATGTGAGGTGCCCACCAAGCAGGTGCAATTAGTAGAAATCACTTATAGATGTGGAAGGAAAGCCTGGTGAGGTCAGTGACTTCTCTAAGGTCACGCAATCATTAAAAACCGTGGTGGAATGCAAAGCCAGGTCTGGCGTCAAATTCCATGCTTTCCCCACTTTCAGTCCTTCTTCTGAATACCTCCTTAAAAGAAAATTCGGAATTTGGTTATTCACAAAGGGATGTTCTAGGATGCAGTATCATTACAATTTTAAACACCAAAATGACTTAAGAATAAACTAGTTACACTCATTCTTTGGATCAGGTCATTTTGGTATCTAAGTAGGCCTGTCATATACTAGAAATAAAACTTCAGTATCTTTCTGATCGTACCAATGATATTTCATTCAAACATACCACACACTCCACTAAGAACAATGAGGCTGGGCACACATATCTACTGTTGAACTCAAGGCAATGGTTATGAGACTGGCCTAAGGTCCTTCATATGAAAATGGATCGTATGATTTAAATAAAAATTTAAACTTAATTCCCTGAAGATTTCTTCCACCAAGGGAAGAGTCACTTGAAGTCATGATTACTCCCTGGTGATCTTGGCGCTGGGGCACCACACAAGTACGTCGTCAGATTTGGAAGGCTTTTAGAAACGTTTAGGGACAACACATGGACAACTAGTCAAGTTTCCCTCAAGTTCCAGGGCCTCCTTTTGAGGAAGTTATTGACCTAATAGTTTTACAATTTTTAAAAAAGATTTTCATTTTAGAGGGGAAGAGAGGGGGAGAAACATTCATTGGTTGCCTCTTGCATGCTCCCAACTGGGGATCGGCCTGCAACCCAGGTATGTGCCCTGATGGGGAATCAAACCAGTGACCTTTTGGACTGCAGGCCCGCGCTCAGTCCACTGATCCACACCAGCCCCGGCTTAATAGTTTTACAGTCTTTATTAGAGACCAACTGGTCCCACCACAAGGAGAGAAGACAGGACGTACCTCCTGTGCTCACAAAAGTAGGCCAAGGATGAGGAAGGGGAACCAGTCTCTTAAGTTCGGTAGAACTGGATCTGATCTTTGACTTGTAATGAAAAACAAATGTGAGAGCGGGAGAAGGTCTGAGCCCCAGTGAGCCCTCTCAAATGACACAACCGAAGCCCGGCTTGATGACATTCCTAATTGGACAGCTGGAGAATTTTTACATTTGCTTTTAATAGTGACAATGATCTGTACCTACTGTTTTGTCACCTTTGGGAAGTCATTAAGATGTAATGCACGAAACGTTTTATACTCATGAGCAGGACGCTGGCACGTGGAGAGCCTCGCTCCAGGAGCTGTGCTTTATTTACTTCTGAGGACAGTACTTTCGCATTACGAGACCTTAACCAGTTATTTCTTGTCTAAATTTGTTTCTTCCTCTGTAAAGTTGGGATAATAGCGCCTGTTCTACCTGAGATGGTTGCTACTAGCAAGAAAAAAACAGAATTGCAGCATCCATGGTCAGGGTGATGACCCCTCTGTTAATTACAGTTGAGACAGAGTCACCTTCCCTCTGCCCCTCAAACTGCGGCACTCCCGCAACTCCCATTTCCAGGAAGTCTATCGCTGTTTGACGTCTGAATCAAGAATTGTACAACTACTTCTTAAAACAAGTTAAATTATCACAGGAAGCAAAGCAAACTGCATCTTATGTGCAGGTTAAAAGCAACAGAATAATCAGTCTTAAAAAATGACAGCAGATTATATATGGTAATGCAATGTGCTGGGCACAGTTCTAAGGGCTTCCCATATGCACACTCTCTAACGCTTCACAACCCCTCTACAGCAGGCACTATTATCCTCACTTTCAGATGAAGAACATGAAACCCAGGTAGTAAGTGACAGCTGACTGTTGAACCCAAAGACCCTGTTTCCAAGATCTGAGTTTCCTGCCAGTATCCTGCATTGCCTTTCTTAAAACAGTCACAGGTGGTCTACATCCAGTCTACATCCTAGTGCTTTAAATAAGTGAGGATTTCTAACTAAAAATAATTCTATCACGATCTCTGGCTCTATGTAAACTTCTGAAGTTGGTTTGCACACATTTATACAAATCTTTGTCATTCTAACACATCCTCAAAAAGGGGGAGAGATATTAGGGGAAAGCAAGTAACAATGTATGCATTCTAACTGACAAATTACGTGAATTCTAGAACTGTTGTAGAATTCCTAAAGCCCACGCACAAGAATCCCAGTATTTGATTTAAAAACTAGCTCATAAAGCACTGTTTGAAATGCCTCCAGAACATTAAATTTTCGTATATTTTGGAGGAAATGTTATCAGGTAACATTCAAAATGTAAAGAGGGATTAGAGAAAGACCCGCAAATGTGACTTTAAAGGCATAAAGCTTGTCCACACATAAACAACAATGTAACGAAATTCTAAAGGTAATGGCCTAAAGGACCGGTCAGTCTGCACTGCCATTAAACATAGCTATTAACGTCGGATGACGACACTGTACGTAATGAGTGTCAGTGAACGGTAAAACACACAATACCCTCTTTGAATCTTCCAGCGAAACTCTCCACCATTTCAACCTCATGTAATGAGGTATTTGTAGAAGCATTTGTTCATATTTTATGTACCATTTAAACTGAGGTTTTTTTTTTAAAACAACCCAGTATCTACCCAACTCCACACTTAACGAATTGTGAGGATTGGTTTTACACTTCCTTCCTCTCAAGGTGCACACATTAAAGCTACTGCACACCAGAGCAGGGCTTTAAAATTCTGTGCAAACACTGAGCGCACCACCCTGCAGCAGTGCTGACGCTCACCGGGACCAGGCCTGTCCGCCCGGCGGGAGAAGACCCGCTCCTGTCTCAGGGCTGAGACGGGCTTCAATTCTGAGAGTAGAATGCAGGAGACCAGGAAACATCAGAGCCAAAGACTGCTAGAGTGACTGAAATTTAGTGACAGACACCGATTTCCTACGTGAGGAGGACAGTCTTCAGTTTGGCCCAATTAGCCACCTTGTACCTGCGGGGTTACTGGGCATATTATCTGAAATCTATAGCATTTATTTGGAAAAAGCTTTGGGAGGAAGAGATAATCTGTAATTTGATTCATCTCCTATACATCTTTGATTCTAAATGATTACCTAAACTCCCAGGTCCAGAAAGCAACTTCATTTTATGTCTTTTCTTTGCATTTTTGACTCCAGCAGTCACTTTCATTCATTTGAAAATAATATGGTAAAACAGTGATCTAGGTCTACATTACTTATTCAAATCAACCTCTTGTTAAATTTACACATCTAAAACCCTAAACAAAACTGTGCATTTTCGTATAATTCAGGACTTCAAGGAAGCTACTATATGAACACAGGACTCTATGATTTGGAAAGACCAAAACAACAAAATTGAAAAATTTGCTGGCAGCAGCTAAAGAACTCAGTCAATGCTAACATTTCATTACCATTTCTATATATATACATATTTTTTAAATAGAATTTCTTTCTGATGTACAGAGGAGCAGGTGCAGCCCTTAAGCCAGGAGTCCCCAGCCCGAGCTGTGGCCCAGCATGGGTCCTGGCCTCTTAGGAACCTGGTTGCATAGGAGAAGTGAGCGGTGGGCCAGCGAGCAAAGCTTCACTCGCATTCCCGCCTGAGCTCCGCCTGCTGTCCCCCATCCCCACACCCATGGAAAAACTGTCTTCCCGAACCCAGTCCCTGGTGCCAAAAAGGTGGGGGACTGCTGCCTTAGGCCACTCCTGAGAGTACTGTTACTTACCCAGGATTATTCTGGATAATGGTTATTAGGTTCACGTGAACAGTTCGAAACACTTTTGCCTTGAAGTATATTTAAAGAATTTATTCAGCCGATTCTTAAGGAGCAAAGTCAGAGCCAATATCCTAAATATTGAAAGCTCCCTTCAAATGCAATTTTCATAGTCTCCAAACTTTAACTGTCATTGTTTATTACTGTTTGGCTACATTCTCTACACTTTCAGCAGCATTTTAAAGAGACGGTATGTGTATGTACAATGGAAAAACAAAATGGCTTGCAACATCAGAAGTAAGAGCCACAGTGGAACTGTACAATACTAAGGACAACCTGCGGGAAGTATAGCCTCTTTCTTCGGCAACATAGACAACTTACATGTTAGTATCAGCATTATGAATGTAACAATAAAGGAATAATTTTTACAGGAGTAAAATACAACATCCTGAAAAATAATGGTTTCTACCATACAAGGCAGTTAGAAAATGTTCACATTTTAACAAATCTGTACAAACCACAAGTAACTTGTTTATGGGACTATCATCCCACCTTGCTGATAAGAACCTTCTAGAAATGTAGAATAACCATGAACAATTTATAAATCTAGTATCTATGTGCTCCACAGCCCTAGAACCCAAAAAACTGATTTAGAGAACTCTATTATGTCCAACATGGATCATTTTTACATGCCTTGATTGTTAATGAATGCTTGCTTTTACTATGCCTCTGTGATGTACAGTCAATTTGCACCTTTTCAAGGAGGTCATCTGATTTTTTGTTTCGCAAAGAAGCAACATCATTTAGCAGCAATTAAAGCGCCTTCAAGACTTAAAAAAAATACAATATCCAATTAGAAAAGCCTTATTTTTAAACATTTGTACAAGAATAAGCTGCTGAAACTTGGTAACTGAAATACGACATATGTACAACAATTTACAATAGAGCTAGAAGGGAATTTATCATTATCCTGCATAGAACTGATCTGCATTTGGTTATATACTTTCACTTGTTTTCACGAACAAGGCCTGGGATCAAAACAAAAGTACCTGTTAACAATTCTAACATGTTGAAAACAATGGAGATATTACAATTTACTGACTTCAACTGATTTCAAAATAAGCAGCTCATTTTGTCAAAGGTGTAAAGTATCTAGGAAAACAGCTCTCCCTTTTAACATAACCAGTTGGGGGGGAAACGTGATTTCGAGGTACAATGTGGTAAAAGCCAGAACAGGCAAATGACAAAGTCTAACTCTGCCAAAGGCTCTATCTCTCACATTCTATCACTATAAAGCACAGCTGTCACTGCCATTCAGTTCTTACTTTGGTTCCAGCAGATTAACTGCTGAATGCTGAAGAATGTATCCAGGCACTGTAGTTCTTGTGTCAGAAATATGTCTCATTTTTCCAAGTGTTTTTAAATAATGAAAAACTACCCTTCATATTAGCACTCTCTAGTAACAACCAATGTACTTAAGTATTAGAAACGTTATTTACAGGGTTCCCCCAAACAAATCACTTTTCTTCTATCTTAACACGGTATTCCGGTCCCTGTGCAACAGGCGGCCACCCTCGCCGCTCAAGGGCAGAGTCAGGAGTGCACATTCATTCACTGTCCATGATCCATCCTCTCTCACACAATGATGCTACAAGGAACTTCGGTTCACAAACAGTTCTCAACCACGTCCTGTGTAAAAAAGAAAGTAACAAAAACACTCAAATGCTCTCAAACTCAAGTGTGCATCTGGAAGCAATTCAAAGGAATCATGCCGACTCCAGAGGAAAGTCAGTAGGTGACTATGCTTGAAGAAGGGGGCGTAGGGGATGCTGTCAGCCCAGCCATGTGTAAGTTCCCTGAAGAATTCGACCTTCTCATGTGCGGGAGAAGATATGGGTCGTTCGCCAGTTGGTGTACATCGAATCGATCTTCTTTTCGGTATGCCAAACAGCGTCTTATAAAGGCCTTAAAGAAAAGGTCGGCAATTAAAATCTTTTCCCTTTTAAATAGCAATCAACTAAATCCTATAGAACGGGACATTTAAGACAACTTTTTCAACATCCCAAACGGAAACTCTATACCCCATAAATACTTAATTCCCAATTCCTTCTTCCCCCAGCCTTTGGAAACCACTACTGTCTTTATGACTTGGCTACTCTAAATGTTCAGGTACAGAAGGTACCTGGAACATACGTAAAATATTTGTCCTTTCATATCAGGCTTATTTCACTTACCACAATGTTTAAGAGAAATCCATATTGCAGTACGCACCAGAATTCTGTCCCTTTAAAGACTGAATAATATCCAACCACGTGTGTGCATGTACATGTACCTCATTCCATTTACCCATTCATGTGTTGACTGACACTGGGCTGTTTCCACCATGTTGCTATGGTGAATAATGCTGTTAAGAACACTGGTCTGTTCTTAAAGATCTGTTCAAGCCTCTGCCTTTTCATTTTGTGTGTTTCCGGTGCTGTGCAGAGAGCTGTTTCATTTGATGTAGCACCACACTTTGTTTTTGTCTTTGCTTCTGTGTCAAGTCCAAAAATTCCTCACCAAGACCGAGGTCAAAAGCTTTCTGCCTATATTTTTTTTCTAGTTTTATGGTTTCAGGTTTTTATACTTTCAAGTCTTTCATCCATTTTGAGTAAGTTTTTGTGTACGGTACAAGGGGTCCAGTTTCACTCATTTGCATGTTGTCTGTCCAGTTTTCCCGACACCATTTACTGAAGAGACTGTCTTTACCCCACGGCATATTTTTGGCTCCTTTGTTCATGGAATAGTTGACCCTATACATCTGGATTTATTTTTGGGCTCGCAATTCTATTCCGCTAATCCAAGTCTCTGATTCTTATGCCATAACATGCTGTTTTGATTACTATAGCTGTAATATAGTTTGACATCAGGGAGCACGATGTTTACAGTTTTTTTTCCTGGGTCTTTTAGGGTTCTATACAAATTTTAGGTTCCAGTTCTGTGAAAAATGCCATTGGAATTTTGGTACGGATTACACAGAATCTGTAGATTGCCTTGAGTAGGTAGTATAGACATTTTAACAATATCAGTTCTAATCTGTGAGCACAGAACATCTTTCCATATATTTGTTTCTTTAATTCTTTCATTAATGTCTTATAGTTTTCAGTGTACAGTATCATTCCCAGATATTTTACTCATTTTGATCCAACTGTAAATGGGATTATTTTCTTAATTTCTCTTTCTGATAGTCATTAGTGTACACAAATATAACAGATTTTTACATATTGATTTTCCATCCTACAACTCTACTGGATTTGTTTAGTTCTAACAGTTTTTTCGTGGTTTTTAAGGTTTTCTATATACAGTTGACCCGTGAACAACACAGGGATCAGGGGGCCAGAAGCCAGCACAAAAAGCCATGTGTGTCTTACGTCGGCCTGCTGCACATGCGATTTCCAATGGCCAGCTGACCCCTGAACAACGCAGGTTTGAACCCACGCTGTTTGAGGGTTAACTGTATAATATCATCTGCAAATTAGTAAGTTTTATTTCATTCTTTCTTTTGGATGCCCTTTATTTCTTTTTCTTGCCTAACCACTCTGGCTAGAACTGCAAATATTATGTTGAATATGGAAAGCAGCATTTATACTTACAAAATTGTGGACACTTATTTCTAGAATTTATCTTCTGCTACAGTAATCTTCTTGCCCTCTCTCAGTTTAGTTTGGCCAGAGGGTGTGCCATTTTTAGCCACAATATATTTTTTCCTAATGAGCATAAAGACTTTCTTTAGAGAAAGGAACACTTCTATTAGGTTTTTGTTTCCTAGGTTGACACTGAGCATCAAGACACTTTTGAAAAAACTAAGAGTGGCGTATAATCATCTTTTTTCTTTCTCAAACAGGGTTTTATGTATCCTATCCTTGAGAATAGCTTCTTTTAAAAAATCTATTATATTTATAGAAACTATACAAGTCATTAAGTATATAGCACAAAGGGAATAGATCAAGAAAAACAATTTTATCATGACCTCCTAGGTCTGTTCATGCCCCTTTCCAGGCATGGGCTCTGCCTACAACCCACCTAGGTAACCACTATCCTAACTTTTAACACTAAGTTGAGTTTTGCTTGTTTGACCTTTATGTAAATGAAATCACAGATTATGTTCTCCTTTACCTAGCTGCTTTCTTTCATTCAGTAAATACTATTATTTGAGAGATTTATCTAATTTTTTTTCGCAACAGATAAAACATTCCTAAATAACTGGTAAGTCTTTTGCTTTCTTATTGCTGACACCAGATGTAACTTTAGCTTGTCTTTAAATTCCTCACTGCCACATAAATTCATGAATTAAACCATTTTCAGTTAAACTATCACTGACAGAAACACTTTTTATTGTGATTAAACTTTAATTTAAAATGAACTATTTTGCATGTTCTTTGCTTTGAAATTCATTAAGAGTAATTTTTTTTCTCTAAAAACAAATCTAGTCCTGACTGGTGTGACTCAATCGGCTGGGTGTCTTTTGAAATGTTGTTGGTTCAATTCCTGGTCAGGGCACGTATGAGGGGTAACCAACCCATGTTTCTCTCCCTCTTTCTCCCTTCCCCCCTCTCTAAAAATAAATAAATAAAATCTTAAAAGTAAAATAAAAACCAATCTAGGTCTTCCCATTGTTACGCCATAGTTAGCTTACTAATATTTATAAAAAGTCTTTCTGATCCCTTAGGTCTTATCTTTTTAAGTCTTTAACCAATAGCAAGACTTGCAGAGACTACTCTGGAGATGATTAAGATATAGACAAACTTTTCCTGTATGTTGAAGGCAGAGTTTAAAGGGATGAAAAGCTACCAACAGCAAGGCTAAGAAGCATACAAGGAGTAAATATGCTTAAGACAGTCAGATCAGGTCAGTAGAGGTACTTGGCAAAGGTGTATTCTGTAGGGACAAAAGGGTAAAAACAAACAAACTAACAAAAAATAATCCCCCACCTCCCCTGCCCCAGGTACCAAAATGGTGAGTGTGGCACCAATACAGAACCTGAGGATAAAACCAGAGGCAGTAAATGGGACTTCTTTTTGACATACTACTTTCACACTACAGTCATTCCTGGTCATTTTTGTCACTATTAAAAATGTAAATAAATGGTCTTGCATTGACTAATAAATTCATTTAGTTTCTATTCTCACTGATGCTGAGAAACAGAAGACAAAATTTAGATGCCAGCACCATCAAAATCTTTTTTTAAAGGAGCCATATTTACATTATGAAAATAATTCATGTTTTAATATAAGAACATCAGTTATTTTAATTGTCAAAATCTTCTAAAAGTCAAATGATTTGCAAAAAGTCAATAAAGATGTAATGCATAAAATGAAATACAGGACATTCCAACAAACACTTTGAGATTACACAAAAACCGGTACAATTATGGAGGCCACCATGACCTTGACCAGGGACACAGAACAGTCCTTATCTACATCCTAAAAATATAGAAACTATATAATGCCTGTTTGTGAAATTATTCTTATGGCCTAGACTATTCAGACTGGAAAAAAAGAAGAGTGCTTTATGTGTCTGTCTGAGGAATTTCACAGGGTTTAAAAAGGAGACTCCAACAGGGAGTCACAGAAAAATAAACTTTGGGATGAGTGTAACAAAGCAAGAGTAAATACGCACATGTGAAAGCCAATCGGGAGGAAGGTAGGGAGAGGTTAAGGACCACAGAAGTTTTGCTATTAGAAATATCTATTTCATGTTAGCATACAGACATATATGGACTGAAGCTTTAGGAAGCCATTTGTAAGAGCTTCACAGGCCCTGTGAGCAAAGCTGAGGAAGAGGTCCCGCTCTCGCGAGTGCTAGCGCAGGGCAGCCCGAGATCAAGTAGCTCTGCGGCTTACTGGCTGGTGTAATTCTGGACAAGATACTTTCGCTATGGCTTGGTTGGTTTCCTACTTTATAAAATGTAATAAAAATACCTGTATCATAAGGTTAAAAAACAATGCATGTATAAAGTATCAGCACATTGCTTTCATTATTTCTTATACAGTTGACCTTGAATAACACAGGGGGTCAGGGGAATCAATACCCTGTGCAGTTGAAAATCCACGTTATTACTTTTGACTGCCCCAAAACCTTCCTTACGGATACTTAAATAGCTGATTAAGACATATTTAGCCTGTTATATTTATTATATACTATATTCTTACAGTAAGAGAAAACACGTACGCATTCATGACATATCTTTTTCTTAATTTTTCCAATATTTCTAAGCTATGTGATTCACCTGTAAATTTTTTCAAATTGTTGCAAATTGCAAAAAAAATTTCCAACATGTTTATCAAAAATAATACATGTATAAGTGGACTTGTACAGTTCAAACCCAGGTTGTTCAAGAATCAACCATGTATTTAAATATCTCAGTATCAACATAAACTGATACATAAAACATAAAGGTAATGATAGGCCCAGATCTCAAGATTTCCCCTAATTTTCAAAGCAAGCTGGTGTGGACAAAGAATCAAGGATTATATTTGGGTCCTTGAAAGATGAACACTTAAACCAAAAGGCCTAAGGAACTCTTGTTTTCAGAGCAAATCACCAACCCCTTCTGGACAGATTTTCCTGTGGTGACAATCACTTTTATTCATTTACTAATGAGTAATTACTTTGTTTTACATAAATTTAATACCTTTGCCTCACTGCTTACAACTGGTTTTACAGGAAACTGAACTTCTGTGGCTTTTAATATTGTATTTTCTTGAAGAATGTCTTGTTGAGATTGATTGTGACCAAATGGCTAAAAAATAAAAACAAAATGTTGATAAAGTTATCTCGCAAAACATTTGAACAGAGATATTAGTGAATACTCAAGATGCAAATGATTTGTGTTCTAAAAAATTCTTGTCCTCAGTTACATGGATCATCACAGCAACAAAGGTATAACTGGCAGCAGTCTGCAAGCCTATCTATCTCATCAATCCTCGACATAGCCAAAACCCTGAGAATAAGCAGAAGAAAAGAATGCTGTTGCAATAAGTAATTCAGATAAAATAAAGACGTAAGAAATGTAAAACTTGCCCTGGCTGGTGAGGCTCAGTGGATTGAGTGCCAGCCTGGGAACTAAAGGGTCGCCAGTTTGATTCCCAGTCAGGGCACATGCCTGGGTTGTGGGTCAGGTCCCCAGTAGGGACACATGAGAGGCAACCACACTAATGTTTCTGTTCCTATCTTTCTTGTTCCCTTCTCCTCTCTCTAAAAATAAATAAAATCTTTAAAAAATTAAAGCGGAAAATTCAATTTATATACATACAGCTGCAGCTGGTATACTTTAACTTACCTTTCTACCATAAAGACACTGAAAGAAAATGACTCCAACCGACCACACATCAACCTTGTTGGAAATTTTTGGTGGTTCTTTTCCAACTACAAAACATTCAGGAGGTAAATACCTATAGTTTTTTAGGGGGGGAAGAAAAAGGAAAAGTGTACTATTAACAATCTATAAGTGGGAAAATCTCAGAACACTAATTTTATCTATACTAAACCCTGGGACCTTCATTAGTGAAAATCACCAAACTTTTGAAGCATTTATTATATTTTTGTATCATTTCATCCCAGTGCCAAAATACAACTTTGTCATAAAGTATGCTATACACACACACAACTGAAGTGTACACTACATACATTATCTACAGGAATAAAAAGTTATTAGGAATTACAATGTTCTAATTTGAGTGTCTAATAACAGAAGAAATCTTCTCCCACTGCCCCCCTTCACCAGCATCAAACTGTAGGCAGTTCTCTTCCAAACACACACATGTCTGACCAGCTGGCTCTTTGTTTAAAAAACCTGACCGGCAAGACAGACCTCAGATTTCCTGTTTGTAGCAAAACCCATCCTAATCCAGAAACAATGTAAAACTCCAACTCTCACTCTCCTCCCTCACCCCCTCTGCTCCCTCACCCAGCAAGGGAAAACATCAAACCGGCAAGGGAAAGCCCATTAACTTGGCTGTCCACACTGCTTTTCTGTCACCTATGCTTTTGAATATGACAACCTCTAATAACTTCCCTAACCACTCCTATTCTCCTGGTGAGCACCTTTTCCTTGAATGATAATTTCAAGCATGAAAATCAAGACATATCATCTTATTCATGTTCCTAGAAAATGCCACAAACAGAATTTAAACTTTAAGGTGGCTTTAAAAGAATACATGAACATAACTAATCCTTGTTCACGAAAACTGAAGACCAGGAAGACTTGTGGTATCTTATGGAACTGGACATTATGTGCCCAGGCTAACAGTGTGGAGAGTATTCCAGAAAACCTCATGTCAACATCCTGTTCAATGAAGTTAATATAGTTATCTCTCTTCCAATTAAAATTTCACTCTTTTTGCTCAACTAATTAATTCTGAAAGCTAAGTTCGTTTTGAAATTTTACAGTCTATGTTTTTCACTTTTGTGAATTTGACAATGAGTTTGACAATTCTCATTTAAATAGCTTTTGTCAACACCTACGTAACCTTGAAGGCAATGACATTCATTTAGATTGTGAAATCCATGGTTCTATCCAGACTTACATCTGTATGTATTTTATGAAGTCAATAAAAGGTATTTTTGAGAGTCAAATCCAAAGGCCAAGAACATGTGAGATACCTCTCCCATCCATGATCAACAAAACATCCATCTCTAACAAGAACTGTATCCACAAAACCTCTACAGTGAGGGCTTGATGCTCGTTTCTTGTAATAGGTAAGATGTTGTAGTTATATAAGCACTTTTTCATGATAAACATCACTCTAACACCATAGAAGAAATCCACAAATTCTCCATGTCAGAAGTTTCTGGGCAGGTACTGAAGTCATTTGCTAATGCTCACTCTTTCTCCCTCTAGTCTGGTGACATTCACAGTGAAGACCAGGCAAGTAAAGAAGACTGAGGAGAGCAGTCTCCCTCTCGACTCACAGACTTGGTGTCAGTATCCTCACCACGGTGATCACAAAGGTATACGGAAAGAAAGACTAAGCTCTCATAAAAAGCCCTGTCGCCAATCTAGGTAATTTTGATGTTTTTAGTAACACATTTACCAGTAAGTGCCTGCCCCTTGGGAAGTTAGATCCATTCCATCTACACCATAGCTATCATCATCCATAATCTTGGATAGACCAAAATCAGTGATTTTGATTTCTCCACACGCTGTTCCATCGACCAGAAGGATGTTTCCTAGGAACAAAACATAAGGTTCTTTTAATGAGACATATATGAAAAACATTATCTTTACAACTTATGTTAACTTTTGGGAAGTAAATATATATTTAAAATTTTAAATATAATTAAAAATATATTTTTAAAAGATTTTATTTATTGAATTTTAGAGAGAGGGGAAAGGAGGAAGAAAGAGGGAGGGAAACATCAATGTGCAAGAGATATATCGACTGGTTGCCTTTCACGTGCCCCTAACCGGGACCTGGCCTGCAACCTAGGCATGTACCCTGACTGGGAATCAAATCAGCTACCTTTGGTTCACAGGCCAGCAAGCAATCAATCCATGGAGCCATACCAGCCAGGGCCAATTAAAATATATTTAAAATATGATTTAAAAATGTGACATGACAAAAATACTTTAAGTTGTACTAGTATTCTATTGACATTTAACAACTAAACAAGGAAGCATGTTTTCAGGTAAATTAATAAATATGGCTTTATACTCTTTAGAGCTTTAAAAAATTATTTAGACACATTTTATTAATTACCTGGCTTAAGATCATAATGTATAATAGGGGGTTTGATTTCATTGAGATATCTTAGTGCATTTACAATTTGCATTACAATAGACCTAGCTTCTTTCTCTGACATTAATTTATGTTGCTTCAGATAGAAATCCAAGTCATTGCCTTCACAGTATTCTAACACTGTACAAAACCTACAATGGAGAAGAAAAAAAAAATTAGACATAAAACACTATCCAGTAATTCAGGCCCACAATGGGGAAATAAAGATATTTATATCATCACCACAGAATAGGGAAAGCAAAAGCAAACATGTCTTAAAAAGTAAATCCTTATATTCACTTACGTATCTGTATCCAAGGAGAAATAATCATAGAGTTTCACTATTCTGGGATGATCCAGTTCTTTGTGTATTCTGTACTCTCTGCAGGCATGTCTATATGAAGAGAGAGTACATTAATTCTCCATGACCATTAAATATATTTTCAATTGATAAAAAGAACAAACTATTAATATTTACTTGTGGTAGTTTTCTTTTTTCTCATCCCTCCAGCTTTTATTAAGCTGGTGGATCTTCACGGCAGCGTATCTCTGTTCATAAAGGTCAAAAGCCTAGGATTCAAGTCAGAGAAGAGTTAGGTCCAAAGACCAACTAAATAGCTGAAGAGATTTTTAAAAACAATTTTGGTGATAATTTTTACATAATATGGAATTAGAATATACACTATAACTCCTGTGCTCATCTTTGCTAAGATTATATACAGTTGCATGACACATTATCAAAAACAAGATAACAAATTCCACGGTGCTAAATCAGAGAAAACGCTAATGTCAATTTTCACATTCTAGTTTTATGAATGCCAATATACTGAATCAAACTAAATAAAGCTATTTCTTGTTTTTAATAGGAACCTACTCTCTCCTGGCAGCAGCAATAAGCAGCCAGGAAAACAGATGGCTTTTTTTGTAGGTTGGGTTAAGCAAATCTTTTTTCTCTAGCTTCTCCTATCAACTCCTCACCTATTCCTCCCCACTTCTTTGAAAATTAACAAGTTCCTAACAAGTTTAAAAAAAATTCTAAGCTTTGATTATGAAACTGTTCAAACAGAACCATAACCCTTAACCATCTATCATTATCACACTTAACTACATCAATAATTCCTAACCTCATCTACTACCCAACCTGTCTTCAGTTTCCTCTGGTTGTCTCCAGGGGGAATAAAACAGATTTTATACTGGTTTGTTTAAATCACCAGCCTATTTCTTAAGTAACAAAATAAAGAATGGTGAGTATTCTTTTAAGGCTTCAGGCGATTTTTAAAATATTTTTTAAAAAACAATGAATATCATTAAAAGAGAGATCTAATAATTTAGGTTCCACTGTGATTTATTGTTTTTTTTTTTTTTTTTATCCTCACCCAGGACATGATTATATGATTTTAGAGAGAAGGGAAGGGAGAGAAAGAGAGTGGGAGAGAAATATCAATGTGAGAGAAAAACATGGACTGGCTGGCTGCCTCCTGTATGCATCCCTGACTGGGGATAGAACCCACAACTCTGGCATGTGTCCTGACTGCTAATCGACCCTGTGACCTTTCAATTTATGGGATGATACTCTAAGCAACTGAGACACACTGGCCAGGGTCAAAGGTGCCCCTTTAAAAAAACACTTAAAAGCTTACATATTTATTAGAAAGAAGGTCCTCAGTCCCCATTCTCCCCATCAGTTTCATCTAAAAATGAGCAGTAGTGGTAAACTGCTTATCACAAAATTATAAAAGCAGGAGATCAGAACAATATAGGATGGAATAATTAAGAATATTCACTTTGTAGTGAGATAACCTTATTAGCTGCAATGACTGTACTAATACCCTCTCAGTTTCAGTCTCATTGATAAAGTTTGGGTTGTTGAGAGAATTAAATAGGGAGAAACATATAAAGTAGAAAAGTATGATTAATAGTAAATATCCAATAAATATTAGCTAATTATATTATTAAAAGTTGGGTTTAAAGAAATAGAATTTTAAAAAGTTCGTGTGAGAGAAAGCAAAGGAACATAAAGGATATAATTCAGAGGTACTCATAAAAAATAATAATAGATGAAAATAAAACTTTAAGTATACAACCAATAAAGAAAGAAAAGAAAGAAGGGAAAGAAAAGAGAGAAAAGAAAAAAGAAAAGAGAAGGGAAGAGAAAAGAAAAAAGAAAAAGAAAGAAAAGAGAAGAAAAGAGAAAAGAAAAAAGAAAAGAGAAAAGCCTAGAGAATTCGTAAGGGCACTGCGCTTACCATGAAACTGGATAGAGCCCTGACTGGTGTGGCTCAGTGGATTGAATGTTGGCCTGTGAACCAGAGGGTCACTGGTTCGATACCTGGTCAGGGCACATGCCTGGGTTGCAGGCCAGGTGCCCAGTAGGGGGACCTTGAAAGGCAACCACATACTGATGTTTCTTTCCCTCCCTTTCCCTCTAAAAATAACTAAATAAAATCTTAAGAAAAAAACTGGATACAATTAAGTGTATTCGGTATGATTTGGTAGGTTATTTTTGAGGTCTGGGAACAGTTGAAAACTTTTCCATATAAATTAATGGTAACTGCTTCTTTGCTTTATTCCATCTCAACTTCTGAAAGGTTTCATAGGAACACTCGACTTTTGGGTACAAGGGGAAACCTGTACTCCTTTATCTTTACAAACAGAAAAAAAATTGACATTACCTTATACACTTCACTAAAGCCACCTCTACCAAGCAGGTGCAGTAATAAATATCTTTCATTTAACGTTGGGTGATCTTTGAACCTTAAGGGTGGAGGGAAAAACACTTAGTAACATGAAAATGCACACAAAAAGGTTCTTTCCACAATAAAGTTCCAAGCTCTTATTCTGCTCCTAGCTATTTCTCAGTTACTCTACTGTAACTTCCAAATTCTGTTGCATACTTTTCTTTATCTGTGTGACTATCACCCTTCTTCACGCTTGATGTTCACAAAGCTTAACATTCACAGGTGAATATTGAGGGTCAATGACCAACTGCAGCACCATAATAAAGAGCTACCCATTATGTTCTCAAAAGCTTTATGAAATCCCATTATCTACTCAGCAGGAATTACTACCCTTGGAAAAATAATACTTTTTTATATTGGAGGTTATGGTTAATCAAGGTTTTATAGCACTGACATGATTAAAAAGAATTATAAATGGGCCTTCACCCATGATTAAATTTTACTGCTTTTGGACTTCTATAAATAAAATTTTAATTCCCAATTAAAAAAGATAAACTTGTTTAAAAACTTAAAAAAATAATCATTCACAGATAATATTACTATTATAGACACACAAAACAAATTTAAACATAATTTTTAGAACAGTCAATTCTGTTTTATAGAATGTTCATCTGGCATAATTTAGGTTGTTCTATGATTATAATATTTCATACACAGATGGTAAAAATAGGCCTTCTTAATTTTAAGCAAGATATTTATACTACAAAGCAGAAACTGGCCATTTCTGATTCTGACTAGTGCCTTGCTTAGTTTCCATCTTCTTCGTAAGGCTCTCAGCAGCCCGCAGGTATTTTCTGTCTTCATTTTTATGACCAAGGATTAAGGACAGAGACTATAACTTAAACTGCTTTTCTTTGTCTCAAGTTTTGCATAATAATGCTGAATATATGGCTTACTAAAATCCCTTTAGTTAAAATAATTTCTCCTTCCTTACTGTAACATTAATTTCGGTATTCAGTCAACAAATACTTATTGCATGCCTACCATGTGCCAGGCACTGGGTTAGGTTTTGGGGATACAGTAAGAACAAAACTAAGTCCCTCCTTTCATATAGGTTATATCCTAGATAGAGGAGACAGATAATCAATAACTGAAATACAAATTTTTAATTCCAGGTAACGATAAATTTTATACAAAAAAAAAACAAAACAAGGCAAAGATACTGAAAAAAGAAAGTGAATGGAGTGATGTAAAAACTGCTATTTTAGATAGGGTTGCCTAGGGATGGCCTCGCTGCTGACCATCTGGAGTGAAATAAAAAGTAAGCCATTCAGATATTTAGAGGAAGAACGGTTCAGGTGAGCAAACAGCAAGCACAGAAGCCCTGAGGTGGAAACGGGGGCTGGCGTGCCTACAACCTACAAATGAGGGGAGGATGACAACGTGTGTTGGTGAGGTGGTCAAACAGGACCTTCTGACCCATGGGAGGGAGTGTGGATCTTTTTCTAAGTATGATGAGAAGGCCCGCTCCCCACTGACAAGGAAATACTGTGTTTATGCTCTGCACAGAAGAGAAACACTTTTATCATGTAAATCTGAAATACAGATAACGACTTACTGCGAATTATCTTCATTATTTATCCTTTTGAGCTCTCGAATGTGAAGATTTCTGACTCTTTCCAAACGTTCAAGTTCTGCCTGAATTTCTGCCTCTTCCTGAAAATGAAGAGAGGGGACTATAACAAGCTCAATTTATTTGTGATATAAAAAAGATATTTTTACTCATGCATCAATTTTTTACAATGACAGGAAGAATAGTGTATTATAAAGTACCAGTGAGTAAAAAGACCAAAGTGCTCTTTTCAATGCCTGAGTGATGGAAAAGATCAAGAAAAAGCCTATTTCAAGAAACCATGCTCCACATAAAAATCTATACCTAATGAGATGCTGAGTTTTGCTCTGTGAAAGAAATCTATTTTTATAATGTCTAAACTGAAAATGACTGCCAGGTAGTCTGAAACTGACTTATAACACAAAATGAGCTAAAAGCTTTATTTCTGGTACATCCAAATTTTAATTTAAGAGGAAATCATCTACTAGTATAAAACAAATGAAATGAAGATATTTTAAAATAGTTAAAAGAAAAAGAAAGGAAGACAGAACTGCCAATTATTCCTATACCTCACAACATCTGAAACATACACACACACACATCACTCAGTCTGGATAAATCCCACTGTAATCTTAAAAAGGCTCTAAGACAATAATTTTCTGAATAGCTGTGACAGATCCTTAGGTATCAGAGCAGATCTGGGCAAATCCTAAAGAAATTTATGTTAACATTCATTTAATATAAAAATTTTGATATTTTCATGCCTCAAAATACATACTTTAGAACATTCAAAAAAACTAGACACCAAAACAACATATCACCCAGCACCCTTCTTGTGATTCATCAATATAGATTTGAATATTATTTAAAGAATAAGAATATACCAAATTTCAGTGGATAGTTCTAAAAATGCCCAGTCTTACAATCATTTAAAATATTTGCTGAGTAAATAAAACTACATATTGTCTTGACTTAGAAATATACCTACTACCATTATACATCTGTACCATAGGAAACAGAGATTGCTTCTGAATACTGTACTTAAATATTTCTGTATTTCATTAGCACCTCCTCTTTTAATGATTTAGCTTCTATTTTAAAATCCTTTATCCCAAAAACTTAGTGATTCTGAAATTTACTTTGAAAATATAAATATCACTTCATTCCAAAGCAGATTATGGAGGTATAACCTATAACTAAGGCTTACACACTAAGCAATGTTCTAAGTATTATTTAAAAAATGTTCATTGAACAATTAAATTTAAAAAAAATTTAAAAAAATGTTCACAGGGTAAAAAACTAAACCTAAGTATGTTTGTGTTCCACTTGACCCTTAAAGTATTGTAATTATTTTGAAGTTTACATTCTGGCTAAAAGAAACTCAATCACTACTTGTTGTACAACAGATTATTTAATGTAGATTAAATAGAAACTTCAAAATAAACTTTAATGAAGATAAACCTTTCTATTGTAGAAGTTGGGGGAGATTTTTCCAAAACAGATATACCAAATAGATATCTAACTGAAATGTCCTCATTTAATGTAGCTTCAGTCACTTATACTTCTAATTTTAATGAAAAAAGAAAAAATCCCAGGAGAGTAAAGATTATTTATAAGGACAGAAAATAGATTAAAAGGCTTTGAAACAATAAACTCAAGTCACAGTTTAGCTGTCCTAATTTACTCATAAAATAGAAAAGGAAAACTGGCTATAAAGGAATGCCCATGAGTATGAGAAAAATTCAAATTCATTTACACACAGAACACAGAAAATGGTGACTTTTTCTTTTCATATTACTAATGTTTGCTGCCTTAAATTGATTCTTACACATGTAGGAAGCTACCAAACACTTGGTAGGCTGGCAGATTTTTAAATAATCTGATAAAATAGTGAATGCCTATTAGAACAGCAGTTGAAATAGTTGTTTTAACTTTATTTGAAATTGTGGTATGAGGATACTATTTCAAAAGAGAACTTACAGAAATTAAATTTTATTGAGTCATAAATATATAATTATGAGATTCAACTAGATTATTGAGATACATAATTACATTTGTTTTATAATTTTTGGTAATTTTCAGATGCCTATACAATGGCAGTAACCAATATCACAAAATAAATACTATAAAGTAAATGTATGTTGCATCAGTTAAGCAAGCTTTTCTTCTCTATAAAACATGACAGATATGTCCCATAAAATCTTACAATACAAAAGCACAGGCAAGCTTCATTTCAGTTTGAACTGTAAAGTATGTAAGAAAAAAACAGAATGTCATAAGCACTGCGGAAAGAAAAAAGCTGGCTCCTAGGTATTTAAAAGGAAGTGTCAAGGGAAGGAACTATAACTAAGTCTTACATGCAGACAGACATAAATCCTCCATAGTCAGTGAAATATATTTACAAATTCCATATTGTAATTCAACATTTATTTCACATCTTGGACCTTAAAGTGATACACCCTGGAAGATAAGATAATTTTGCAACTCTAAGTAATTTATTTCAGAATCCCACTGAGCAAAAGTATATATACTATTTTGGACTGAAGGTCTGTGTTCCCTTAAAATTCACGTTTATGCCCCAACCCCCAATGTGACGGCATTTGGAAATGGGGCCTTTGGGGGATAATTAGAGTTAGATTAGGTCATGAGTGTGGGACCCTCATGATGGGATTAGTGGCTTTATGGGAAGGAAGAGAAAGATATCACCGCCACACTTACCCCTTCTTTTTGGGAGCACAGGGAAAAGGCCGTGTGAGGACTTGAGAAGGTGACCTTCTACAAACCAGAGAGCCTCACCAGAAACTGAACCCTGCCGGAACTTGATGTTGAACTTCCAGCCTCTAGAACTGTGAGAAAATAAGTTTCTGTTGTATAAGCCACTCAGCCTGTGGTATTTTGTTATGGTAGCTGAGCAGAATAATCCACACACTTTTAAGCACAAATACCAGGGCAACACTGTCTAGTACCATATCCCTTACAGAGAGGGGCAAGGGCCAGTTTTGGTCTGGCTTCAGGGTCCAAGTCTAGAATACAGTAGCCTAAGCAACTAACTTAACTTCAGTGCAGACCATTTCCAAAGATCCATCCCATAGGCCACACTCTCCTTGAGATCAACATTAACCTATGGGCCATCCTCAGAATTCATGGTTTTCAGAGGATTTAGGAGAAGCACCTGGGCTCACAATTGATCTAAATTCATTATAGATTGAGATCCTCAAATGCCTGGCAAAACTAGGCCAGACTACTAAAATAAAAGAAACATAATCCAACCAGCTACATCATGCACAGTAAGAATACCAAGTTTAAATCCTCCAGTCATCCACTAGCTGAGCAGTTAAAGCAGAGAAGGTGTAGACTAGAAGAAACAAAGAACTAAACAGCATCTCCAGAAAGGAACTGGTCTCTATAGGCAATTATGTTGCTGAAGAAACATGAGTAAGAATGGATTGTAAAAAAGAGAGGTAGGTCTGGTGATCACACAATAAAAGAACATGGCTCTTTTCTGTTTCAACAAAATGATAGGGAATGGACAACTTAACAGTATACACATTACAGCTATTTTAAGAGTATTTTAAAATAAGTTCTCCTATTCTAAATTACATTAAAAAAAAAAACCAGGTCATAGACGCAAACAACAACAGATCTCAATAATGCCTCATCGTTTAAGAAACCTGCAAAAATACCACCTTCCAAAATTTTTTATTAAAATTTTAAATGAAAGGTAAACTTCACAGCAACTTAACCAGAAAGGCTTGTCCCTCACAATATGTCTAGCATAGGAATGCTCTATTTGTTATTAAAGTCTCCTTCGGCAACTTAGTATCCCCTTGGCTCAACATTCTAAGCCAAAAGTTATGGCAATGTAGAATCTCTGCAAATGCCAGATTAAAACTGACTGGCAGATTTGGGGTATTTTTGAACATATCCCATAATGGCAATTAAGGAAAAAAAAAAAGGTGGGGTGTGTAGGCATTACTCTATAAAGCTTAAAGAGTTATAAAAAGCATTTTCACATGTAAAACTGATACATTTCCTGAACAAATTAAATGTACTAGTTTAAAAGCAAATTGAAAATGTATATAACCATATTATCCCCTCTACAAGGCCCCCCTCAATTTTGAAGATCTGCCTTTCTATAAAAGTGAGATAAGATGGAAAATATTTTGATAGAATCTCAGCTTGCCTATAATCGATGAGGGTTGATCAAAGAAATTCTGTTTGGTGTATTATGAAAACCGTGGAAACAGAGAAATGCACACCACTTCAGATCATCTATTCAACACCATAACATGTTACCTGGTCTAGGAAAACTAGCTCAGAATGAGGTTTCAGAAGATTTAACACCAAGTTTATTTTAGTAATGCACAATGGTCCCTCAAAAGTTAGTATCTCTAGGTCTTCAAATTAAGTTTTATTTCATAAACTATGTCATTCTAAAAGTTTATCACAAGGAAAGTGAAGGGTGAAGTTAACAAAAGGCACTGTTCTAATAGAAGCTAATAGAAGGAGCCATATAGAAATGAATCAAGGAGAAAATCATTACCAATTTACTTCAAATTTGTCCTCATTATATGTCCCTTGATAATTTCTATTACATGCTTTCACATATCTTAAATATGGGTATGAGATATATGAACCATTGAAAATATGAACCAACCAACCTAAAGACCACCTAGACAGCAGGTCTAAATTTATAGAAATTAGTTTTGAAATTACCTGCCCATAGTCCTATTTCTGCTTGAGTATGATTGTGTAGACTGAAGAGTGGGGTGGAAGAAGGGATAAAAATTATGAAATTCTTGGTTGGGGAGGTTTCTCATCTAACTGTATAAATGTCCCCTTCGTTCCCATCCCTAATGAATCATTGCGCTAGTTGTTACTGTATCTCCCGCTGGTGTGTTTAATTGGCTCGGATGATTATTTCAGAACCTTAATGGTTTCCTCTCTTTGCAGTTCATTTCCTTCTTTGGTGGGGTGGGGGATAGTTGTGGTGGGGTGGTGTTTTATCCTTTCTTTAAATGCATAAATACTTACATTAAAATCCCTAATTGGGAATAACTGTTAAAATGAGCAATGATTCTGTCAATTCCCCCATTCTATTTAAACAAAACCAAACAAATTCTACCTTAGCAACAGCAAATAAATATAATGATGCAACTGACTGGCAAAATTTAAATATTTAGAATATTTAGTACACTTTCTGAAACAGCAATTATAGCTGCTGTATTGGGGGGTGTGTGAAACTCCCTGACATTTAACACTAACAAGGGTGCTAACACCAAGCCCCAGCACATATAGGCACAGTGCCGTACAGGAGTGTATCACAGCCCTTCTCATAGCTTTCTACTTCCCTTTAATCTCTTTGGGGGGCAGAGGGGCTTTTGTGGATTCCATAAATTTTCTTAAAATATAAAATGATTTAACTTTCTACACGATAAAGGAAAAGGCCTAGTCTTCTAGACTGTCTTTACACATATGCACATAAATAACATGGAGTTCTAGTTCTGACTGGGAAGGGCCAGTGGCCAAGCAATTGTGAAGGAGTGATGTCATAAACTTAAATTAAACCTAGCTCTAACTAATGGCTAATAAGACTTCTAAGAGTCTTTCCAAATTTCCTCTACCTTTGTAACTGGATTAATATTGAACACCATGGAAATAAAAAACAAATTACCTTTAAATTTATATTTTAGTAACTGAATATCATGTACTACACCAAAATAAGATGTATGATTATAAATAAGGAAACACAGATCAAGGAATGTGTTTGTAGGTCCATAATGAGAGTAGGAGGTAGAATATAAATACTGGGAGTTTCCCATTTACAGCTAGCTCCACATTCTCTCAGCACAGTCATCTTTTATAGACTACTACTTATTTTTAAGTAGGAAGCAGTAGTAAGAACAAAATGTTAAGTTTAGAATTCCAACACTCTTCTTGGCACTTTTCTTGTCTACACACACCAAGAAGTCAGGAACCTCGTAACATTCTTCATGGGCTTAACCATGACTTTTCCTACTATAAGTGCCTTTTTACAATTCCACTGAAAACTACTGCCTAGATGAGTAGCGTCTTGTGTTATGTTCTAGAGAAACATAACGTACAGTGTGGTTGTGGCTTTAACTGACAGAAGAATTCCCAAAAGATTTCTTCTAGTCATGGACCTGAATACAATGGACACAAAAATTTAGAAATTAGGTCCTCTAGCATTATATTATTGTTCATTATTTTCATATATTCAAAGCTAAAGTGACAAGAAATGTCATGTATGCAAACTTATTCTTTGTGGTCATACTAAGGATTTGATAAATCAGATGGTAATGGTATTCTAGAAAGAAAGACCAAAGGAGATATCAAACTTCAAGAATATTTGGGGGTCAATTCACCTAAAATCAATGCCCTGTATTCTCCACTGTTCAAAAGGCTTGTAGACAATCCATTGTCTTCCATTTCAACTAGTTGCATGGTCCACTGTGAAGGAGTGAGAAAAGAGCTGTGTGCTTGTTCTTGACCTGTAAAGATTTCATCATGGAAGTTAAAACTGATGCTGCTGCTGCCTGTTACTGGTTGTTTCTCTTTGCAGGTGCCAATATCGGTCAGAGAACAGGATTTCAGTGGCAGAGTTGTTGCTATACTGTTATCTCTTCAGAACGGAGGCACAAGGAGAGATGAATGCCACATCGCAAGGAGCAAAGGAGAGAGAGAGAAAGAAATGGTGTCAGGTGGCATGTTGGATGCGATTTTTGTTTTAGTAGAGATTGAGATGACTGCAAATTGTTTAGCTGATTCCTTCGGTCTGCCAAGACACATTTGTGTTGGTGGTGATGATTCTTGACTTATCCTGTTTTAATTACAAATTGGTTATGTTTTTCAAAAAAAACTTCCGGCACTTATATTCAGGGCTTATAAATCTCTCATTCTCTCTCTCTCTCACACCCCCCCCAACACATGCTTTAAAGCTAATCCCTACTACACTATTTAATATTCCATGCTGACATGTCAAATCTTCCGTATGCATTCTCTCCAACTAATTGTTTAAAATCTAGATGGTGACAAAACTTAGCTAGAAAATAAAGAGCAACACATAGCCACAGGCTGTTCACATCACAAACTTGAACTAATAGCAGTGGCAAGATATCATTATCAGTCTTAGTAACTTTCAAACTTCTTACTTCCTTATCATTTGGGGCACTGCGATTGGTAACTTGTATCTTTAAAATAATACGACAACAGATAGCCTCTATTACAAGGTGGATGGCTTTTTAGGGGTCAAAAAAACTTATTTATGTTAATTTAGTAACAATCCTTGGAAAGCACAACCATGTAGTTTCTTGAATTCCAGAATAATGATCTGAAATAGATAAAACACAACCTAGCAATTTCCTCAAATCACAAAGATAAATTGCTCTCCCATAATCAGAATTTATCAAAGACTGGAAGTAAAACAGAATCAACCATAAAAGCTAACCGGTATATGGTTTGTTAGTTTCTTTAAACCCACAGATTTAAGGCAATAGATAAAAGGACAGTTAGTAGCTCTGCCTCAAAGGAACAACTTTTGAAAGACAGGACATTACTCCCCTCACAACTATAAGCTTTTAATAAGTAATAGCTGGGGGAGTGTGTATGTAATTACTAATAGCATAAAAGTTTTGTTTCAGTTTAGGAATAATTTCTGTGGTCTCCATGTATTTTATTACAGTTTTTTTCTCTTCTATTCTGTTAAATCCTTAAGCTATATAAAAGGTAAAATTAGAATATGTACACTTTCTACAAAAAAGACTTCTTTCTATTGACCTTCAAATATAAATTGAGTGAAAAGCAATATACCAGCTAATAATGAAGCATTCTAGCTGATAGACAGTCACTATAGAATACCCAAGGAAAGTAATATGTGAGAGAAAGTATATGTGTTTGTGAAAAACTTAACTGCTCTCCTTTATCTGTAATAAAAATGAAATAGCATATTTTTAGAAGACCAAAAACAAAACAAAACAAAACAGCAAATATCCCCACAATTCTGAGAGATGGAGAGAGCTACAAGTGAATTAATTCTTCTGAATAGAAAGAATCAACTTGCTATCCATCTACAACAAAAGAATGTAGGAATAAAGCCTCTGGGTATTGTCATTGAAATAGGAGAGAGAAAAGGTTCAAGAGGAAAGGCTGGCCTTGCTGGTTACCAGTTGTATTAATTCAGACAAAGCATATACAGATCTTGGTATTGAAAAAGTTAACATGAATGGTCACTCTAGAATAGTTAAAACTTCAAAGTCCATAAAATGTAATACTTCGTAATTTTCCTGAAATGGGAACTTGGATTACGCCTGTATCAGGCAGAGTATGAAAATAACTCAGTGAATAAGTGAGCAATGATTTCATAAACTGATATGACAACAAACATTAAAGAATCCTTGATATATTAAAACCAAGGTGATACTGCACAGTGATTTTCCTAATCTCAGAAGAAAAAACTAATGGGCCATAAATACACTTAAATTTACCATTTGGTGGTAACCAGAAATATTTATTTCAGCCATACATTTTTTGGATGTTTCTGCTTGCTCATTCATTATGACTCTATTACACTAACAGCTTTGAATTTATATTTCTAAACCTATAGGATAGCACAAAATGTGAACTAATCTTCATGACTTATTCAATGATAAATACATTTTCATATTTCAGTTTACTTATTCAATTATTACCTTTATGATATACAATGTACAACATACTCATTTCAAGACAAAGTCCTTCCAGTCTCAAATGTCTAAATAGCATGAGCTTCCTCAAAGTAGGATGTTTTTCCTTCTGTGTCAACAAATTTAATACAGTAATTTTGCTTAACTTGAAGAGTGTTTATTAAAGGAAGAGTGAGTCTCCCTGGCTAATGCAAAAGTATGACGGGCTCCAATCTAAATACCAAGCTGACATATCACAGGGTCATTCCCGTGTAGGTTACACGGACATCAAATATTCACAGATCAGATCCAGCGTATGGTAGAAGCTATATAGTTACAAGTTGAAGTACAGTTCATGTCAGCTTGATAAACCCAGAAGCACAGGGAGCTGGTAAGATTAAAGATGATAACATCTTTTCTCTGAAGTCAAGCTTGTTCTCTCTGTTAAAGTGTCCAATCAACCTTTTCTTTCTTTCTTTTTTTTTTTTAGAAAAGAGAACAACCTACTTCAATGACCTACTTTTCAACTGGGGTTTAGAATGCCAAATAACTTACTTTTAAAACATGTAACTTAATGATTATGTTTTAATTATATGATTACAAAATTAATGCCAGTGGTGTGTAGAGTATTTTTCTTTGTGTTCTAAGGTGACCGACCACCTAGTAATTCTGTTCTCTGTATATAATAGCAACTTTCTTTACAATGCATTCAATTTTTCTCATCCAAAATAGTTTCAGAAGAAAATGTGAGAATTTAAGACATGAGAGTATGTTTCAGCATTATTAGTTCATCTAATTTCCCAAAATAGCCCATGATGGAGGTCAAGGAAAAGTAATGTTGTAAACTGGTTAAGAAGATAAAGTTAGAAATCTAAAACTTCTCAGGAAATTTGATAAGAGCTGAAAAAAAATACAGGAAAAAGATTATGGAGGGAACCATTATTAGAAAGAATTAGTAAATACAAAAAATGGAGAAGTCACTGGGAAAGAGAGTAACACGAAGGTTAGAAGAGAAGGTATAGTATTCTAGAACAGTTACAACTGTTCATACAATATCTGGGCATGTACACATACCTCACTTTAGAAGACAGACAAATTTCAGAGAAACCAAATATTTTAAAAGTACCAAGAAAGCCTTAAAGTCAACCAACCACCAAACAACCAAAACAAAACAAAAAACAAACCCTTCTCTGAAGCCTTTAAAAAAATAAAAAATGAAAAAGTGAAGCATTTTTCTAATACAAATGGCTGATTCCTAAATTATGTTTTGTAATTTCAGACTCTATATGAAAGGTTTTAACAAAATAAGATGTAAAGTCTCATCATTAGAAGAGTAATTTAAAATTTACTAGTATATGTGAAAATAAAAACTCTCCAGTTAAAGCTCTAAGTATATACTTAGTATCCCATTATCATTAAGGCTGGACAGAAAATAACTGATAAATCTTTATACAGAACAGCAAGCACAGATCCCTATGAATTCATTATCAAAACAGCTTAGGTAGGAACTTAAATACTTGTACTCATTCTGTACTACAAAATCTCTTCTTCCTTCTACAGTCCCATTATAACTCCATCTTTTACAGAGAATAGACTGAAATTGTCTACTGTATCTCAAAGAGCAGGAGAAACAGTCAATAATGACAATAGAATAGAGGAACTAAAAAAAAAAAAAAAAACCCAAGAAATTTACTGTTCGAGTAGTTCAGGTGGAAACTTTTCTGAGCAGGAGCATAGACCGACACGGCACGCTACGGAACACTGACACGAATTACCTACATATACACACACCCTATCTGTAACTTTGTTCTGTCCCCTGCGATTAAATGGCAGGGGTCTGAAGCATACTGATAGCATTGCAAAAAGAAAATAGTACATGGTGTGATAGTAGCTGCCAGAATGGGTTTCTCTGTCCTATCTCACTCTACCTGAGGAAGACAAAAATACTCTCTTCAGAAATACTATCTTCAATTAGCTCACTAACTCAATTTTAGCTATTATTCAGCCTATTTAAAAAAAATTCAGTATTCCAATAAGCAGAAAACATAATAAAAAATATTGGGTCAAAAAGAATTTTACACCTATCAGTAAAATTGAGGGGAAAATCTATTCTATTTTTATTTCTTTGAAATGGTTTAAACTAAAAATATGAACTGTAAAAACAATGAACTGATTATAATTTCAGAGTTTATAAACAAGTACAAAGCTATACACTATTTAAAGTTTACTATGATAACACATAGCAACAATTTTCTAAATTTTATCACTTTGTTATTACTGATGACCAGAAATTTCTAAATTTGCCAATGTACAGATTTTAGTTGAAACATTTAACTAAACACCCCACAGCTTAAAAGTCAGGCCAAAGAAATAATTTGTTATTAATTTATAATTATTTCAACTTATCATAAAATGGAAATAAACAATATGGAATTTTACACTGCATTTTAAAAGTTAAATGTCTTTTACAAAAAGGTGGTATTTAAACAAGCTAATGTAGAGACACGGGAGGTCGGACCAGGAACCACTGCTTCACTACACGGACATGGCATTACCAGGATCTCAATGTCTTAAGCTGGCACAAGTGAAAGGAGTATTATTTTGATAAACTGAACATAAAAATACAAATTTAATGCCACTTTTTTTTCTGGTCTAAAGTTTTTCATTTGGTGACTTTCTCTATTAAGTTTCATTTCATTTCTTCAGTAAGAGACATATATAACACAAATCTACAACCTCTGGTAACAAACTAAATTCAACATATACTTCACATACCTTTTTGAGATGTCCTAGTCTCAGTTTGAAAATTTCTTCCTGTTCATGATATTCTGCCAAAGTTAACCTATCAAAAATAAAATTGATTCTAGATATTAAGAATAATACTTATTAACAACCAGCTAAGTAAAATGAAATTAATCAAATGGAAATAATAAAGTGTTAACAACTTTCAGCCCAAAATAATATAAGGCAAATGCCCTTTAAGATATTCTTCAGAATACATCTAATACTTACAGATGGAACAATTAACTAATTTATGTATTTTTACCAACTTCTCTGGTTTTGAAATATTAATATGCAAATTTTTACAGACATTACTAAATACTAGGCTACTGGCTTTCTTGGGCAGTGATTCTTACCCTTTTATGATTATAGATAGATCTAGAAATAATTTAAAGGAATTTATATACAACCCAGAAAACTTCACATATATGTAATATTGGGGATTCACAGATCTCAGTTTAAGAATTCCTATCCCAGAGTTTTCTCTCACAAAATAGAATGCAAATCCCAAAGCAGCAAAGGAGACAGCTCTATTTCTCTGCATTTCTCTTATCAGGAAGTAACATGACATACATTATTAGCTTTTTAGACATCTCTATTGTGTATTTCAATTAAGAAAAAATTTAAAAAATGATTTTATTTATTTTTAGACAGAGGGGAAGTGAGGGAGAAAGAGAGGGAAAGAAACATCGATGTGCCAGAGATACACTGATCAGTTGCCTCTCGCATGCAGGCCACCAACTGGGGACCTGGTCCACAACCCAGGCTTGTGCGGTGACTGCGAATTGAACTGACGACCTGACCCATTGGTTCACAGGCCGGCACTCAATCCACTAAGCCACACCAGTCAGTTCAAGAAAAATTAGATAAAATGCAAAGTATTAAGATAACATGAATTGGGGACAATCTTCTTTAGAGAAACACAATTTTATTGCACAGACTAAAAAGAACCAAGCTAGGATGATGTTAAATGTAATGTCTTTTAATTGTCACATTAATTATTTTTAGGATATCCATATCCTAATCCCTGGGATACGTGAATATGTTAAGTTATACAGCAAAGGAAAACTGCGGTTGCAGATGGAATTAAGGTTGCTAACAAGCCGAGTTACTTGGAATCACACTTGTGGGCACAATGTAATTACGACAGTCCTTAAATGAGGAAGAGCAGAGCAGACCTGTCAGAATCAGAGGGATGTGACAGGGGAAAGACTTGACTGGTGACTGCTGTCTCACGGATGGAAGGGGAACATGAAACAAGGACCGTTTCTAAAAGCTGGAAAAGGCAAGAGAGTAAAAGCCATAAGGAATAATACAGCCTAATGACACCCTGATTTTAGCCCAATGAGACCCACTTCAGAATTATAATTTCCAAGTGTAAGATAATAAATTGTATTAAGTCACCAAATTTGTGGTAATTTGTTATAGCAGCAATAAAATACTACAAATTTTGCAGGAAGTGGGATATTCCTGCAACCAACACCTAAAAATGTAGAAGTGGCTTTGGAATTGGGCAACAGTCTAGAGAAGAGAATTTAGAGAAGCATGATTTTTAAAATGGGTAGATTGCCTTGAGACCATTAACAGAAATATGGAGGTTAACACCTCTGCTATTGAAGACTCAAGGAATTCTGAAGCACAGTACAGAAAACACACACCCCTTCAGAGAACACGTAAATGGTCATGAACGGTCTGTTGGCAGAAATCTGGACAAAAGAAGTGCTACTGGTGAGGACTCAGAGGAAATAAGAAACATGTTATTAAAAACTAGAGGAATGAGGATTCTTGTTATTATGGAAAAAAGCTCAGCGCAATTGTAGCTGGTAGTTATATAGAAAGCCAAAGTTACGAGAAGTGAGCTTGAACATTTAGCTTAAGGGATTTCCAGGGGATCCAAGATGGAGATGGAGTAAATGGATGTTACATCCACCTCTTTCCAGGATCAAATTGGAATTACAACTAAAATATAGAGCAAACAACCTGAAGACTATCTGAAGAGATATACAGAAGAAGCCACATAAAGAATGGCAGGAAGGGAAGAGATATATAAAAAGGGCTGGCCCCTGCTCCCAGGGGCTAAGATCCCAAAGGGATATACCTCAGCTGCAGAGTTCCCCCCGAGAAGTGCAGGGTCTCAACCTCAAACTGGGCTGCCCAACCCAAAGCACCAGAGCCTGGGAAGGGACACCCATGTAACATCTGGCTGTGAAAATCAGTGGAGATTCTGTTTGCCCAGGAGAGACAGGAGTCTGCTGGAGACACAGGCATCCTCTTTAAGGGCCAACACACAGAATCTCTTCACAGTCCCTCACTTTGGGCTCCAGAGGAGGGTTCAGTAGACTAGAGTCACAGGAGAAGAAACTGGAGGTGGCGGCTCTGGGGAGAGATCTAAAGCGACAGATGCCAGGATCCCTATGCTGTGTCATTCTCCCATACTACAGACATCATCTTACTTGGCAGGAGCACTCCCCTCCATCTGGCATCAACCTGGGGGAATGCAATAGTTCCATCTTCTGGGGCTCACCCTTGCATCCTACTGAGGGGTCAGTGTCTGGGCC
The DNA here is from genome assembly GCA_028533065.1 of Trachops cirrhosus. Lineage (NCBI taxonomy): Eukaryota > Metazoa > Chordata > Mammalia > Chiroptera > Phyllostomidae > Trachops > Trachops cirrhosus. Next base: position 47,303,078 of record CM052541.1, on the reverse strand, counting down.
CAGATGTAGAGGGATGCGTAGACTCACAGGGGTGTCAGCGCCTGAGCTGTGTGGATTTGGGACAGGTTTCATTTCCCCACTTTTCCGAGAACCTGACTGGCAGTATGGGGTTACCTCATAAAACTAAAAATGGAACTGTCTTGTGACCCAGCAATTCCACTTCTGGGAACATATCCGAAGAGGCCTGAAACACTAATTTGAAAGAATATATGTACCCTTATCTTCACTGCAGTGTTATTTATAATAGATGAGGTTTGGAAGTAGCCCAAGTTTCCACCAGTAGACAAGGGAATAAAAAGCTGTGGTACCTTAAGGAAATCTTACCTTTTCCAATACCATGGATAGGCCTGAAGATTATTATGCTAAGTGAAATAAGTCAGTCAGAGAAAGACAAATACCATGATTTATCTTATATATGGAATCTAAAGAACAAAATAAACTAACAAAATAGAAGCAGACTCACAGATAACAGAGCAGTCTAAGGCTGTTGGAACAGAGGGAGTTGGGGGGCTGGGTATAAAGGTAAAAGGGTTAAGGAAAAAATAAACATCTCAGACACAGATAATACTATGGAGATTACTAGAGGAAAAGTGGGATGGGGGAAGTAAAAAAGGGTAAAAGGGGGGATAAACCCACCCTGATGGAAGGAGATTTGACTTGGGGTTAATACAATACACAAATGCTGTATTACAGAACTATGTACCTGACACCTGTATAGCTTTTTAAACAAATGTCATGCCAATAAATTCAATTTTAGAAAAGAATTAAAAAAAAAAAAAAGATTTCCAAAGTGTTGAAGGTATTGACTAGTTTCTTCTCCCTGCTTTAATTAAAATGTGAGGAAAGATAAATTCAGATAAGAAATGTTCCTTCAACAATAAGGAACCAGGATTTGATGGTTTAATAAATTCTAATTCTACCACAGTGTTAAATACACTAAAATTGAGATTCACTGTCAGCTGCTCTTAAAAAAAAATTAAATTAAAAATAAAATAAAATAGAAGAGTGTAGCTAAACCACCTTTTGCTAATACCCCAAAGAGGCCAGACTATTCAGTCACATAAATGGTCTTCAATAAGATGAATGGTATTGTGACTCATACATTCCATCAGCTTTCTCAGCATAAGCCAAAAATAGAAATGGGATTATTTAGAGTGAATCCTTATTTAGAGTGGGATTATTTAGAGTGACTCTTTAGAGTGAAAATACATGGGAGATCCAAAAGATTATTAAGAACTTTATACAGTAGAAACACTGCCAGCTTGGATTAAAAAAGACAGAGAGTATACAGTGAAAGTCTGTCACACCCCCAATATTCTACAAACAAGACACAGGCTGATAAAGCTACTCAAGCTACAAATACCCGATAACCTTCATGGAAGACTCTGAGTTGCTGACAAAACCTTGAGTTCAGAAGGCAGAGCCACAAGACACAAATACTTATTACTAGACCTTGAAACCAAATAGTGTTTGAGTTTACCTGAATGGATTTTTGAAATTGCCTGGAATCAGTGACTCTTTTTGTTTGAACTAGAATCATATACATGACTGTTATACTTTGTCCTCATTACTGTATTTTGGAAAAAAGTTACCTTGTTTGTTGAGGTTCACAGATTAAGAGGAATTGTGTCTCAGGGTAAATTATACACAGAAACTCACCTATACCGATCTAGACAATGAGATTTAGACCGTTTGAGCAGAAAAGTTGTAGATGAGATTCTGGATGTTGAGTTGATGTTGTATAGTGAATGAGGTTTTGGGGGATGTTGGGATAGGATGAATATATTTTGCTTGTGGGAATAATGTGAATCTTGGTTCAGAGGGCAGAATACGGTAGATAGAATAATGGCTTCCCAAAGATGATACATCCCAATCCTTGGAATTTGTGAATATGGTACCTTACATGGCAAAGGATTAAATGGGATCAAAGGTTGCTAATTAGCTGACCTTAAAATAAGATGATTATCCTGGATAATACAGCTATGAGTAAACAGAAGAAAGAAAAAAACTTATCCCAAGGGAAGTAGAAAAAAACACAGGAGACATGACACCCAGACTTGGTTAAAGAGAAGCAGAAGGATGCCTGGAAGAAGAAACAGTGGACACAGGGAGCAAAGTGACTCAAGGGCACAGCATGTGAAGATGTACGCCAAAAGAAAAATAAGGCTATCTATTACTGATATTTGCTAAGAGTTTTAATCAGAGATCAATTCCAAATATTAGCTAATGTTTCTTATTTTGGCATCTGTTAAGATGATCATATAATCTTTCTTGTTATGTGGAAAATTACATTAATAATTCTAATGTTAAACCAATCTTGTATACCCAAAATAAACCCAACTTTGTTTTGATAGTTTGTCATTTTTATATACTATATTTTGGATCGGTAAAGATTATTTAAGATTTTTGCATAAGTGAGGTTAGCCTATAACTTTCCTTTATTGTACAGTCCTTGTTGATTTTGACACCAAGATTTTGTTGGCCTCAGAGTAAACTGGAAACACTTCTGCCTTAGCTGTTCTTTAAAAAAGGTTTTGAAAGACTTGACACTGTATCTTCCTTAAATGGTTGGCAAGCAACACAGATAAAGTCATCTGTACCTAGAGCATTTTTCCCCCTTAAATCCTTACCCAAGAATATGTTTATTGATTTTAGAGGGGGAGGGGGAGGAGGAGAAGGAGAGGGAAAAAGAGTGGGGTGGGGAAACAGGGGGAGAGGGGAAGGGAAAGAGAAAGAGAGAGAGAAAGGGAGAGAGAAACAGCGATCAGTTGCCTCCCATACCCACCCTGACCTGGGTTTGAAGATGTAACTTATGTATGTGCCCTGACCTGGAATTGAACCTGCAACTTTTGGTGTACAGGATGATGTTCCAACCAACTGAGCCACCCAGTGAGGGCTGTACCTGCAGTTTTCCATGAGCAAAGATTTCAATTACAGATTTAGTTTCTTTAATAGTAAGAGAACTATTTGGATTTTATTTCTTCTAATGTCAATTTTGTTAAGCTGTATTATTCTAGAAATTTTTCCATTTCACAAAAATTTCAAATTTAAACAATTTATAACTCAGGGTGGCAAAAGTAGGTTTTATAGTTATGAGTACTCAAAACATAGTTTATTCTTATATTATTATTATTATTTTCCATATGAACTGTTACCCTACTTTTGCCAACCCCTGTATTTTGTTTTCTTTTAAATACTATAGACTCTACTTCTAGCCAAGATGGAGGCACAGTTAGACATGCTGAGCCTCTTCACACAACCAAAAGAAGGACAACAATAAATTTAAAAACAAAAAACAACAAAAACTGACAGAAAATCGACTGTATAGATATCCTACAATCAACGAGTTAAAGAAGAAACATTCATCCAGACAGGTAGGAAAGGCAGAGACGGGCAGCTGGGGCAGAGAGGACTCACGCCAAGGCGGCAGCTGGTAGAGTGGTGGTCCCACATTTGCGTGCAGATAAACCAGGAGGAACAACTGGGGAGTGAGACAGATGTACAACCCAGAGCTCCAGTGTGTGGGGGGAAATAAAGCCTCAAAGCCTCTGACTGAAAACACCTGTGTGGGTTGAGGCTGCAGCGGGAGAGAATCCCAGCCTCACAGGGGAGTTTGTTAGAGAGACCCACAGGGTCCTAGAACATACACAAATCCACCCACATGGGAATCAGCACCAGAAGGGCCCAATGTGACTGTGGGTACTGGGGGAAGTGACTGAAAACTGGCAGAGAGTAAAGCAAGCAGCACTGTTCCCTCTCAGACCCCTCCCCCACATACAGCGTCATGATGCAGAAACCTGCGTTGCCCCACCCTGGTGAACATCTAAGGCTCCGCCCCTTACTACATAACAGATGTACCCAGACGAAAAAAACGGCCCAAATGAAAGAACAGATCAAAACTCCAGAAAAAATACAACTAAGTGACAAAGAGATAGCCAACCTATCAGATGCACAGTTCAAAAAACTAGTATTCAGGATGTTCACAGAATTGGTTGAATATGATCACAAATTAGATGAAAAAAATGAGGCTATGCTAAGTGAAATAAAGGAAAATGTACAGGGAACCAACAGTGAAACCAGGACTCATATCAACAGCGTGGACCAGAAGGAAGAAAGGAACATTCAATGAGACCAGAATGAAGAAACGAGAATTCATAAAAATGATGTGAGGCTTAGGAACCTCCAGGACAACCTTAAACATTCCAACATCTGAATCATAGGGGTGCCAGAAGGAGGAAAGGAAAACCAAGAAATTGAAAACTTATTTGAACAAATAATGAAGGAGAACTTACCCAATCTGGCAAAGGAAATAGACTTCCAGGAAGTCCAGGAAGCCCAGAGAGTCCCAAACAAGTTGGATCCAAGGAGAAACACACCAAGATACGTCATCATTAAGTTACCCAAGATGCAAGATATGGAGAGAATCTCAGAAGCAGCAAGAGATAAGGGGACAGTTACCTAGAAAGGAGTTCCCATAAGACTGTCAGCTGATTTCTCAAAAGAAACCTTGCAGGTAAGAAGGGGCTGGAAAGTAGTATTTGAAGTCATGAAAGGAAGGACCTACATCCAAGATTACTCTATCCAGCAAAGCTATCATTTAGAATGGAAAGGCAGATAAAGTGCTTCCCAGATAAGGTCTAGTTAAAGGAGTTGATCATCACCAAGCCCTTATTATATGAAATGTTAAAGGGACTTATCTAAGAAAAAGAAGATAAAAAGTATGAACAGTAAAATGACAAAAACTCCAGTTATTAACAACTGAACCTAAAACAAAAACAAAAACAAACTAAGCAAACAACTAGAACAGGAACAGAATCACAGAAATGGAGATCACATGGAGGGTTATCAGCAGGGGAGTGGGAGGGGGAGAAAGGAGGAAAAGGTACAGATAAGTAACATAAATGACAGATAGAAGATAGACGGGGGAGGTTAAAAATAGTATAGGAAATGGAGAAGCCAAAGAACTTATATTTATAACCATGGACATGAACTAAAGGGGGGGGAATGTGGGTGGGAGGGGATGCACAAGGCGGAGGGAAGTAAAGGGGGGGAAATGGGAAAACTATAATAGCATAATCAATAAAACATTTAAAAGAAAAAAATATCTATAGACTCTGTAGTAATATTCCTTTTTTCATTCCTGATAATGTTTGTCTTCTTGCTTTTTTTGAATTTCATTAGTTTTTTATTTTAAAAACATTCCTCTTGGGATTGACTGATTCTATTGTATGTTTGCTTACTGTATAATGAATGGATCACTGTTTCCATCTTTCCCCTCTTCCTTTCCTGGCTAATTCTGCTACTCATCTCCCTAAGTTATTGAAACAGATGCTTAGTTTATAAAGTTTTACTTTTTCTTCTTTTCCTCTATATGTATACAAGGCTATAAGTACCACTTCTAGATACTGTTTCATATTTATCTCACAGATTTTACTATTTAGCACTTTCACTCTCATTTATCTAAAAATATTTTCTTGTTTCCATTTAGACTTTTCCACAATCCTTTTTGTTACTGACTTCTACTTAAGTTCCACTGTGGTCATAAAACATGTTCTATATGATTCTAATCCTTTAAGTTTCATCCCAAAGTCTACCACGCATTTAAGGACAAAATGGTCCAATCTATCTTATATAAACTCTTTCAATTCCTTCATATTTGTTAAGACTTGCTTTGTGACCTAACATGTTTGTTTTTATAAAAGTCTACACTTAAAAAGAACATATATTCTATAGATGTTAAAAGAATGTATTCATTAGTTTAAGTTTATCAACACTGAATTTTTCTAGACCCTCTGTTTATTGTTTGATACTGTGTTATTTTTATCTACCTGTTTTATTACTAAGAAATCTATGTGTTGAAATCTCCCATTATGATTTGTGGATCTGTCTCTACCTCCGTAAAGAATTGTCCATTTTAATTTACCTTAGGGCCATGTTATTATGTGTATACAAATTGAGAATTATTGTATGTTCCCGGTGATTTGAACCTTTTGTAGTTATGAAATAACCACTTTATTTCTTATGAATATATAGTTAGAATCAAAACAATTTAAAATGTATTTAACATGAAGTCAAAATCTTGATTAAAATAGTATATAATTAATGCAAAAATCACTTAGATATTACCTATAGATAATATTATCTGTGTAAACTATTTACTCTGAATAAAAGTATTTGTGACTAAAATTAGAAACCTTAAAAACTTGACCGAATCTTACTGGTAGTTAAAAATTAGTTAAGAGCTAGGAACCAGCTCTGGCTGGTATGGCTCAGTTGGTTGGAGCATAGTCCTGTAAACCAAAAGGCTGCAGGTTCAATCCCCAGTCTGGGCACATGCCTTGGTTGCCAATTCAGTTCCTGGTCAGGGTGTGTATGAGAGGCAACCAATTGATGTTTCTCTCTCACATCAATGTTGCTCTCCCTCCTTTCCCTTCTCTGTAAAATCAATAAGCACATCTTCAGGTGAGGACAGAAAAACAGGAACCAGGAACTATGCAAATACAATACATGCATTACCACATATTATCCTTCAAAACTATGATCTATGTACTTTCATAAGTGAGGAAACAAAGGTTCTAACAGTACAACAGCTTACCAAAAAAATAACCTCAAAGAATCAAGGCTGGACTCCACATCTGTCTGAATACAGGGCTTAAAGTTCTAACCACTATATGGAAGTAACTTCAATTTCTATATAGAAAAATCATTAAAGATTCATTAGCTCTATACTAGTTATTCTGCACACAAGGTAAAGCCTACTTTCCACTGAACGACGATTCAAAAAGAGTTTTTAGAAGATAGTGGCAGAGTATGGCTGCTAAAAAATCAAACTATAATATATATGAACCAAAGTGCTTTTGTGGCCTTTTCTCTTATTTAAATCTGTATGTGCATAAGGATGTAATCAAATTGCTATACAGTACCACTTCATTTGCCACTCCAAGAACACATAGCAGCATAACTTCAGGGTTAGTTCTAAGTTAACGTATGGAATAAAATGGGATGGAAATGAGACAAGTCTATGATTATTAAACTATAGTTATGGCTGTTAGCATCCTGGAAGCAAGCAGAAAGCTAAACACCTGTAACAAAATAGAAATATGGTCTGTTGAGTAAGAGAAAATGAAAATCAAATGCTTATGTACTGCAATTTAGTATTTACCAACCACTTTCCATATACCAGTAACTGTGCTAAATATTGAGAATATGTGTAAAAGATAAAATAGTAAGATAAATGCTACAATATAAACAGGAATGTACAAAAGGCTACAGGCACCTAACTTGAGGAGGAGGGGGAACCAGGAAGAAACAAGGTTGGAGAGGGCTTCCTACTGAAAACTGGTATCTGAGCCAAGTGTTAAAGGATGAGTAGGAAATGAGGTAAAGAGAGGCAAGGAACAAGCCCCGACCTGTGTGGCTCAGTTGGTTGGACGTCATCCCACAAAGCAAAAGGCTGCCAGTCGATTCCCAGTCAGGGCACCTGCCTAAGTGGCAGGCCAGGTCCCCCGTTGGGGGCGTGTGAGAAGCAACAGATAGATGCTGTCTCTCTCACACATCGATGTTTCTGTCCCTTTCTCCCTCCCTTCTCCTCTCTCTAAAAATAAATAAAATCTTTTTTAAAAAAGAAAGACAAGGAACAAGATGTACAAAGGCACAAAAAGCATAGTCCATTTAGAGAACTGAAAGAGTTTAACACAGGATACACAGGGCAGATGTTGGGGAATGAGGATAAAGAGAGAAATAAGGTGTATAAAGGGTCTTCACAAGAGTGAATTTTATCTTGAAGGCCGTGAAGGAAATATAAAGGTTACATGACGAGAGATATAAGGAAACAGTAATCAAGGCTAGAGAGGTCAGAAGGTGCCAGATCAAATGTACTTTAATAAGCTATCTTAACACTTGGGTTATATCATTCAAGTAACAGAGAGCTATGTTAGGATTCTAAGGAAGAGAACAAAAGGATCATAATTTCATTTGGGAAAAAAATGACTTGTCTATGACATGAAAATGAACTGGAGCACAAGACCAAAATGGAAAGGGAATGTGTGTGTAAAAAACCCCAAGTAAGAGATGGCAGTAACTTCAGTCAGAATGGTACCAGTGGGGGCTTACGTTAAGTGGGTACATTGGAGATACAGAAGAACTGGGTGTCTTTGGGGCTGAAGTGAAAGCTAACATACACTTTCTTCTATATAACTGCTCCCCTACGTGTCCGCTCTTTTTTTTTAAGCAACATATTTACAAAAAGTAAATCATTTGCTAAATTAAAAAAAGCTGATAGGTTAATGCTTTAATTCCAGTTTACACAGCCTCCCTCCCCCAATTAGAAAATGCTTGATGAAGAAGGAAGCAGATTTTGAGATGGAGTTTGAAAGATAAGATTATCAGTGTCAATCTATCAGTGTCAAATTTTCATGGAAAATAATAAAAATGCATTAAGAAAAATAAATGGAATCTTAATCTAAATGTTAAGGGTGGCAACCAGAATTCTGGCATGTGGAATCGAAAGGATGGTAGTATCAATTACTGACAGAACACAGGAAGAGGCAAGGGGTGTGAGTGTGAATGCACGTGTGTGGGGAGAGGGACTGAGGGAGAAAGAAAGGTAGAGAGAGGGACTGACTGACTGCAATGGGAAACAATAGTCAATACAGTTTTTGTTTTGTGTTGTGTTTTTAGTAAATACAGTTTTGAACAGGCTGCGTTAGAGGTTCCTATGAGACATTTAAGTACCAATATCAACTTAGCAAGGATACACCATTGAAGATTGAGAAATTTGATACTCAAGAGAGAAGAGAGGGCTGGAGATAGAAGTTTGGATGTCAGCAACATACACATGGTAACTGAAACATGAGAGTAGCTGTTGTACAAGGAGACTGAGTTGCTAATACTCAAGATGTATAATGGAGTAGAACACATTATTACAAATCACCCACATTTTACAAATTGGTAAGAGAAAATAATGTCCATATCAGAGACCAAGAAGACATAGCCAAATGTGTTAAAATGAAAAGTAGGAGAACAAGGCATTTCAAAAACGAAGGCAATAGAAGTTGTTTAAGAAAACATAAGGAGTCAACAATATTCAATGCTGTCAAGTTAAAACTCAAATGTTTATACCATGTAGCATCAAGGAGATAGTGAACAATCTTTTAAAAAACAATTTCAGTTAAAGGAGAAAATGGAAGGTGAGGTAGAAGATGTCATCATATGAAGATGATAGAATATGAAGACGAGAGGGATTGATAATTGAGGAAGAGTTTTGTGTTTTGCTTTCTAAGAGAGAAAAAGCAAAAGGTGAACATTTAAGATAGAGAAGGTGTCACTAGAAGAGGTCCCTGAAGTAGGAATTGGGATTAAAAGCACAGATAAAATACTATCTTTCAAGAGGAGAAAAAGACAACATACACGTAAATCAGCAAATGGAGGGTATGTGTATTATCTACTCACATGAACTAATGTAAGTTCTTATAGAATAGAAAAATGAGTTTGGATACATCTGTATAGTATCCCCCCTTCATCCATGGGGGTTACATTCCAAGACCCACAATGGATGCCCCAAACCACAGATAAAGACAAACCCTGTATATACTGTTTTTTCTATATACACATACCTATGATAAAGTTTAATTTATAGACATTAACAATAAAACAATTATAAGAGTATACTGTAATAAAAATTACATGAATGTGCTCTCTTGCTCTCAAAATTCCTTATTGTACTGTACTCACCTTTTCACTTAAAGAAAGCACTTCATGGCTTCTCTCTGGGATACTGAATTGCCAACATCACTACTCTTATGGCTTGGGGCCATTACTTAGTAAATTAGGGTTACTTGATGAACACAGCACTGTTCTACAACAATCGATCTGATAACTAAGACAGCCAGTAAGTGACTAATGAGCAGGCAGCATATAGAGGGTGGACACACTGGACAAAGGGATAATGAATGTCCTAGGTGGGGCAGAGTGGGACACTGTGAGATTTCATCACAATACTCAGAACGGCCCACAATTTAACATTAATTGGCTGCCTCTCCTATGTGCCCCAACCGGAAACCAAACCTGCAACCTAGGCATGTGCCCTGACCAGGAGTCCCACCGCCACCTTTCAACCTTTTAGTTTACGGGACAATACTCCAACCAGCTGGGCACCAACCAGGGCTGCACATCCAAGTTTTTAAAATGGTGTTCTTTGTGGGATTGAATCATGATCTGCATTTGTTTTATTGTGTTCTTTCACACTTTCCAAATTTCCTACGATAAGCATGTAACTATTAAAAAAAACTTTGTCTCTTGAATTATAAAGAATAATTCATCATTAAAGCAAAAAATTCAGAAAACAAAGAAAAGCAGAAAGGGGAAAACAATACCTATAATCTACTAAGGTATTGCTTCCTTTGGTTTAGAAAATAATATGGCTGCTGTATTACTTAACATTCTTAGAAAAAGGAACATTAATAACGGACTCACTCAGACATGAAAGAGGAGATTCCAGCCTCCTCTTAGCTACCTAAGTCTCTGTTTTAAAAGTGCATTACTGTATCTCCACTTGCCAAAGTGAAATTCAGATATTTGGGGATTATTATTAATTTAGAGGTATATTTTCAGTACTGTCTTTCCTCCTGGCCATAACTATTATTACTACTTAAATTTTAGTATAATTATAAAAAACAGCCATTAATAACATCCATGGCTACAATTTAAAAGAAGGAGAATAAAAAATGGAGGCTTACAGTTGTGGTAAATTTGGTCTAACAAAGGGATCATTTTCTGCTCCATTGACTGCTTTGTTTTTCCTTTGTTTTGGTTCAGAATTGGTAGAGGGTGCCTGAGAATTATTAGCTGTGGGAGGTTTGCGTTTGGCTAGAAGTTTCCTTTGCCTTTCAATATCTTCCCTTTGCTGATTCACCCATTCTTGTTGCCTGTATAAAAATAAATGTATAAAATCATATTAACTTTCCATTACTTTTCACAGTTAAAACCTGAAAATCAAAAGTCATTATGATATAAATTTGGACCTTTTTGGTACCTCTCTTGTGAACCAACTCGTACTCACAGTCCAGTTCTCCTCTGAAACGTTCATTTCTATCCCTCACACCCCTAGACTTGGGGAAGATGCGTTGCCATGTACATTCTCATGGTACGTTGTTGCTCCTCACCTCCTTTCTAACAAATATCATTCCTGTAGACACTGATCAGAATGGTTGAGCTATATCACTCCATGAGAACAGACACTACATTTATTTTATGTCCTACTGTATTACTAGTGTCCAACATGGGGACTGGTATATTATGTATTCAAAAAATATAATGTTGGCGAAAGAGGGTTTACAGTTGTGTGTGTGGAAAAAGACTCGCAGGTATGTTTATTAGAACAGCTTCATCAACTCTGTGTTTCACATACTCACACCTGGAAACCTTTGGCCCACCCCTGTATTTACTGAATGAAATAAATGTGCTATTAAAAAAGAACTTACAAAGTTAAGTATGAGGTAGAGTTTATATTTCAGATTTGTATTTCTAGTTTATATTTAAGGTTATATTATATAACCTTCTCTTCTATTCATTACCAGGGCAACTGTGGGTCTGAGTTTAGTAGCAGAGGTTCTTACTCAAAAACTATGGTTTCTTCTATCTCTAATGTAAATCCTACTCTCCACTTTACTGTGAACATTTTAGCTGAAGCCAAATCACCTTTCATTTGGACACCTTTCCATCTGAACTCACCAATTTATCCTCTTTCCAATACCACTGCAACATTACCATCAGAATTTTCTAAAACTCAAGTCTGACCACATACACTGTACAACCTTTAAAAGTTCCCCATTATCCACAGAACTAAAACCCTAACTCCCATTAGAACATTAATAGAAAAAAAATGATCAAACAAACAAACAAACAAAAAAACCCCTAACTCCCCAGCATCACAAGACACTGTCTCTCATTACAGCATACCTAAGGTCCAGCACAGCTGTGTTGAGCAAAAGCTGAATAAATCAACTGAGATACAGAGAAAGCCATTCTGTGATGAGTCATGGGCTCTAGTGTTTGAAAAAGCAATTTTTATGTGATAAATAATGCTTTGTGAAATAATGCTTTGTCTCCATGTTCCATTTAACCGGACTGACTCTGGAAAAGTTGATGAACATGCTGACACTATTCTTGCTTTTCACGTTTAAAAAAACTTTTTCCAGGAAAAAAAAAAAAAAGCAGCATATATCCTGGCTCCTTAGCACATAAACAGTTAACTCATCCTTCTCACCATCTGAACTCAAGAAAATATAGTAACAATGACTTTTGTTTTAAAGAACACTAAAGCTACATGTTCAGTTCAACTGATTTATGAGTTATTGTACCTGAGGCAGAAGGAAAAGGGTATTGTCTTTTTTTGTAGGAATAGAGACCAGGCAAGTAATGAATATTAACACTTAATACTGGAGAATGAAAAAGAAAAAAAAACTAAGTAGAAAAATCTCAAGATCTATATAGATATAAATATAAATCTTCCAATGAAAATTAAATTTTCAGTAATTTTACTCCTATATTATCTATAAAGCTAAAAGGTCAATTTGTATTTTGGAAATTCATATTTAGAATAATACATCATACCATACAGATGAATGCTAACTAGTCAGAAAGTCTGCTAAAGCTAAAATTGTATCTTTTTTTTGCTTTATTTTCCTTTCAAATGTACTAAATTCTGTGATCTCAAAAAGTAGGAATAGATGTAGAACATAATCTCAAATCTAGAATCGCTGAAAGTAACAAAAACCCACAGGAAAATTAAATGTTTTAAAATGTAAGAATGACTAACTTCACAAGATTCTGAAATGCAAAACCATCTGTCCATTGTTCAGTAAATGAAGCACCATGTCTAACTGTTGTGAAGTGTCCAAGGCGTAATCTGTCTTGCATACTCTTCTCTCGGCTTGCCAGTTTTTCTTGGGTACTCTGAAAAAAAGGACAAAAATTCATCACTCAATTATATTCCTTTAAATTTTAAAAGTGTACAAGGCAAAAGGGACTATTCAAAAAAAGGGGAAATTTTATTGAATTTCAAATTACCTTTTCAATAAGCAGTTTCTTGCTCATTGATATGCACTTATTTAATCGTTCTTTGTATTTTTCAAGTAATTTTTGTTGTTCATCTATTTGCCGTCTGAGATCACAGTTAGCCTACAACATAAGTAGAAAATGGAAAAGATCTAAAATTTATATACACGAGACACTCAGGAATAGTTTTAATGTACTGAATAAATTATACAAAGAAAAAGATTAAGTATTTATTTGAGTATGACACTAAATTTTTTTTAATCTGCTTACCATGGGGTATTATGTTAAATGCTGCTTAACTGTGTAGTAGAAAGTACATGGAATGTGCATCCATACTCGATGGGTTCAAATCCACTCTAAATTATTTGAATCTTAGTTCAGCTCACTTATTTTTAAAATAGGAGCAATGCCATTTACCTAAACTTGGTTAACAATAACCAAAATGTGGTATATAAAGATGAATATGAATAACACTTAAAAATGCATGATTCTTTTCCGTCTTTTGTAATTAATAAAAAATTTCTCTCCACTCAATTTGTGGATGACACTGCTGATGCCTATCCAATGGACATCCCCAACATCTTTCCTGGCAAATATGTAATAATTTTGTTGACTCTGTAGGCAGCCAATGGTTCAGTGAAGAGGCCTCTCTCTAAACTCAGGAGATGAGTCTGATTAGTCTAGTACAATGACAAGACAAGAACTTGAAGAGCTTGTTGGATGGACCATAGATTGCTGGGACCCATCTCTAGAGTTTCTGAATGTGTAGAACTGAGGTAGGGTCTGAACATTAATTTCTAGTAAGTTTCCCAGTAACGCTAATGCTTCTGATCTGGGGAATCATACTTTGAGAACCATGGGTCTAGGCCAATCATGCTGGAAGCCAAAAGACAGTGGTATATAATAAATCAAAAATGATGGCCTGGCTGGTGTAGCTTAGTGGATTAAGCGCGGGCCTGTGAACCAAGAGATCATGGTTTGATTCCCAGTCAGGGCACATGCCTGGATTGCAGGCCAGTTCCCAACAGGGAATGCACAGGAAGCAACCATACATTGATATTTCTCTCCCTCTCTCCTTCCCTTCCCCTCTGAAGATAAATAAATAAAATCTTTAAAAAAAAAAATGATGGGAGACAATAGCTACCAACCTAAAATTATATACCTAATTAAACTGATTTTCAAGAAAAAGCATAAAATAAGGATACTTTCTGAGGAACATAAATGGAATTTGTCACCTCATCATTGCATCAGGAGCAATTCAAACAAAACAACAAATTGTGTGTGTGTATAACTTAAAAAATGGATTTTAACATTCCTCTTAGACTGCAAAGGGCCAAATACAGCCAAAAAGAACAGGATATTTATCAAGATTTAATAGAAAACTATAGGAATTATGATGGCCCAAATGTATTTTCTCCTTCCTTAATAATGAAAAACCAGTATTTTATTCTGGATTGGTATGTGCCTAGCTAAAAACACACTTCCCAGCTTCCCTTGCAGCTAAGGAATGGAATATTCAAGAAAGCTGCAAATATAATTGTTGCCTTTTTTGTTATTCCCTGTTTCTTTCTGTTTTCTGCTTAGGAACACAGAGATCATAACTGTGACTCTAATAAATATTTTGTACCTCCATATGACCCTCAAGATAGAAACCATATTCTAGGGATGAGAGAGAAAAACAAAAAGAGTCAAAATCCCATATATGTCTATGTGAAGTCATCACAACCAGGCTGCCCACTTCTCTCAAAAAGTAACACTGTATCTCACTTAAAGTATTACTGTTTTATGTTCTGTCACTAACAGCCAAAGACAATGAAAAAAGATACAGTGAAACCAGCATAGGAATACACAGACAGAATACAGAACATAGCAAATAACACAGATCTGGATCCACTTGTTTATGAAAACTAGACTCATATGGTAGAGCTGGCAGTACAGAGTGGACTTTTAATTAAACGGGCTGGACAACTGGTTATCTATATAGAAAGAAATTAAAATGAAACCTACTTCTTCACACCATACCCCAAAACGAGTTCCAGTGAAATTAACAATTTATATTGAAAAACCAGACTATAAAACTTTTAAGGAAAATATAGAACATCTTTAATAATCTAAAGGAAAAAATTCTTTTGGTAGACCTTTTCTAATAATTTGGTACAAATAAAACTATAAAAAAGATATATTCAATCATGCAAAAATTTTGAATGCCTCTAGTCATCGAAAGATAGCATGAAGAAATTAAAAGACAATTGAAACAATTGGAGAAAATTAATATAGATGGTGGGGCAAAAGTAGGTTTACAGTTGTGAGTACAAGTTTATTCTTGTATTAATTATTGTTATTTGCCATATGAACTGTAAACCTTCTTTTGCCCCTCCCTGCATATTGCCAGGAAAAAAAAAAAAAGATCAATAAAGACAGCAACCAAGTAAGAAAATAAGCAAAAAACATGATCAGTTATTTTCCAGAAGAAACAAATATGGTTAACAAATATTTTAAACGATGTTCAAAAAATAAATAGGGAACGCATAATTAAAGATACTTTGTTACATCCATCAATTTGGCCAAACGTTTTTTAAAAAGTTAAATCCAATTAAAACAAGACTCGGCAAGGATAATGAACAACAAAATTATTTCTGCCCACCACTGGTGGGATCCATCCACTTTTGGAAAAATCTGACATTATACAGCAAAGTTATAGATGTGCATGCCTGGTACTTCCTAGCATATACCATGGAGAAATCCATATTTTCCTACAAGACATATACAAGTGTGTTTTGAGCAGTTCATATTAGCAAAAAGTAGAAACTAAATGTCCACCAAGAGAAGGAGAGATAAATTATGGTATATTCATACAATGCCTCATTATATATCAGTAAAATGAACAAATTACACGACAATCGTACATATAATGATTAGTGAAAACAAGCAGGGTAAAAGGGTACATACAGGGTAACTCTGCTCATGTAAAGTTCAAAAACAGACTGAAGTAATGTTAAGACTGTACAGATATAATAAAACTATAAAGAAATGCAAAAGTATAATAAATACAAGACTTAGAATAGTGGTTAATGGTAAAGGGATGTGAGGCAGAGAATGTGACGGAATCAGGAAAGGCATACTGGATGTTTCAAAGGTACTGGTCATCATGGTAGAATCATGGACGTTGGTTTTACTGAGTCTCTATACCAATGGTTCTCAATGCTGGCTTAAACTGGAATCATTTGGAGACGATTTTAAAACTACCAATATAAAACCTCTACGTCAATTTAATCAGAGCCCCTTGGCAGAGCGTTTTGGCATCAGTACTTTGATCCAGGGCCTCCCACCCTCGTTTCCCTCACCCAGGGATTCTAATGAGCAGCACGGAGCAAGAACCACTGCTTTACACTTTCCTCATATTGTAAGTACACCTTTTGATGGTCTTTTTATAAAGTTTCCATTAAAAATCTCACAGGATTGCAGTAGTTACTCCATCTTGTAAAACAGCAAATGTCAGTTAGGTTTGTAACAAAATCAATTAACTTTAAAACTAACATGAAATGGATTATCCCTGCCTTATGACAGTTATTCAAATAAAAATAATTTTTATTAACATCCTTCCATTTCTCCAACTATTCTCAATTCACATTTTAAAGAGCTAACAAAATAATTTTCACTTTAAAGCTGAAATTTTCAATCAGAAAAGGCTTATGGGTTTTTCCAGCTATAAAATTTTTTACAAGTCAAGTCTTTTCTCAATAGTTTTACTATTCCTGAATAGTCTTTTTTTCTTTTTTTACCTTCATGACTTACTACTTACCCTGAGCAAGTCATCTATACGACCTTCCTTCTTTTCCAGGTCCTGGTTTTTATTACTTTCTAATGCTGCTATTTTCAGCATTGTGAGATCAGTCTAAATGGAAAAAAAAAAAGCAGCTATTTTATTATACATATCATTGCATGTAAACATAAATTTGATTTTACTCTGATTCTAAAAAGCAAAGAAAATATCTGATTTTGTGTATGTAAAGGCTATCCCAAAAAGCCTCAATGCAGTTTTAAATTTTAATCAGAAGTGTAAGTGCTACAAACTTACAAAGAAACATTTAATGAGTATTTAAAATTTTAGACTATTGATATAGTCATCATTAAAATTCCATCTAACCAATGCTTCAGGCCTTCAACTCTGATTTTTGAACATGACAAAAACTTTTATCAACTATTCACTTACTGAAAGCAAATGTACTTATTATAATTCTAGCCTAAAGAGCATCCAAAAAAAAAAAAGTAGTAGTTTTGATAGTTCTGATGCACATGCAACAGCTCAGACATGACCTAGCAGTAAAAGTCTCATGGCAATAAATCAGGCAGCTGAGGTAGCCAGGCAAAAAAGATCAACTCTCCCAGTGCCTGGTCTGAGACAGTGTCATTCAAAAACTCATATGTAAAAAGTTGAAATGAAAAAGTACTCAAAATTAATAAAACTAAATAAGTGAAAAAGGTATTGGATTAATTCAATTTTCAAATATTTTTGTTAAGTGTGTAGTATATACAAATATACGTAAGATACCCAAAATGAATGGCTGTGATGTCCACTTATAATACACAGAACAGCTTCGTGAAGACACTGATTATATGCACTTGGACGTTAAGTTAAAAAAGAATCAGTACACAGAAATGACATTATTATGGTAGTTTTGTTTATTTAATTTACTTAAAGCATCTGCATATTTAATCAATGTGTAATAAAGGACAAGATGATAGTAAATTGGGTATTTCAATTTTTTACTTCTGACAAATTTTTTTGTTTAGTAATAAGCTTACCTGAAAGACAGTTTTACTTTATGACTATGTCCAAAACAAAGAGAAGACATATGAGTTGTCTGTACAAAGCTGGTTATTCATTTCTTAGAAATCATACCAATAAATTTCAATAAATATTTACCTGAGTAATTTTAAAACATAACTGCTTTGGTTGTACAACAGGGTGGTCCCCAAAAGCTAATGTAGTAGGAGAAGGGCTATTAGGTCGAACCTTAAAAAACATATTAAAATTTTTACATTAGCAAGAAAAAAACAGGCTTCTGTTGAGCAACTACTTAATATTTCTTAAGTTTCTGTCAAGATAATAAACTTCATTAAAACATAATGACTTTAAAACTTTTAACCACTTATTCAATTTGCATTTATTGAGCACCTCCTCCTTCACATAAGGCCCAGTGAAAGATAATCATTTATTCCCTGCCCTCGTGGTTACATTCTAGTGCCATAAAAAAATTTTTAATGAATGAGAATAAAGGATAGAAACTGTACTGAATAAATTAAAATAAAAAAATTTAAAAAATTTTTAATGCTTTCAATCAGTTAAATAAAACAGGCCAATACATTATGTGAAAACAAAAATGTTACATAAAACTGAGGAGATCTTAATGCAGAACTCTTAGTACTAGAGACAATAATGCATTCCCCTATGTCATATAATATCAATTTACTGAAGAGTTTTGTGGTTTATCTAGTCACTAGTTTTAAAACACATTCACTGAAAACAGGAGATTACATCACTGTACCAATGCTACCACTACAACTCTTACAGTTATGGTTGAATATTATACTTTACATGTTGATGTGTCCCAAGGTACAAAATGATTAAGAAAAAGTGAAATATATGTCTACAGACAAGGACCAATAGGGTACACTGGAAGTACAAGCAGGGTACTTAAATAAATGAGATACTCTGATTTTCAAAAATCTTTAATTTGTCTTTGAATTACTAAAAGCCAATGTTGTTTTTCTGGTTAGCCACTAAACTTTCACACAATGAAAGTAAAGAAAAATGAAATTCAGTATGTAAAACAATGCAGATAAAAGAACTAGGTTATAAAATGTTAGAAACAAATCAAAAAAGTTGTAAGGTAATTTTCAGGTCCAAGATCCTCATCCTATACTGAACTAAATAATCCAAGACTGATGCCTACCTATCTTTTTCTTAAGGATACTGAGAAAGGAATTATGCTATCATTTTAATGGTTGAGAAATTTGATTCATAAGAAAGTTAAAATTTAGAACTAAGTAACTGAACATGGATTGCTATGAGTCTCCATATTAGTCCCCACAGGCTCAACAGCATTCTTTTACAGAGACGTTACTTCTTGGATATAATTAGTTCAGGAAAACTTTAATTGAGGAATCTCACTTTCTGTAATAAAGTTCTAATAATATTAGATCACTGAAAAGGACTCAACCACACAGAATGATTCTTGAAAAGATAAACGATATATACAGAAGTTCTCGATAAAGACAAATTATAAAAGTTATATGGTCTACAGAACTCCCTAGACAAATGACTATGCAAGCAAAAACTTACAGATGAAGAAGGAGTGGAATGTGAATGTGAGTTCTGAGGAGATCGGATTGCAGGAGGTATGCCTCTCACTGGACTTGAGCCATTCCCACCTTGGTACTGAGGGAAAAAAGAAACATCACTATTAAAACAGGTTTAGATAAATGTTATTTTAGACATAGCATTAAGAATTAATTTAAATATATCTTATTTTAAATTAAATCCAGTAGTCCTTTAAATAGGTCAAGAAAAAGCAAAAGTAATGGTAGTCATAGCTAAGTCCTAAAAGACTCTGTAGAGATAATACTGATTGATCATAAGAACACGACAAGACTGTATTTTATACAGGACCTTATTTCTTGAACTTCTAACTATATAAAACTTGTTATTGTGGCAGACTAAAAGACAAATAAGTTCCCGCCACAAACAATGAATGTATGTTATATTTCCTTCAAATTTTGGCATGAAACTAAAATCTGAAACTCAACAGTAACTATAAGAATTACAGTGACAGAACTGACACAATGACACTGTAACATTATAAATGTTTGTCAAACCAGTAGAAACCCTAATCCCCCAAAACTTAACACATTTACATGTAGATATTAGTAAACATGATCAACCATCTTAAAACAAAAGCATCATTCTCAAGACCTGTCATATATCTAAATGTTCGGAGCACTATGTAAAAGTCTACAGACTTGAGTTCCTTCCCTTTAATGGCATACAATCCAATAAAAATCGATCCTTTCTTACATGCATGACATGTGTTACAGTGCATGATTTAGCTACATAGGAAGAGAAGCCACTCAATCTGTTCCATAGCTACCTCTCTCATTTCTCATGTTTCTGTTATCAAGAATGGGAGGAGAAAATTTGCTGTTACTGGCTTCCTCCCAGGGAATTAGGCATGAGCAGCAGAGACGGGGACTTCCTAGTGTGATCATTAAACAACCATCTGTAACCTAGGGGCTTTGTGGAATTTTTTCTTTTCTATCTTTTTTAAAAAAACTATAGTGCCCAGCATAACGCCCAGCACATAGTAGGCATTCAAGAGTCTTGAGATTTTATTTGAATTGATCCTACCTTTGGCAAAGATTCTTAATGATATTAACATTGAAGGAATAACCTCCACTAAAGGGTATTAGGTATCTTGTCATCACCAATAATTTTACCTTAGATTCTGCAAACCCAAAAAAAACAATGGAGGGTAGAAAAGCAATGTTTTTTTAAATGTATCCCTTCCTCCAATCAGCAAATTCTCTTCTTATTCTCAAGTAGATGATGCTTGTTGTTTTAATAATGTTAGTATTTTATAATGTGAAACTGGTAGCTAGAGCGTTTCTGTGTAGAAGCAAGAAAACATTCCAGAATTGGGTTACAATCTAAATTTACCACTGTTTATTATTTTCAGAAACTCTTAGATTGACATTATTTAATCTCCATCCACAGGGCTCAAACGTTGCTGTAGTGCAGTAAAGCCTGTATCAACAGGAGAAACAATTCTGAACAAGTGGCTGTTAGACTTTAAGTTCTATTCTTTGCTTTTCCATTTAGAATTTGTCTTTTTGTAGGCTACTTTATATTTGTGGTCCTCAGTTTCCTCATCTGTAAATACCTATTCTGTTTATCACCCAAGCTGTTATAAGCAAATATGTGATAAAATACTTTGAGAATTATTATGTACTATACCAATGCAGAAGTAAATGCTAATGTTCCTAGGAAGACAGGACATTACATAGACCGAACCTATGCTCTAATTAAATAGATAATCAAAAGTTGACCTTGTGCTTCAAAGAAATTATCTCAGCCCTTAGCAGAATTGCATTAAGAATTAAGATGTTCCTTAATGAACTTACTTCAAAATAGTCGCTAATTTTGTGGCCACGTCCCCCAATACTTTTTCCTAAAATATAAAAGTAAAAAGTTTTATAGATTTAAAGTCAGTCATTAATATTGCATAATGTCTCCTAATTTCATTAAAGCAAATCAATGAACTAAAAAAAATCTAAGACAAACCAATTTACATACCTGTAAATAATAATAATAATAAAAATGCTCGTTAACACAAACCATAACTAACAATAACATGCTTTAATACGAATGCTCTTTTTAAAAATGTTTTCATTCTCTAAAAAGTACTTACAAATTTACAGGCTGTTTTTTAAAAAACTAGATTTTAAATATTTTACTTACATGCCATATATTGATAAAGTGATCACAGCTCTTTAATTAAAAGTTTTGCTCTAAAATGGACTCAGTTTTATAAAAACTGAATTAGGAAGTTGAAAAGAAGTATGGTGTTTCGAGATGCTTTTCTGGATGGGATTAATCCACCTTTCATAGGAACTATATAGAATACATGATTTTTTCAAGTTACAAAAGAACAAATTACAATATCATGAAGTCAGAAGTTTTGCACAAGAAAAACATATGGATTTATCAATGCTATACTGACTTATATATTTATTCATCTATATTATTCAAGAAATATATCTTGAGTAGTAACTATATGCCAGGCATTACTGCGGTGAACAAACAATACATTTAAAAGCTCAACAACCTCAGGTCAGCTTTGGCTCAAGCAGTTACTTCGTCATGGCAGACACTAAAAGCTCAACAACCTTAAATTCATTACTTGGAACAAGGTAGGGGAATTTTTTTAAAGACTAATTTAAGAACTCAGGACTATAAACGCTACCCAGAAATTTTGAACAATAATTTTGTACAGGTTTATTTAAAGGTCAGAAAAGACAAAAAATTTTATGCCAAAGGAATTTCCTTTCTGCCTGTAACAACCTTCCTGCAGATTCTGAAGAAGTGCTATTTTAATGAACACAGACATTGGGGTTAACTACCCAGAAGCTGTTTGCCCAACTGAACCAAATTTTGTTAACATACCCTTCCCTACACAGCACATGTAACTTCAGGGAAAGCTGACTCCCATCCAGTTTCAATTCCTAGTTCCCCTTCTGAAAAGAAACCTCACTATGTTCAGTTACCATCCCTTTTCCATGATGACTGTATTTAAGGAGAACTTTAACCCATTTTCAATTTCAGAGATGCGCCTGATTTTTAAAAAAATCCTTATCTGAGGATATGTTTATTGATTTTAGAGAAGAGGGGACAAGGAAAGAGAGAGACAGAGAGATAGACAAAAACATCAATGTGAGAGAAACATCAACCACCTCCTATACATGCCCCAACTAGGGGAATCTAAATTATAACCCAGGTATGTGCCCTGACCAGGGACTGAACCTGCAACCTTTTGTTGTATGGGACGATGCTCCAAGATGTGCCTGATTTTTTTTTAAGGGCAACAATACCTTTGTTGGACATAAGTGGTTTTGTTGGACCGAACTCTGGATGACAGGAGAGGTCTAAAGGTTACTTCAAAGAAACAGAAAGAAAAATCTACAGAAAGCCAGACCTTTTCTTAATTCTTTGCTCTATTCTTGTGGTACCTCTATGCTGCAAATGTTTGTATGCCTGATACTGTCCCAGAGGCCCTTTAACCCAGCCCTTTTCTTAAAGCGAATATGAGCCCCTGCCAGGTGGCTCAGTTGGTTGGAGCATTGTCCCATACACCAAAAGGTTGTAGTTGAATCTAAAGCTAGGTGGTGTACAGAAGGCAACTGATCAATGTCTCTCTCTAAATGAAGAAACATATCCTTGGCTGAGGATTAAAAAAAAAAAAAAAAGCAAATATGAGTGAGAAAACTTGTATCAGTAAATCCAATTCAAACTGACAACCAGTCTAAAACCAAAAGAAAACCAGACAATTCTGCATATGGCAGACCACAAAGAATCACAGGGGGGTTCTTAAAGACATAGGTAGGATTAACCAACTCAAAAGTCCCACCCTATTTTGGATCTGCTTTAAATTGTGTTTTTAAATCTAAAGTTGAAACAGACATATTTAATGTATCTTTACACTAAATAAACCTCCAAGTCCATTAACTAAAACTTCGCCCTGGCTGGTGTAGCTCAGTAGACTGAATGCCGGCTTGGGAACCAAAAGGTTGCTGGTTCTGTTCCGGGTCAGGGTACACACCTGAGTTGCAGGCCAGGTCCCCAGTAGGGGGCACATGAGATGCAACCACCCATTTGTATTTCTTTCCCTCTCTTTCTCCCTCTCTTCCCCTCTAAAAAATAAAATAAAATCTTTAAAAACAAAAACAAAATTTGGAGGAACTACACTAAAACCAAAAAGTAGCTCAGGACAAAGTGAGATACAATACATCACACAACCAGAGATGGTGCTAGAATGACTTCATTCCTTCTTTCTACAGAGACAAATGCTACAAATACATTCCTTGATGCCAGTGCCACATGTAAAAATACCAGTAAGTCACAGGTTCATGGCCCCAAATCATGTAGTATATGTATAAAATCATTATATATGTTGTAAGAGCATACTTTATTATATGTAATTTTGAATGGCCAAATTAAATGACAATAGTATTTTGTTGTCCATTGTAAGAAATTTTGAAGTCTAAGGAAAATAATTTTCTCAGCTCACATTATGAAAGGCAGATATTCAAAAAAAATCATAAAGGACAAATATGAAAAGAAAAAGATGATATCTTAATAAAAGTTTCTCAATTATTTAGTCTTTTCCTTTGTAAATAAAAGGGATGAGTAAGTTTGGGTTTTAAAGTGAGATCTAAAGTTCATAGTCAATATCCTGATCCACATAAAAAAGAGAAAAATGAAAGTTATAAAGTAATGCTTGCCAGGTTTGGAAATGACACTTATCTTATTAATTCTAATCTAAAAAAATAAAGGAAATGTCAAAAAACCCAAACAGTAACCACACATTGTGGTACAAAAAGATTCCAATTTCATATTATTATTTCTTATGCAAAGTACATTCCTAAACTATTATTAAATGTGGGAATTATATAATAGCTTAAAAAATCATGAAAACTTACTTTATATTTAAACTATTAACTGGTTAAAAAACACAACAATTATAAATGCCTGTTTGGTCTGAAGGAAGATTCTGCTTCACTTACCCTGACTACTTTCATTCTGGTTTTCTGCTTTTCTCTTTCTTCCTCTGGATGATTCCGATTGTTTCTTCTCTGGTGTCTACAGAAAGCAAAGTTAACAGCATTTTAAACCACAGTTTCATTATACAAAATTATTACAGTCAGTATAAAAATCATTTTTATTTTCAAAGTAGAATACAGGATGGGGGAAAGTAGGTTTACAGTTGCTCATATGGAAAACAATGCAGTAATTAATAAATAATACAAAAAAACTGTTTCGCAACTGAAAACCTACTTCTGCCCCACCCCTGGCACTGTTCAGCTCAACAGTGCCCACAGAATGTAAATGTGCACTTACATACAATTTATTTAAAACCCCAAATTTCCTACTCTGTAAATTTTTAAAATTTGAAGTATAAAAGACCTTGTACACATTACTTGAAATTTACATTTACAAAACTTGACTTGAGGCAAATGAAAAATATGGGAGTAATTAGCCTTTAAAAGATGCCCTTTAAATTCTTAACTGAATAGGGCTAAATAATAACAATAAAACCTTATGTTTTTCCTACTTGTTTTCTACTATTCACACATAGTCTATGAAAGTAAACTTGGATAAGGAAAAATGAAGCAGAATACAAACCCTGATATATACAATCCCTATTACTAACAGGACCATTCACCTAAATGCTAACAATTATTATCCAATTAACAGTTTACAGTAAACTCACAGATCACCCCTCAGAACAAGGGCCAGCAAACTATATAGTCCACTGGCTAACTTTGTCTGGGTACCTGTTTTGTAGAGTCCATAATCTAAGCATTACTTTTACATTCTTAAATGATTAAGAAATTTAAAAAATCAAAACAATATTTTATGATATGAAAGTTATAAGAAATTTAAGTTTCACTTTCCATAAGTAAAGTTTTGTTGGAACATAGCCACACTCATTCATTTATGTATTTCCTACGGTTGCTTTCACATTACAACATCCGAGCTGAACAGTTCCAACAGAGGCCATATGGTCCACAAGGCCTAAAATAGCTGGCCCTTTACAGAAAAAGTCAGCAGACCCCTGACCTACATGATGGCTTGTTTTCCTATTACAGATTTGTTCTTTTAACTGACAGTAAGTATCTGCACCAGGCTAAAATAACGAGGAATTTTTGTGGAGGCTGACAGACTGTTGTTGTGTTTAGACAGAATTAAACCCCAGAGCACAAGGCAACGGCACAGGGCCCTCAGATTCTAGAAGCTCGGCACGTATGTCCAGTGCCAGAATGAAGAGTATTTGAAACATCAAGACAACTTAAATAAATCTCTAAGGACAATGTGGTTCCCAAACAAGGAAGGGACTTAATCCATATTTTGATATCTCTGAGTAGTTTAGATTAAATAGTATGAATGACAATACATAATCTAACTCATATTGAGCATCTATGGTTCCTATAAATATTATTTTGGAGGTTTTAAGTTGTCTCATCTCCATTTTGCGAACAAGGTAACAGGTTCAGAGATTGGAGTCAACGTTACTAGTCTCTGAATTCTTTAAAGACAAGAGTTACGCCTTCTTACCACTCCCACCCACATGCACAGCGCATAATTATTACTTGATAAGTGCATGAATATTAAATAACTTAAGGTAACCAGGATTCAAATCCAATTCTGTACATTTCCAAGGCCTAAATGCATTTTTTCTCCAACATGCTGTATGTCCTACATGTCAAGAACTGAATGAATCAACTATACAAAATACTTGAAAATTTTACTAAGTTCCTAAGTAAAAATTCATTATGACAGCAATTTACCTATATGTTTTCATATCACAAACCAGAGAACCTAAAGAAATCCACAGTAACTACTCAGAACGTACACTGATGTACCAGCAATTTAAGGTAAATAGTTAACTGGTTTAATTTCATTGTCAAAATTAAAACATTCAAGTTTCAACAATGCCCAATGTTCTATTTTTCTCAGAATAAAAACAGCACCAAATTAAAAATTCTAAGTTAACATTTTTATAAAGAATCCTAAAAAACCCGCCCTGGCTGGCATAGCTCAGTGGATTGAGCATGGGCTGCAAACCAAAGCATCACAGGTTCAATTCCTAGTCAGGACACATGCCTGGGTTGCAGGCCAGGTCCCCAATGAGAGGCAACCACACATTGATGTTTCTCTCTCTCTCCTTCTCCCTCCCTTCCCCTCCCTAAAAAAATAAATAAATAAAATCTTTTTAAAAAAAAAAGAACCCTAAAAAACCTATATTAGAGCAAAAGGATTACCAAATAATAATTTATTCATATCCTTCCCAACTTAGTCTATATAAAAAATGTAATTCAAGGTAAAAAAGGTAATGATTTTTCAGAATAGTTTTATACTAATTTTTAAGCACGGCAGGATCCCACTTGAACTCTAACTTAAATCTTCACTACTTCTGAATAAACAAAAAACCCCACACAAAATAATACAATTCTGTAAGTATATATTTGAAACATTTCCTATCAAAAAAACTAAAGAAAATATATAATGTTCCTAATGGCTACACATTGTTTTCTAAAGCATATTACAAGGAAAACTGAATCAGTGACAGATTGAGGGACTACATTTTAAAGGGAAGGGATAACAGGGTGGTTTCACTGGGGTGAACAAAATTTGATTTCTTTACTGCCATGCTTCCAAGAACCATTAAAATGCTACATTTACTGGCTATCTCCAAAAGGGGAGTGGGATGGAGGATACAATATATGTACAAATTCTCAAACTTATTTGGGATAACATTCATTAAATATTTCACTAAATATATACTTTAAGATATTTAAGTTTTTTTTTTAAGACAAACACAGTGCTCACTTGGGCAGCACATAGACTAAAATGTGAACGATACGTCACAGATGAGCATGACACAGCTCCTGTACAAGGATGACATGCAAATTTGTGAAGCATTCCTTAGATTTTAAGTCATGGGAATGCAATGTACAGCATAAGGAATGGAGTCACTAGTATTGTAATAACTATGTATAGTGACAGATGGTCACTAGACTTGGAGAGATTATTTATTAAGTTTGATAAATGTCTAATCACTATATGATACCCCTGAAACTAATATAATACTATTATCAACTTAATTTTAAAATAAGTAATAAAAGACATAGATTTCTTGGTAAAAACTTTTTTCTCCAAGGCAAAATTTCCCCCAAGATAAAATTTTCTGGAATAAAGATGTGGGACAGTTTCCTTTGGGGGAAATGTCACTTTGCCTAAAAACAAAAATGGGGGGGGGGACCCAAATGCATAATGACTACAGTAAAGAAAAAAAAAAGGCAACTAAGTTTACCTCCTTTAAACCAGAAAAGATTTTGAGAAAGAGGAGGAAAAAAAAGGATGATAGGACTAAAATTAAGACTGTAATGTATTACTAATAGGGATAAGAAATTGGAAATAAGTAATAAAAAACTAAAAAGTTGAACAAAATAAAAAAGAAACCTAGATATACCTATATTGGCGTATAAAGTAAATGTTTCCCTTACAAACAGCATTTTCTGTCCCTTCCCATGAACCCTAATCCTTTTTACCTATGTTTTAGTATGACTATCTGGTGTCAACCCTTAATCTCACCCTCCCCTTAATAAGTTATTTTAGGGTTGTTCTGTAAGGCCATGGACCACAACTTCCTAAGGAGCAAGTACCATGGGCCTCTGAAGAAACAGACTAAAAAATCTGTGGATCCCTTATTTACTATAACTCTCAGTATGTCATTTAACCCAAGACTTGATTTTCTCCTCAATTTTAAATGTGATCACACAGGCAGAGGAGGATTGTGGGTACGAAATGAGAAACATACCACAAACATACCTAGAACGGCATCTGGAACAGTGTGTACTCTATAAATGTCTGCGAGCACTCAAATTCTCTGATTTAAATTGCTATCCTGCTGTTACTATAAATATCCATGTACTTTTTATGTTTTTCAAAACTTCAGTCATGGGTCACCTATTAAATGATCAGGAGCTTCTACCCTAATAACTCACAACTTGGGCTTGCAAAATAAGCATATTTCCTCTTTAAAATGTCTCATGCAACTCTGTTCTAGACTACAAGCCACAGAACCTGTAAACTAAGGTCCTAAGTATCACATCATTAACCCTCATGCAAATGTGGATTAAATAGTCTTTTGATTTTGAATTTAAATAATCTGAGAACAAAACAAAAACTCAAGGAAGCCTACTGCTGCCAATTCTCCTGAGTCACTCATCTGTGAATGAACTTATCTGAGGGCTTTAGAACCTTGGGAATTTAAAATATGCAGAATCTTACCAAATATTTAATCTCTTAAATGGCTCATCACGGAAGAAGAGTTCAGAATACTATCTGTGATTTTTAAACTACACTCCAGAGGTACCTTAGGGGTAAGGAGGCTGTGCCTCAAAAGTTATTAAAGAGGCCCTGGTCAGTGTGGCTCAGTTGGCTGGAGCGTCATTTGGTAAACTAAAAGGGCCACAGGTTCGACTCCCAGTCAGGGTGCAAGCCTAGGTTGTGGATCTGGACCCCAGTTGGGGTGGGTACAGGAAGCAACCGATTGATGTTTCTCTCCATCTCTCTCCTTCTCTAAAATCAGTAAGCATGTCTTCAGGTGAGGAGTTAAAAAAAAAAAGCCCTACAAAAAAGTCAATGTAAAATAGATGTTCTAGTTTAGAATATCACATGTAGAAGATATAGTTTTGTCCAACCTACTGCTATAAAAATTAGGTCAGAATAATGTGTTATAAGAACACTGAAAATCTGTTGTAAAAATTTCCTTGCTGTTTTTGTATCCAATTTAAATTTAGATAAAATCTATCATGAAATATGTACACCCTAAGTCAAGGAAGATTTTGAGCTGGCATGACCTGAAATTCATAGACTTTGTCTTTGCCTAAGAGACAAAACTTTAATATTATCAAGAACTATAACCTGGAAATGTTTGCTTGAATCTTTGACACCTATAAGATCACTGCTATATTGAAACTAGCAATACAGCAACATTTTGGGATCTTATAACTAAATAAGAGCATTTCCTTGCTATTCAATATAAATCCAATTAATGTATCAGCAATTTCCCGTGTGGCCTATTTTCTGCTGTATTCCCTTTATTATTTAATAATATATAATATACAAGATGGCAGAGAGCTATCAAGACAAAATTGGGTAACCACCCAACTAAAACATGTGCTGTCTTATAGATAACTTAATGCGTGCCAGTTCATATTTTAAAGCCTTAAAGATCTTTACTCCCTTCACAAATATACCAGCATCCACAACCAAACCAGTACGTAAAGGAAATATAGTACTAAAGCAATTTTACTCTCAATTTTAGGTAGTTTTTTAACTTTCCATCCTCACAGCCTGACTTCTTAAAGCTGCTGTCACATGGACCCATTTTAACTTGCATTCACATGTATTTAAAAGAAGCATATGTATTAAGTCTTCAATATTGGTGGGATGCATATTGTTTGCCATTTTCTTATCATTTACATAGCATAACTATATCTTGGCATTTTCCCTTCTCTGGCTTTTCCTTTTTATTTGCCAAAAAGCGTAAGTCATAAAATTAAAATAAAATTGGACTTTCTCCTCTAGTCATATAATCTTGTAAGTTGTTTTCAAATCATACAATCAGAGTAAAACGGCCATGCAGAGCAACTGCGATGAAGGAAAAAAAACCCCAAAATTTCAATATAACTTATTCTGGGAATGTTGGCATTTTGAGAGTACTTATATAGTAAAATTTAGAACAGTAATTTCCTAAGTTTTTGCCCCTTGTGACACTCATGGTGGAGTGATACGCTCCTGTTTAATATATCCCTACAGGCATTTCCTTGACCGTGATTAGAGGTCCTTATACAATTATTTCTTCAGGACAGACACTCTTAAGTGTAAATGCTGTGTCATAGAATATGCATGTTTAAAGCTTTAAAGACATTGTCAAACTGTACTTTCAAAGACAGTATCAGCCCCGGTTGGTGTGGCTAAGTGGACTGAGTGCCAGCCTGCCAAATGAAAGGTCACTGGTTTGATTTCGGTCAGGGCACATGCCTGGATTGTGGGCCAGGTCCCCTGCTGGGAGCATGCAAGAGGCAGCCAACTGATGATGTTTCTCTCCCTTTCTACCTCCCTTCCCCTTTCTCTAAAAAATTAAAAAGCGAAACAAACAAAAAAGGCAACATCAATCTTACTAACACTAACACTACCTACCAATTTAAGCTCTGTTTACCTGATGTGTTTTCTCTATGGCAATACTACATTTATTATCAGAAAAAAATGATTTCTTTGTTTTATTTTTTAATAGAAATTGTTCTATCATTTATCTACTAGCACTGATTCTCAACACTGACTATACATCAAAATCACTTATAAAACTTTTATTTAAAGTTCATGCTCAAGTCCCCATTCCAAATTCAACCATTTCTGGAAAGAGACCAAAGGAATTGTTATTTTTAAAAACCTCCAAAAGTGATGCTGATGTATCATCATGATTAGCAATAGTCATCTACATTTAGAATAATGTCAAGTATTTCCTGCATATTCCATTTTAGAGAACCTCTAAAATTAATGTTATTCTTTATATAATCTTCCATTATGAATTAAAGACCAAAATTGTGACATATAGCTGAAAGCTCATTAGGATATAAGAAGTCCAACCAGTTGTCATGGTTACTCAGTTATTTTTAGAAAAACAGAATTAATCTTTTAAAAAAATAGTAAAATAGCCCTGGCTGGTGTGGCTCAGTGGAATAAGTTATTACTATTCCCTGAATGGGGAGAACCCAATGCCTGGGTTGCAAGCCAGGTCCCGAGTTGGGGGCATGCCAGAGGCATCTCTCCACATTGCTGTTCCTCTCATCCCTTTTCTCCTTCTCTTTCCCTCTCTCTAAAAATAAATAACATCTTTAAAAAAAAACAAAACACTGCCTCATCAAAAAACAAAAATAAAAAAATAGTAAAATAATCGCTATGTTCTACTGACATAAAAATACATCTACTATTTTAAAAATTCTACTATAGTATAACTAAATTTCTTGGTAATGTCAACTTATGCTGAATGACCTTAAAATTCAGTCTAAAGGCAGTATTTATCAGATTAAACATTTGTGAAGTGCTATTGTTAGTCCAGGTATATCCTGGATTGTCAAATTTGATGATCACTATAAATCACCTTAAATCTGAATATTTCCAAAAAAGAATACCATTTTTTGAAAGGACTACCTAGGGTCATTTGTATTATTTGTAAGTTATACATTATTTTAGTTATTCAGAGAGAACGTATACAATGGTTGAGTATCACTCTGAAATAAGAGACACTTTGGAATTATCCAAATTGACTGTTGACTTACTATCTTTGGGCAAAGTAATTAATCCTTCTGGGCTACTGCTTCCATACTGAGAGATGTTAAACTTCCATAGTTATAATCTAGCACCATAGGTAAAGTGTTAGAACTGTATTTTCTCTTCTTCATTAATGGTTCTCCCAGAGGAGATTTGCTCAGACCCCCAGAGGATATTTGGCAATATCTAGAGACATTTTTGGTTGCCACAACCACGGGCTACAGATACCTAATGTGTCAGTGATGCTGCTGAACATCCTACATTGCTCAGGACAATCCCACACCCACCCCACCCCAAGGATTATCTGACCCCAAATGAGAATTACATTCGTTAGAAACCTTGTTTTGATGAATACATAAGAATTATTCATAGTCGACAAAAACAACAACAACAAAAAAAAACTACCATGTTAACAACTAAAGTAATGTTAACAAATATTTACTGGCCACTTAGTATGGTTAAGAACTATACCAAATTTCACTTTAAAGTATGTCTTCATTCTTAAAATGACCTGGCATTTTTCTCTTCTAATCTTGTTTTCATCAATTGGCTTAGAACTTTCTTGCTCTAAAAACAACCAACCAGTTACATTAAATGAACTATATGTCTACTTGATAAATGGTTTACTAAATTATCATTTTAAGACTTTATGACTTATAGTCTGGGTACTTATACTTTCAAAGGCTTCTCAGATGGTTCTGACAAACAATCCTTCACCTTTATAAAAACAGAGCCACAGAGCCAATATTAGACCCACATTTGGTTTCCAGTTCACTTTTCCTTCTGGGAGACTAAGGACATGTATATTCACCAAGACAGACTCACTTCCTTTGCGTGACCTCCATCATATAACATTTTAGGGTAAGACACTCTAACTTATAGCTGAATGCAGTTCATATATAACAGCATGTCCTTTAATGTATAGTGGTAAATTAGTTTTCTCTTTTTAAATAAAATAAACATTTTAAATGTAATTTCAGGATTTTCATGGGAACTTTTAAATCCTGTGATTTATAAAAATGATTATTAGTTTTAATAAGAGAAAGAAAATTTATTCCCCCAAATAAGGTATTTATTAATGTTACAAAATACACAATTTTACATACACACAGAGTACTCTCCTTCAAGACAACAATGATACTGTACATTGTACATGGCAACAGTGTTATATACAATGTCTTAATAAAACAAATGACATAATAATACTGAGTAAGATTTATGGTTTGGCCCACCTAACACAGTAAGAAGTGAGAAAATAGTACCAGCAGGAAGATAAGTAAAAGAGAAAACAGTGGAACTCATCAAATATAATACCACAAAGATCATTTATCAGGCTAAAACATTTTAGAAAATAATGTAGGTGGCAGAATACAAAGAATATTTTTTAAAAACTACATGTCTAACAATCTTGAGAAACTGAACAGATTTAGGTAGAATAAGGTAAAAAACAAGGTAATTCATTCAGGGAGAATAGGCATAAAAATAACTTTCAGTGATACTTAGACTAGTCCAGATTATAACAAATACATATATAGACAAGTAACAGTTTAATGAATTTAAAAAAATCTAAAACCTAAAACTTAGGGCCAGTATTACTTCTATTTTCAAACAGAATCATAACTTCCAATCAATCCTGAGCACCTAAGTGTTCACTGAGAAAACATTCAAGCTAAATACTACTAAAAGGGGAAAAAGGAGAGATAGATGTGTATATAAAAACAAGGTTAAAAACAAAATATTCTTATCACTCTCCTAATCTAGCCAATTTACTAAGAACAGGAGAACCCATTTAATCAATTAACACATGTTCATGTGTTAATTTTAAAATACCATCTTCAAAAAAGGAGAACTTACTTCTAAAAACTTATTAAATAATTCTATAAACAATATCACTAGTTCCAGAAATAGAAACAGTGCCTCCTGAAGCCAGGTCCAAGTTAGTTTTAGGTCTAATTCCCTAGTTTCCTTACTTTCTACTTCCTCTAAAATATGCAAATGAATCACACAAAATGTGGCCCTTTAAAAAGTCTTTTTTTAAAAGAACAAAAGTACTAATGCTTCAAATTGTCTTCAATACTACAACTTTAACTCAAATGAGGGGGAAAAATTTAAGTTCCAAGACTACTTCTAAAACTTAATTCAAATGATAAAGCTAATAATCAGATCTTCTTTCATAAAACAGCCTTCATTATATTAATCACTGTTAGAGGTAAATTAAGACAATCAAGGCATCGTATCTATATTATATTCTTTCCCTATAATTATTACACTTCTGAAAGTGCATCGAAGTTTAAATGCCTAGATGGAACAACTGTCCCAGTTTCTACGTATCTATTACTTAAAATATCCTTAATCCTAAATAACTCAAAATCCCCAAATGTACCTGGATCAAAAATAAATAGTAATTCAATGCCACGGTGCTAAGGAAAGGGTCACAGAGAGTTAAAGAACTGATACTCACCCAGGAGGAAGGGAAAATAGAGATAGAATGTATTTTAAAGTCTTCAATTCTGATTAAAATTATATAGAGTATTATAGAAGATAAAGATTAAACTGAGGCAAAACCAGAATCTGGCATGTGTGTCTGCTTTACAAACATTATTATGTAGTACACTGAATGCAAGCATACATGCATATGTAGACTTAAATGTGCTTCTCCAACATTATTAAAGATGATATAATTCAATGACATTTACATTCAGTCGTAAATATCCCACCTCAGTAAGAAATAAAATAAAGCACAGAACTATATTCTACAACATCCCAAAAAAGAGGTAGGGAGGAGGAATGGCTATGGTACTAATATTCATTACACATTCCAAATGAGCTATAAAAGATACACAGTTTATCTTAGTACCTTGGGGTAAGGTTGAGTAAGAATAGTAACTGTACAAAATTTAGAGAAACTAAAGATCTTTGTGTTTAGACATGGAAGATTCCTGCAAGAACTGCAGGTAAAGGCAGGCTCTAAAACGTGGAAAACATTTATAACCAAGAAACATGGGCTCCTTCTCTTATCCTCACAAAATAATCTGGACTTTTACCTAGCAGATAAATCATACAGATCAAGTCTGTAACTCCTAAAAGCATTCTAAAACATTTTTTAAAAGGATGAGTGACCCCTCTCCCTCACACTCTCTTCCCTGTCCCTCTCATAAAATTGGTATCATTCCCCTCACACCCTAAACCCATTCATAATTCTTTGCTTCAGCTGATAACCTCTATTTTCACTGTGAGGTAAGAAAAAGGTTACTAGGTTTGGAAATCCATCCATCAGGAGAAAGGACGTTTGTAGTCATTTCTGCCTACAACTCACCCTGCCTATCAGAGTCTGGGTCTCACCATTCACACCACCTCAAGGAAAACATGTCAAGTTCTGGTTCTATTTTCTCCAGTCTCTTCAGCACTTTCCTTATCCCATCATAGCTCTGCTATGACCCCCCTCCTTAGCACATGGTATATGTCAAGCCTGTTAAGACTCTTGAGACTGCCTCTCCTTTCCTTCAGTCAAAATTCTGCCAAAAACTGTCAATATTTGCAGCCACTATTTCCTCACTTTCCAATGCTTCCTTAACCAACTATAACCTGGCATCTTGCTACCATTAATATACTAAAACTAAGCCTAAGCAAAAAATTCTTAGCAGCTTTTTACTGTCATTACCTTATGTGACTTTGAGACACTCAATTCTTCATTTTCTCCTTTTTCTTCCTACTATCTATCCACCTCTTTTCTCCAGCACAACCATCTTGCCTGATAACATTTCCTAGAGTTACACAAACTATCACAAGTTCATCTAATAAAGGCAGTTTTTAAACTTTTGGGTCTCAGGAGTCTTCTACAAACTCTTAAAATCTGTTGAGGACCCCCCAAAAGCTTTTATTTGTGTGGCTTATAACAATCAATATTTACTATTTTAGCAAGTAAAACTAAAAAGCTTTTAAACACCAGAGCACACAAGGAGAGAACCCATACATTATCAGTGATGATATCACATGTCATTCAGCCTCTGGAAAGTTTCACTGTAAACTCAGGAGAAAATAAAAGTTGTAAAAAGCCAAATATGTCTTAGCATTATTTTTAAAAAGGTAAGTAATGTCTTAGCACTGTTATAAAACTATTTTAACCTTGTAGACCCCCTGAAAGAGTCTCTGGGTCCACAGGAGCCCCCAGACAACCCAACTGCTTCATGCCTATGTAGAAACTCCTAAGTCTTTATCTACAGCCTGACCTCTTTCTTTCCCAAGTTACCACCTAAAGTTATGTACCTCTAAATAATCCTAGGCTCTTCCCTTTCCTTACTCCCATTCAGTCATCAAACCCTGCTGATTCTACTTTTAAAATCTAGCAGAATTTGAGAGCTTGTTAGAGAAATACAACCCCCCACCCCAGACCCACACACAAAAGAATCCTTGGTAATTCACTTGCACATTAAAATCTGAGAAGCATGGGCCTGGGTGGTGATAGCATCAAAGTTAGAGAATCTGAAGGAGAAGGATATCTGAAAGGTAAACTTGAGAACACTAAATCAGAACCCCTCTTATTTGAAGTTTTTCCTACTAAGACTAAACCTCAAAGGTCTGGAGTTTTGTAAAGGCATGGTATTCCTAAAGCAAATGATCTTCCCAACTTAGGTTTAACTTCCCATCAGTCCGATCCTCTACACTGCCACCTGGGGAGGACGTCTTTATCTCTATTTTTTCTCCCCTTAGCCCCTACACTGAGGGAAGCCTGAGTGTAACAACTCCCCATCACAACTCCCCATCACCCAGGTAAAAGCCCAAATCCCTTCCTGTGAAATAAAAGGGCTTTCTTTCAAACCCTGACCTCTGCCTATCTTTCACCCTTCATGCATGTCCTCCCTATACTAGAAGACTGCAAACCAGCTGAATCGCCTCTGCAGCAGAATCACGCATGCTTCCATGCCAAAGCAAAAGCATCTCCTAGTCCCTCTGCCTGCCTTCTCATACTTTGCCCTTGTTCTCAGAATGAATCCACAGCCTTCTGTAACAACTATCATTGCTTCTCTGAAGAAAGACTTCCCTTCTCCCTCCTCTCCCTTGCAGGCAGATGGAATTAGGGGTTTCTTGCTCTTTGATCTCATAGCACCTTGTCCTTGCTTACACTTATTTGAACAGCCCACACTATTTATAAAGTAGTCTGTCCTACTTAATACTTATCTCTTGTGAAGGCAGAGATAATATCCTATTCATATTTACATTCTCTGTACTAGGGCAGAGGTTAGAAGATAGTAGATAAGTAATAAATGCTTAATGAAAATACAGTAAATTTTCAGAGTCTGTTGAATAGACCTAGACGGATATAAAATAAAGCAAAACAAATCAACACCTTCCTACCTACTATAGGCAATTTCATTAACAAAAGGAAAAACCTACATTCAGAACCTGTATCTACATTTAGAAAGAAAGGCAAATCCATTTATGAAGTAATTCATATATTAACTGAAATGAAAAATTTCAGTTAAAGTAGATTCAATTAGCCTAACAGTAAATATCATATGTTTTCCAGTTTTAATAGTAAAAGGATAATAGAGTACAGTAGGGTTCTGGGTATCTGAAGAGTACTGGGTAGGAGGGTATAGAGTAGGGAAAGCTAAAATCTTCATAAGTACTAAGAGGGACTCAACAGACAATGTTAACTGATCAAACAAAATAGCAAGTTACACACATTATTTATATTATAAAATGTGGAAATAAATACCAGGAAGAAAACTTAAAAAAACAGAGGGGTGTGGAAAAATGGCTGGTAAAAAACTGCTTTTTAAAATTAAATAAATGAATGAAGCTTTTAGTACTATGTGTTCATAAAAGCAAAAACTATTATTTTTTTAAAAGTAATGATTAGGAAATGGATTACCAAAAGAATAAAATGACATCAGAAGACAATGAAATACTACACAAACTCTACTACTTGGTGTACAGGGAAAAAAGGAGTACCTCTGCAATTTATTCTTTACTTCCAACAATTTAAGGGCCTATGAATCTTGATCTTGATCTGTATGAAATTTAACCACAAAGGAATTCAATAATTAAGGTGTGCAGTATAGAATAAAAAAACCCTGGGACTCATTTTCCAGACATGTGGCTTATAATGGAAAGACCAAAAAAATATGCTTCTTCAAATCTTAAGGAAAATGTATAATCTGTAGTTATTTTAAAAATACTGTGCCAATATTTTAAAATATTGGCTTACTTGACTTAAACCATTAATTTCTAAAACTTCAAGAATACAGAACACAGAACAGCAAAACTCAAAATATTAAGATTTTTCATTGCTGCTCCTATAGCAAGATTTCTATACAAATAAAGCTAAGTACATCCAATGGTGAACCAAACTGTATTTCACTGCAAGTGCCACTGTGGCCTTAAAAAATTTTTTTATTATTTAAAAATTTAGCCAAAAATGATTCTTGCAATTCTTTAAAGGGAAGTGCTATTTTCTTACTGAGTGATTCTTTTAAAGGAATCAAATACTGCATCTATAAAAAACATAGAAATATATGTTATAGGTGATCTAACTTTTTACTATGTTTTACTATTAAAAAAATCAGAAACACCAGATTTGGTGAACAGAAAGAGGAAATATATAAAATTATGTTTTTGCTCTTTATAACGTAAAATCCTGTGAAAGAGGAGGCATGTGAATTTACTAAACAGACCCAAATCTGGAAATATCAAGAAATATTTCAAAGTCCAAGAAATATAAAATGAAAACATTCTTGATATAGTTTTTGAAAAACTGTACTTTGTCTAGATCTAAACCTATAATTTTTAAAGTCTCAGTATAAATGTGTTAATTAAAAAAAACTAAACTGTGACAGTCTGGTACTTTAGGGGCTACTAACGCTTACCTCAAGGGAACCTACTGCAGATAAAGTCCCGTCACTTGCACAGTCCTTTCAGCTGCCTGCCAGTTGTCTCTGTGGAAGGGAAAGCCTGATGAGTGAGAGCCCTATGCCACACTCCTTTGGAGTGTCAGGGTGCCTGCACAGAACTGCACAGAACTGTCTACCTGGAGATTCCTAGATGCTTTCCATGACACAGGGCTTACAAAGATGCCACCTTTGATATTCCCTTTCCACTGAACACCAGAACTGAATGGCTAAGAGTTACTGAGTGCTAACGACATTCTGGTATTATCAAGGTTATATATCTATACTAACCCAAATTAAAAAAAAAAAAAGACTAAAATGGATCAAGTAGAAATAATTTAATATTGACAGGGAAAACATACACACACAGACACATACGCACATATACACCGAAGAAATAACTCTGTAATTTGAGAACAGATAATGTTACAAGCTACAGACACAAAAAGTAAAGTTGCAGCATCAATTAGTAAATGCTAAAACTCAGACATTCCTGTCTACACATTTTAAAAAGATGCCACCAAGTATATTATGCTCAACGTGAACTCTACCATGGATCCAAATGACTACTTACAAAATTCAATGTATTTTCTCAGTGGGGTCAGTAAGTGGGTGGGAAGGGAGATTTTTCAGATATTTTTAAGTAAGCAATATGAAAATCAACAGCATGAAATTCCACAAGAGATTTCACAAAGAGAAAAAAATGTTGTATCTGTATCTCAGAAAGTAAACAAACTCTTACTCAGAGCCAAGCTAAAAGGATTTAACAAGAAACAGAAAACTGTGAAACAGTGTATTGCAAAAACCACCTTCATCTCCTAGAATCATGAATGGCTACTAACTGTCTTCCATTAAGAATACCTATACCACAAGTTTAGCTACATAACCAAAAAAACCTATATTTTCTTTCTAATGTCAAATACAGTCTTCAGGCTGAATGCTTTGTTTCACAGGCAGAGTAAAATGCTCCTACAAAAAAAAAACTTTAAAAAGCATTAACATTTAGCACAAGAGATGATGATGAAAAAAAAAACCTATTTAATTTTTTAAAAGGATGATTCCAGCTTTTATTTTAACAGCACCATATTTAAAATGAAGTTACTTACCTCTGATTCTTTGTCACTTAAAGATCCCAAACTTCCAAAACTATGATTAGAGCTTTCATTATTTGTTGAGGCCTGTTAAAGATTTTTAAAAGGTAAAAGTTAGAAGTCATTTAAAATGAAACATATTACAAAGTAAATTATCCTCATAAATTAAAATAAAGTATGATGCCTTTCAGCAAGGAAGTCAAGTAAAGTAAAAATAAAGAAATACCAACCTGTTAACACTATAAATATCTTGAAAAGTTTTACCAAGTGAATAAAGTTCTGCTATATTTTAGGAACAAATTTACTAGTTGTTGGTTTTTTTAAAGATTTTTTAAAAAAAATTTTTAGAGAGAAGGGAAGGGAGGAAAAAAGAGAGGGAGAGAAACATCAATGTGGGAGAGAAACAACAATGATAAGAGAAATATCATTGGTTACCTCTCAAATGCCCCCAACTGGGCATCTAGCCAGCAACCCAGGCATGTGCCCTGATCAGGAACTGAACCTTCTGGTCCATGGGACAGCACTCAACTCCCTGGGCCAGACCAGTTATGGCCATTTCACAAAACCAAATTCAGAAGCAAAGGAATTGGGTTATTATTAGGGTAACAAGATCCCTAAAACTATTATCCAATGTGTTAAAAACTAATGTTTCCTTTAACTGAAAGTACTACTTGTACTCCTTAATTCTCTTCACAATCTTATCAAATTCCATCATAATCTTATCAAATTCCATCACATTCCATTCACACCCATTGGCCTTCTCTTCATATTAACAAACTGGACAATCTTTGCTTTTTTTAAGTGCTTTAAGAATAATTTCTTTTATCATGTTGACCATTTTAATTGCTTCACTCAAGCAATTTCCTTTACATTTCTTTTACAATATTTTTTTGAACTGTGACCAACAGAATTGAGTTATTATTCTGCAGGATGTTTGCTATATTTCCAAGAGGTTTCTATGATGCTTATTATTTTGTAGCCTTGTTTGGACCAACAGTACATTAGATACATGTCTTCCAGGAATGTTTAGACCAGAAGATGACGGGCTATGGCATATATGCCAAAGATGATGCACGAATCAACTTCAAGTGCATGCACACCAGCTGATAATATGTTTCCCTTCAATCTGTAACAGTAGCTGTTAGTCCTACTATTAAAAGGCTGCAAAAGTTGGACTATAATTACTGTTATACTAATTTCCAATCAGATGACTCTGAGCTATTGCATACATATCCAACATGATGCTGGACACTGTAAAATGTTTTCAACATAAATAGCACTCAAACTGATTAAGATTCAAACACTATTCAGAAGAAGTTATATAATCTAATTCGAGCAAGGTGATCAAACTTGAAACAACACCAATATAAACAGCAATTAAGAAGTGATGAACTATAAAGATTCAGGGACAATGAAGCAATGGCAGCATTTTTGAGCATCTCTAAATCTCCATGTAAAAATATAAACTCCAAACTTAGACACAACATCTACAACGAAACTGGATAAACTAGGGATCTCCCCAACATAGCAGGTGGGAACAGATCACCAAACACAGGACCTGCACTGGTATAAGAGGGAGCAAAAAGAGGGTATCTGACAGATTTGACAACAGAAACTCCCAAAACAGCAAATGCAAACTGACCAGTAAGTAAAAGCTACACTGGAGGAGTTTCTGCCCTTTCCAACAGTGACTAAGTGCAAAGGGTCCGTGGTGAAGTCTAAAGAAGTTGGAGCAATCTAGCCCCTATGAACTCTGGAAACTAATCCTTGACTAAGGGTGTCACAGTAAAAATAAATTACTGTGTATGGAGGCAAAATTAAGCACAACAGGTACAATGAAGATAAAGGAAACAGAATGTCAAAATAAAAGCAGGAAAAGGGGCAAAGCCTAGGAATCTCAAAAAGCAAGTACCACTTATGAAGACTGCCCAAAAACAACAGCAGAGGGAGCTCTGTAAGAAAAGCCATTCTAACCCTCAAAAAAGTAGGCAACAGAAAATCATGTTGATCATCCCATGAAGTTATTATAAGAAAAAAAGAAAGATACAGAGTATCCTGATAATAAAAACATACCAGAAACACATACACATTTCACAAAATAGGTGAAAACTATAACTTACTATTTCAAAATGAGCTAAGACATTACTAAAATGACAGAAGACATGAAAGAACAACATAAATCAGATTTCATAAAACTCAGAAATAAAGTAAAAGAAAGTAGGAAGGCAACCGAAATTGGGGGAAAAAAGGTTCAATAATGAAAATTAAGCCTGAATGAACCCAAAAGAAAATACAAACAGATAATGCTTTAAGAGAACTAAGTGAAAAAGAAGGAATACTTTTAAAATCAAAAGAAATGAAGAGATAAAAAGAATGAGAGAAAGCAACAAATATCTAACACTCAGATAACAGAAGTCTTTAAAGGGCACTGGTGGAAGAAACAAATAGTAGAAACAGTAATTCAAGAAATCCTCCTTAAAACATTTTTTAAAAACTGAAACTACTGCTTGAACACATATTGCACTTAAGAATATGAAATTTTTCAAAGGCAACACTTTGTGGCAGAAGAAAATGGAGTCACAAAATTAAGATATTTAAGAAACTATAAACAAAGTGTTTTATATCTAGTAAAATTGATTTTTAACACACACAAGGCATAAATAAATTTATCAAAATGACAGAAATCAGGAAATACTGCTCCCATGAACCTTCCAAAAGAATCCAGAGAACAAGCTTCAGATAGCCAAAGTGAATTTTCAACCTAAAACCTGATGCAATCAATAATATTACTTATTGATAAAGGTCAAATGAGAAACAGAAGGAAGAAACTAAAATTTAATGGCTAACTATATACAAAATTGTTAATACATTATTTTAAAAACTGGGGAATGGAATTTTATGGAAAGCACAAGTGAAAAAATGTTTAACAGTTTTCAGCAATCACTTTGGTCACTGTGATAGCACAAGTAGCTTTTTGAGACTACTGTGTGTGTAGAAAGAATAATTCGGTGATATCCTAATCCTATCATCTGCTTTATGTCCTTGAGAACTACAATTCTTGGTACAGAAGAAATAAGATACAGCTATAAATGAAAACCT
The DNA here is from genome assembly GCA_028533065.1 of Trachops cirrhosus. Classification (NCBI taxonomy): domain Eukaryota; kingdom Metazoa; phylum Chordata; class Mammalia; order Chiroptera; family Phyllostomidae; genus Trachops; species Trachops cirrhosus. The sequence continues at coordinate 47,260,263 of CM052541.1, read as the reverse complement.
TGTAGTTCTGATTTGAACTGGAAGCAGCAATATAAATTCATGAGATATTTTTACCTTTTAAAACAAATAATTTAAAAAAATACAGATTCTGCCACAAGTAGTAACAGAATACCTCTTATCAGACCAATGTTTCCACAAGTATAAATTCTGGAAAAATATATAAAAACAACTACCTGGCACTTGAGCAACCAAAAGTAGGCAGAATCTGGAGAGGAGACAACATTTAGGAAGGGAACAGAACTAGGTGGGTTTTGTGTTTTTCACAGCTTTTGCTGGACAGAGGGTCCCTAGTCTGAGCTGCACAGAGCAGCTGAAACTTGGAGCATAACATGTAGTCTTACTGAAAAACCAGTTTGGAGCTACCACAGCAGCTGGAAAGAAGACATAAATACATATGCTGGAAAATAAAGCACCAAAAAGAGAGTTGCAAATTCTGCATATTTCCTCTACCCATTCACTGATCTATGCCAAGAGTGGAACAGATTATAAGCAGTCCAGGTAAGGCTAAAACAACTAAACAGAGATAGTAATCTCTGTTCCTCTGCCATCCTCTGTAGGGAGACACAGTTTAGCTTTCGGTCCAGACAAGTTAATTCTTTGTTAATACAAATAATAGCTAAAAAAATCAACATTCTCCAGAATACTACTACACCAAATCCCAGAGTCACTATAAGCCCAGAGTCACTATAATGTGTCATTCACAGTGTGCAGGATATAAACAAAATTTCTAAACTCATGAAGAAACAAGAAAATGTAATTCATATTCGAGAGTAAAGACAATCAGTAGAGCCCAACCACAAGCTAATTCATATTAGAATTAGCAAAGATCTAAAAGCAGCTATTGTCAGTATGTTGAAGATGAAAAACACACTTGTTGTAATAGATGAACTGTAAATTTCAGCAGAAAAATAAAAATATAAAAAAGAGCCAAGTAAAAATTCCAAAACTAAATTTAAAAAAATCACTGCATGGGCTTGACATCAGAATTGAGAAAGTACTGAAGATCAAAAGATATTAGAAACTAGAGGAAAAAATTATTGAAAAATAGTTGTTGGACACTTGGGCATGTATCTTAGAGTCACAGAAGGAGAGAAAAAGGAGAAGAGAAAGTATTTGAATAGCCAGAAAATCCCAAAACTTGGTGGAATGTTTAAATTTACAGATTCAAGCAGCTTACACATTACTCCAAGCAAAGTACAAAGAAAATCAGACCGATTAATAATCTTCTCAAAGAACCAGTTTTGTTACATTAATTTTTCTATTACACTTTTTGTTTTCTATTTTAATTCTGCTCAAGTGTTTGTTATTTCCTTCCTTCTACTGACTTTGGACTTCCTTTGTTCTTCTTTTCCTAGTTCTTTAAAATGAATGAAACATTAGATTACTTGCAATTTTTGTTTATTGAGATAGGTCTATAATGATATGAACTTCCGTCCTATTACTGCTTTTGTTACATCCCAAAAGTTCTGATATATCATACTGCCATTCTCATCTGTCTCTATATGTATCCTTTCGTGTCTTGTAATTTCTTCTTTGACTGAGTCATTGTTTAATAGCCTGTTTTTCCAGCTTTCTTTTTGCGGATGATTTCCAATTTCAGAGTACTGTGGTCAAAGAATATTTGTAATATGATTTCAACCTCCTTAAATTTATTGAGGCTAGTTTTGTGTCGCTACATATGGTCTACCCTTGCACAGGTTCCATGTACACTAGAGAAGAATATATAATCTGGTATTCTGTGGATGAAAGGTCTATAAATGCCAATTATATCTATTTGGTCTACTCAGTTATTTAAGGCCCCACTGATTTTGTTTGGATGATCTATCCATGGCCATCAGTGGGGTATTTAGGTCCCCTACTATAATTGTGTTTTTGTCACTTTCTCCTTTTAGTTCTGTTAGTAGTTGTTTTATATATTTTACTGATGGTATAAGTGTTACATCTTCTACTACTCCCATTATTATTATAAAATGTCTATCTGTCTCATTTATTTTTATCTTGAAATGTATTTGTCCGATATAATAATAGTATCGGACAAATTCTGCATATTACCTCTATCCCATTCTTCTCTGGATACCATTTGCTTGAAGTATCATTTTCCACCCTTTCACTTTGAGTTTGTGTTTGTCCTTGAGGCTGAGATGTGTCTCCAGAAGGCACCCACCATATACTTTGGCTTTGTTTTTTGATCCAAATGCTCCTCTGTGTCTTTTTATTGGTGAGTTCAGTCCATTTAGATGTAGGGTGAGTGGGTATATGTGAGGATTTCCTGTAGCCATTTTACACCTCTGTTTCCTGATAACTCTGTGTCTCCATGGTTTGTTTTCCTTTGTGTTCCTGTCTGTCATTTAGTTTGGTGGTATTCTATGACTTTTTCCTCTGCTTCCTCTTTTTTTGTTACATGTCTCACAGTTCTAAATTTTTTTATGTGGTTACCATTAGGGCTTATATAAAAGAAGTTTCCATACCTCAGTAATATCACAAACTACTAAAAGCCAAAAATAAAGAAAAAAAATCTTATTACAATGAGATATCACTTCATACCTGTCAAAATGGCTATTAGAAAAAGACAAGAAATAATAAGGATTGACAAAAACGTAGAGAAAAGGAAACCCTGTGCACTGTTGGTGGGTCTGTAATTAGGGCAGCCACTGTGAAAAACAGTACAGAAAAAATTACAACTATAACTACCATATGATCAAGCAATTCTACTTTGGGGTATTTATCCAAAAACAAAAAACAAAAAACAAAAAACCACTAACTTGAAAAGTTATATGTACACCAGTACACATTATTTACAATAACTAAGATATGAAAGAAATCTGCATCCATGAATGAAGAAAATGTGATGTGCTGTGTGAAACAGAGTATTATTCATCCATTTAAAAGAAAATCTTGCCATCTGTGACAACATGGCTGGTCCTTTATAGCATTATGTTTAGTAAAATATGTCAGACAGAGAAAAAGACAAAAAGACTACGGTGTGATCTCATTCACGACTCATAACACCAAAAACAAAACTGAGCTCACAGATACAGAGAAGAAATTCGCGGTCACCAGAGGTGAGAGGTCGGGGATGGATAAAAGGGGTCAAAAGATAGAAACTTCCAGTTATGGGTATGTAAGGTACAACACAGTGACTACAGTTAATAATGCTGTACTATATATCTGAAAGTTGGTGAGAGTATAAATCTTAAAAAACAATTTTAACTATGTATGGTGACAGGTCAACTAGCCTTATTATGACCATTTTGCAATACATATAAATATGGAAATCATGTTGTACATCTGAAACTAATATATGGTATATGTCAATTATACCTCAATAAAAAATTAAACATTAAAAAAAGGAATAATCTTGAAAAGAGCAAGAGAAAAACAATACATTACATATATGAAAACAATAACAACAAAAAGAATATGACTGACTGCTGGTTTATAAGTACTAGAGGCTAGATTAAATCTCTACAAATGGTGAGCCAGGAGAGCTCTAAACTAAGGCACATAAGGCACAGTTGAGAATAAAAGGTTAATTAAGTGCAAGGCAACACACTAAATGAAGAGACCCTTAGCTCTTTTTCTGTGCTCAACTCTAAAATGAGCAATCAAACTTATACTTCACAAGCAGAAGATTGCAGAATTTCTCTCTAGGCAAACAGATTATCTCAAGAGACAAGATTTATGGATGGGGGGGGGGGGGAACCCTCAGAAAAATGACCCAGCCCAGTCATTGTCAGTAAACGCTGCCTATATACACAAAGCTTCCAATAAATGTTCCAGTGCCTAATGCACAGATATGAACAAAGACCATATCAGCACAAATCTGAATATAAACAAAAACAGAAAGAAACCCGTATAAAATAGAACAGAGAACAATAAAACTTCCCACAAAAATAAAACTATTACAACTATCCTGATAACAACAAACTATAAAAATGAAAAATTTAGAAAAGAACCCCAAGAAAGGCTCCTGAAAATTAAAAACACTGTAGCTAAAATAGAAAGAAAAAAACCGGATGAATTTAAAGACAACATTAAGAAATCTTCCCTAAAAAAGACAAAAAAATTTCAAAAAGGAAACTACAGAATCAGCCCAAGATGTCCTGGTCCAAATAATGATAATTCCAGAAAAAAGAAGAAGAAAATCAAGAGCTGAAATTATCAAAGAAATAATTCCAGAAACTTTCCCAGCATGATTTCTTGGGTTGAAAAAAACACACTTTCAAACCAAGCACACTGGTTAAAGGAAGACCTACACCAAGGTGTATTATAATTTAAAATTTTAAATGCTGAGGATCAAAGAGAAGATCCTTACAAAGGATCAGGAATCAGAATGGCACTGGGTGCTCAGCACTACATTGGAAGCTAGAATGCAATGGATCCATGAGTTCAAAGTTCTGATAAAATGATTTCCAACCTACAAGTGTACACCCAAAGTAACAACTAAGTGGGAGGAGGAGCCTGTGCAAGGTCTCAAAAATGTGATTGCCCATGTACCTTTTCTTTGTAAGTTACTAGAGAATATGCTCCACCAAAACAAAGGAATACACCAAGAATGAGGACGATATGGCAGAAAGGAAGCAAGAGCTCACACACAGGACAGGTACAAAAGGGATTCCCATGCTAATCAAGATGACAGGCATCCAGGAGAAAACAGAGAGCAACTAGCCTGAGTAAGAACAAAACAATCCAAGTTTCAGGGGGAAATAATCTAAAACAAACAAACAAACAAAACACAACAGCATAAATAATTTGTATTTAAAAATAAATAATGAGAAATTCACACACCTCTGCTGGAGAGTTTGGGGGCACTCATAGAGAATACTAAAAAAATGACAGAAATAAATCAACTATTAACTCTAGGGAAAACAACAAGCTGTACAAAAGAAGAAATGTAATCATGGAATCTCATAGCTGTAAATAAAACATACATGGTCACAATATAAACAATAATGATCAAGCCAAAAATTGAAATATATATAAAGATGAGATCAGGGAAGTGTGAGTATTTCTAGAGGGGTGGACAATGGGATCATTTAACACAGTTAACTTATCAACTATAACAGGAAATTAACAAATATCTAAAACTGAAAAAGACAAAGACCTAAATAACAGTCTTAAATAATAGTCGTATTTAGAAATATAGACACATCTCTGGCTGGTGTGGCTCAGTGGACTAAGTGCTGGACTGCAAGCCAAAGGTTCGCTGGTTTGATTCCCAGTCAGGGCACATGCCTGGGTTGTGGGCCAGGTCCCCAGTAGGGGTTGCGGAAGAGGCAACCACACACTGACGTTTCTCTCCCTCTCTTTCTCCCTCTCTAAAAATAAATAAAATCTTTAAAAAAATACATAGATAAAAGAGAAAATATATAATAAATAAAAAGCTATCAGGTGAGGACTGGCTCCATGAAGAATGAATACAGGGTTGGGAGAATGGAACATGTTTCTACTAATTTCCATTATAACCCTAGTAGAACACTTTAACTTTTGAAACTCTGACCACGAACTGTTACATCTTTTTCTTCTTGATTTGTAGGAATTCTTTACATATTCTGGGTATAAATCCTTTATGACTTACCTTTTCACTCATATACCGGTGTCATTTGAACATTGTTACATTTATCAAATGTTTTCCTTTAGGGTTAGTCCCTTTTGTGACCTATTTACGAAATCACTGTCATTATACTTATTAAAACTTTACTGTTTTATCTATCATATTTAGATCTACAAGTCACCTGGAATTTCTTTTTAATCCTCACCCGAGGGCATGCTTATCAGCTGTAGAGAGAAGGAAAGGGAGGGAGAGAGGGGGGGAGAGAAACATTGATCAGTTGCTTCCCACACATGCCCCAACAGGGGATAGGACATGCAACCCAGGTAAATGCCCTGACCAGGAATTGAACCTGTGACCTTTTGGTTCACAGCACAACTCTCCAACCAACTGCGCCACACTGGCCAGGGCTGGAATTGATTTTTATGTGATGGTAAGAGTTGAGGGTCAAAAGTAATTTTTTTCCCCATATGGATATCCAATCGATCCAGCATCATCTATTACCATATTTTGCCATGTATCATGTGCACCCCTGTATAATGTGCACCCATGTTTCTGGCCCAAATTTTCAGGAAAAAAAATCTTTCATTTTAATTCAATTTTTTATTTATGTATAAAACTGTCATTTCAGAGTATTATTTTGCACACAGATATTGTTATTACTATCTAGAGTTATGCTTTTAATGCATATGCATAAATAAAAGAATTAAAACCACTTACGTAGATACAGAATTAGTACTACCCATGTATCATGCACATCACTATTTTTCCCTCAAAAATGTGGGTAAAAAAGTGTGCATCATACACACCAAAATGTGGCATAAAAAACCAGCCTTTCCCCACTGCACTGCAGTGTCACCTTTGCTGTATATCAAGTCACTATATATGGATGGGTCTGTTGCTGGACTCTTTTCTGTTCCACTGGTCTATTTTTCTTTGCTGTGTCAGTATCAATGACTTCTACTCCCTAAGAGAACTAAAAAGATATGCCTACACAAAAAGTTGTTCCAGAGTGTTCACAGCAGCATCATTAACATAAAAAAATGTAAACAACCCAATGTTCACCAAATGATGAATGGATAAACAAAATGTAATACATCAGTACAATAGAATATTGTCATAAAAAGGAAAGAAGTACTAAAATGTACTACAATATTCATAAACCGTGAAAACATTATGCTAAGTGAAAAAATGCCGTGCATTGTATGATTCCACTTGTATGAAATGTTGAGAAGAGGCAAATCCATATAAACAGAAAGTAGACTAGTAGTTGCCAGGGCTGGTGTGTGGGTTAGGACAACAGAGGAATGGGAAGTTGCTGCTAATGTTTATGGGATCTCTTTATGGGGGTGATAAAAATACACTGGAATTAGTGGTGACGGCTGCATTATTCTGTGATATACTAAAAACCACCAAAATGTAGACTATAAATGGGTCAATTTTAGGGTATATAAATCATATCTCAATTCAAAATATTATAAATGTTTCAAATTACTGAGAGGAAAGAATCAGAGAGGAGGAAAGGGCTTGACAAAAGTCTCGTATATAATTATTTATACACTGAGAAATACAGTATGTGTACTTGCAGCACATACAGACATTTGAAGCTTTCAAACAGATTTTTTTGCACCCATGGGACATTATTTTAAAATATAAAAGAAACTCACAGACACATGGAAAAAATTTCATTACAGAAATAAAATTTCTCCCTCCCATACCAGTCCCACTATTCAGAAGCAACTACTTTAAAAAACTGGTTTTAATTAAATTTTTGAATAGGCAATACAAACCAGCTACTACTTCCTATTTGTTTCTTACCTTTCTAGATGCTCTAGGTCTGCATGAGCAAATTATATATATTCTTTGGTTCCTCTCTACTTACTCAAAAGATTATATATATAGACTGTCCCACACCGCTCCTTTTCTCTTAATATACCTTGGAGAAATTTTCAAATCTACACATAGATCACTTCTTCATTCCTTTTTAACCTTTGCTACTTCCTTTCTTTCAAACAGGTGCAAAATATTCCACTATATGTACTATATTTCAGTGAGTCCTTTATTTCACTGGTATCAGTTTCCTTTTCTTCCTGATATATGTATTTATATTTTTATTTTTAATACTTCAAAGTTATCTTTATTTGTTTTACTTTTTAATTGATTTTCTCCATTACCATTTATCCCCCTTACACTCCCTTCCTTGCAATCGCCACACTGTTATCCGTGTCCAAGAGTCCTTTTTCCTTTCTGCTCAATCCTTCTACCCATTAACCTGCCCCCATTGCATTAACTTTAATATACTTATGCACATGTTTTATTCTTTCACTTTAAATTGTGACTCCTCATTATGTAAAATAAGAATAAATCTTTACATTTAGCTCCTTCTCTCAACATGAGTTACATAGTAACTTTACATCAGTATAATTTATAACATTTATGTTTAACTTCCATCTGTAATCTTACAACAGAGCCACAGATTCACGCCACAAGGACCCGAGGCAAGTAAACAGGTGAAGTAGGCTCGGGGTAAGATTGAAGAAGTGACATACGATAGAATAAAAGTTCTCTCTTTCTCCACTCAATTTTTGTATTAGCTGTGAACTAGGAATTAGCTAATGCTGAATCATCGCCACTAGGGGAAATATACGGATAGGTTCCTGCAAGCTTCTTCAACACTTTCCTCAACCAATCAATATATAACCTTGTGTATTTCTGTTTAGAGACACCTTTTTAATATATAGTGCCAATTCTTTCAGGGCCAATAACACTGTAACGCATGCTTGAATGAAACTTATCTAACACCTGGCGTTTCCTCCCTAAGGCACTTCACAGTTTATGCTTAGAACACTAGACAGTACTCCAGGACTACTGCCTGTGGGGGCCATTTTGAACAGTGAAACCACAAATAAAATGCACAAAAATGTGAAAAACATGGCACTAAGTAGACTGCAAAAAGAACAGTTGTTTACAGTGTGAGAGCTGAAACATGGAGGCAGAATGTTACTTTGTTAGGCCTCAGGCAACTCAAAACTTTCACCACTCACTCTGCACGTGCACAGGCCCTTAAATGAACAGCAAAACCAATGTGAGAACTGATTTTAAGGTTATGAATAAATTTAGCAAGTAGGCAAACTTACAATTACAGAATCCCTGAAAAAGAGGATTGATTATTGTGTATGTATGTATACCAAATCAAGCTTATAAATTATACTGTGCAAACTGTCTGCATATAGGCTCGTTTTTTCAAACATTTTGAAAATCAAAATCTAAAAGAACTATATTAACGTCTCTCACTATAGCTGAACTTTAATAAATTTACAATATATTTTTAAGACTTTGACATATGATAGTTTATAACTGTCATATCTTCATTATGAGTTCCTAGTTGTTAATGGTATCTTTCAGGTACCATTCAGGTTTTTATTTTTGAGAAATGTGTGATCTTCACTCATGCATTCAAAAGTATTTATGGAGGGATTTTGTACTGTTGCAGATGCTAGGCTACAGCAGAGGAAAAAAGGCCTAAGTCCAAATGCTCATGGAATTTATGTTACAAGAAAGAAAACAGACAATAAACAAACATGTAAATATTTAGTAATATGTTAAGGAACCAACAGCACTTTTTAAAAAATTAAGTGGAGCCAAAGATAGTGTGATACAGGTGTTATTTTAAGGAGAATGTCAGGAAAAGCCTCTCTGAAGAGGTGACATTGAACAGAAACTTTCATTAAGTGAGGGAGAAGTGTTTTAGAGGCAGCTGGCAAACAAACCAGTGTGGGTGCAGCAGGGAGGCAGTTATTAAAAAGGGACGTTAGTCCAGAATGAAATCGGAAGGTCTTGTTAGGGCATGGTGAAGGCACTGAATTTTACGTTAAATGTGGGAAGTCTAATCTTTGGAAGGTTCTGAACGGGGAAAAAACTGACCTCAAATTTATATTTAATTCTACTTTCTTTTTCTTTATAATTACCTGAAATATTTTCTTTTTGGTTATTTCTAATCTTTGTCATTTTGGGGAAATGTTTCCTCTCCATAGCTTATAGATGGATTCTCATTTACTGTGATAACATATACTTTTCAATAGGTCTACTTTTTTTTAAAGTAAAAAGTTGTTTTAAAAAAAGGGAGTTGGGGAGAAACGCTGGAGGAATACATAACTATCAGTTTGAGAAAACAGGAATACATAAATGAGTACAGAGTATCATCATAAAACTAAAAAATAAAGATACAAATAAAAGACATTAGACAATAGCAGAACCAAGTAAAAAAAAGACCCCATAACTATAATAAATGTAATGAACAAACCTACCATTTCAGAGATAAAAATGTTCATATTCCAGCAAAAGACATGCTGTCTACAAGAAAAACACTTAAAACAAAAAGTAAAAATGAAATATAAAATCACATACCTAAGACAAAAATAAACGAAAAGAATCTTAGAATTTGAAAAACAAATATTTTTTTAAAACTATAGTCATAAACAGAAGATATATGCATATAAAAAATACAGCCTTAAAGTATATGAAGCAAAAATGGATACACTGCAAGCTAAACTACATAACTCAATAACCGCAGCTAAAGATTTTGATACACCTCTCAGAAAAAGAGGCCAAGCTGCCAATACAAGGTGATCAGAACAAACAATTAAGAGCTATTAGAGCCCTGCCTGCTGTGGCTCAGTGGATTGAGTGCCTGCCTGCAAACCAAAGGGTTGCTAGTTTGATTCCCAGTCAAGACATATGCCTGGGTTTCAAGCCAGGTCCCCAGTAGGGGGCACACGAGAGGCAAGCACACACTGATGTTTCTGTCCCTCTTTCTCCCTCTCTTTCACTCTCTCTAGAAACACATCAATAAAATCTTTTTTAAAAATCTACTTATTTTATTGTATGTTATGCATTAAATCCAATTTACATATTTTTAAAAATAGTATACCATAAATAAGTAAAGTTTATACCAGAAATGTGAACAGGCTCAATCAACATTTTTTAAAAAATCAATTAACAGCCCAGGCCAGGTTGCATCAGTTGGCTGGAGTGTCATGCTGTGCACCAAAAGGTTGTAGGTTCGGTCCCCAGTCACAGCACATACAAGAGACAACCAATCAATGTTTCTCTTTTACACTGATGTGTGTATGTGTCTCGCTCTCTTTTCCCCTCCTCTCTCACTAAAATCAATAAACATATCCTCGGGTGAGGATGTCTGAAAAATCTGTTAATATAACTCGCATTAATAATCCAAAGGAAAAAAGTTTTATGAGTCTTCCAACCAAGAACAAAAAAAAAAGACCTCCACAGAGTGAATATTTCTGATTTTTAAACAAACACACCCTTCTTTAACTAAGCAGGAATAGAAAAGCTCTCCTTTAATTTAGTCATAGTCATATACACAAATCCTACAGCAAACATTACACTTAATGGAAAAACTTTAGATGATTCTTCTTGAACGGACAGTACTGGAGCTGATGGC